>JAJLRJ010000004.1:23482718-23582718 GCA_024195265.1 Dendrophyllia cribrosa
AGACAGCTTCGTCTCGATGCGCTATAAATGGTACGCGTTTTGCTTTTAAACATAACCTTATTGAGATTTGAATAAAATTTTTCGAAAGAAGATTGTGTTGTGCAATTTTATGTGTTTGTTCATTCATTACATATGTTGAAAAGCGATTTTATGTAAACAAAACAAGACTTGGATTTTATAGACTTTATAGTAACCCAAGCCGTTCTAACTTCTCTCGCGTCGCCTTATGCAAATATGTTTGTGTATTTTATTCGGAAATTAGTCATACTAGGTATTCTAGACTCAGAAAATGTTGTTTTTGTGAACTTTTGTACGGTCTAAATGTACTGTGCAGACGGTCGCGTAAGCCTCGCGTAATTCTGTTTTTGAGAATTGCTAAAATTGAAAAATACTGGGTCGTCAATCTTAATTCTTGTGCTTCCGACCTTTCACCTTAGAGAGCGACGCTGTTAGGCTCAGCCTATCTATATATGTATATATATATATATTATGCAAGTTTCTAGAACACTTAAGACTCATACTGTGAAACACAGAAAACGGTGAAAACCAGAAATACACATTATGTAATGTTACTGTGACTGTGTTGAAAGGGGAAAACCAATCAGATGTGAGAAAGCTAAACCAAATAAAACACAAGCAGCTATGGTAACTAGTTTGCAGTTTCGAGGACTACCTGTGGGTCCCGGTCTCCAATGTAAATGGTCACTACACAATCAAAATCTCTGAAATATTTTTGGTGTTCACGATTTTCTGAGTTTGACACTAAGTCTATATAAAAATGACAATTTCTCTCTCGCATTATTGTTTGCTTGCTGTCTTTGAAAAAAAAAAGATAACCAAAATTTATTTTGTGAGATCTCCAATTAAATCCCCAAAACCATAAGTAGATTTTCTTGCTGGGCAAGTTACTTTTCATGCTCACTTAACCAATAGGCAAGTCCTCTTGTAACTTAATGACAAAAAGTAAACTAACACAAGTATGCAACTACCCTGGGCAAGCAAAAAATTAAGGTAGTAGTCTATCTTTCCAAGTCCTGTAATGTTAGTATTTAATGATAAACATTTTTGATGTTTATAATGTCCACTTTCATTGTTCCACTACTTCGTTCTATTTTTTTCTGTTTACACAGGCCCTTACTACTTTAATATGGGTTATTTGATCAGCTACGCGTTGATCATGGAACAGAATTTTGCCTTTGCATCTTTGTACAGGAGCTACTTAAAAATAGACGTGGTGATACCAGCAGAGCCCCTTGGAGGCAAACCACATCTACTACGAATTACAGGGCAGAGAGGCTATGGCCAGAGGAAAATGCTCGAGTTAACTATCCTCTTAAAAGGGCACTTTGTTTCATTAAAGAGCAGGAGACATTCAATATGGAAGACCCCCTTGTGACTTTTGCAGTGTCTTGGGTAACTCTACACGTCAGTAAAGTGGGTTCAGCGAACTTTGTCAACTCTTGGAACTATCACCGAATTCCAGGTGAGTGGTGGTGCTTTTGATGAAGGCCGCTGCACTTTCATGTTGGGGTACTTTCTTACTGAATTTAGATAAATTAACCATGATTATGTGTTTATTTGTTTTATGTGAAGTTTCCCATTTGCTAACAGTTTTGTGATATTGTTCTGTAAGGGATATTATTACCTCCAGCCAAAGTGTCTGGGAGTAATATAGTCAAAAGCCTAACCAAATTGAAAACTAGTTTATTGCAGTTTGTCATGATACCTCGTAATATGTATTTCATTTTTCACTTACAGGGCCCAAGGGGTGTATACCCATTGAGAAGATGGCAGAAACAAACATAGCTGTTCCGCTTGAACCACATGAAATTCCAACAACTGCAGAGATTGTACAAATGTATGAACAACGGGGTGGAAGGCTCAATACTGACCCTAGCATTGGTTGTGATCCAATTGTATGTTATGATCATTTAATGGAATCAAGAGAGTATTTATTTATGTCTCAAAACCCATCGTTTGAGAGCATATTTTCTGATATTGTTCATGATAGGAATGCAACATTAGTCAATGCCATCAAAAGTTTTGTTAACATAACAGATTCCCTTGCTCAAACACAAGCCACCTTATGACTAGACTTTATTTATTTTCCATAACAGAACTTCAACAGACGTTTTTTAATTTCAAATGAAAGTTTGATCATTAACATGAGATAAAACCTATGCAATCTTTCAATTTTAATAAATGCCTGCCCTGGGGCATTTAAACATAAACAGGTGTAGAGGTTATTTCCCCAAAATGGGAAAATGCATGTACATTGAGAGCTTTGTTCTTTTACTGTGAAAGACCCTTCTGTTCTGTCTAACTGTTTAACAAGAACTATTAACATTAATATCAACATGACTACAAAGCAGAAAAAGAAAACAAATGAGCAGCTGCATGAGCTGTTATTCTTTTGCCGCTTTAGAGGATTTCGTCATCCCCATCTTCAACATTGTTTGCATCAATTCTGGCTTCCCTCAGTGCTGATGTCATGGAAACTTCCGGATCTGCCAGGCCACTTACTTTAAGTGGCTTGCGTATTTCGGTATCTGGTAGACTAACCCTACATAAGGGGGCAATCTTGCAATCGGGAGGCACAGTAGAAGCACCCGATTAATTGGCCACACCCAGCTACACAAAAATACAATGATGAAGTACATGTGGATTGGCAAATAACACACTTTATAACCTCTTTCACCCTTTCCTTTTCCTTATTAACTTCAAGGGCATCTTTGATTTCTTTGAACATTTCTTTTATTTCTGCAAATGTGTCTTTTTTTTAACCTGTGAAAACAAAAAGTCAGTTATTAGGGGTGATCAGAGAGAATTGTATATTTTTTTTCTTAAAATCACAGTGTATTTCTTATAATCCTCCGCGGGTAAATAAAAGACAACTACACCGGGATAACATAGATAATTAAACTTTATTGTTTGCCGGAAAAACAAAGCCGCATCAAAGGGGGAGGAGCCGAGACCGAAACCGTCCCTACCCCTCCGATGCGGCCCGCGAGAGAGAATGGGAGGGGGAAAGCAAAGTATATACAGCACAAACTAGGCGAACTGAAAATGATATAACAGATAGAATCTAACGCACGTGTCCACAGCACATTCAATGATTAACCAATGTCGCTGCGTATTATAACGCCATTGGATAAAATCCAATACCTCACGTTTTTACCGAGATAACCATTTTTAAGCTATTGTAGTAGCTGTATGTATGTAGTTACGGCTTTATTTTGGTTTTTGAACCTGTGGGTGTGTGAGAGGGTGCATCACACTGAGTGGTAGGCAAGGTTGACTGATATTTTAATTTAAGCGTAAACATAACGAAATGTACTGAAGTAAATGCACCTAAAACCCATGTAAGAGAGCCTAGGGAAAAGAAAGTCACAGGTTGAAATTCAGCATCGAAATTAGCTTCAGCCTTTTTTATGAAATCAGCTTTTGTTTCAAAAAGTCAGTGCGTGACAAATAAAATCAGTTTTCATCCAAACTAAAGGTACTTGACTGACCTGTTTCACGTCTATAATATACAGTAACGTTTTACTGCAATCATTACGGGTGAAGTTATGTCAGGTCTAATATCTGTTTCGAGGAGTGGCGAATTCAGACCTTAAGGTAAGGGGAGGGCCCGGTCTCTAACTGAAACAAGGTATCTTGGTGCCTTGGCGATGCGTCCCTCAGTTTTGGTCTAAAATAAGGGGAAGGCCCTGGCACTCTTCTCTTATCACTAGCAAGCAGATTTTTCCATAAAGTATCTAGTATTTGTAAACCTCAGGAGACTTTAGTTTACTTAAAACTCTTTATGCTGACTTGGAAGAAGTACTATTTTAATGAATTATGTAATGAAACAATCAAGTTTTCTGTGACTTCTGTGACTAGACATCTTTAAAAGGAACTTACAGTGGGATCCAAGGAAAAATCTTGGTGGTCCACCGATGTCTCCTCTGGCACCTCCTCATCCCTTAGGGTGTATAGTTCTGTACTCAATGCAGCCCACACCCCTGGCTTCCATTTTGGGACATGGCTCTGAATGTTCGCTGTGATGCCCAAAATTCCTCTTCTGGGTAGTAAAATATGTAATTCAACTGGTGAAATACAACTTTTAAATTAGGGATTTGTCAGGCATTTGTATTTTTTTTCTTCAGAAGGCTGCAAATGGGGGGGGGGGGGGGGGGCAAGCAGGTTCATACAAAAACAAAAGCCACCGTGGGGCTTAAAAAATGTGTGCAATTGCCCCACCCTGGGGACAATTAAAACACAAAGTTTTCTTGAAAGAAGCTTCATGACAAATCTGTGCCATAAATGAATGAAGCCATAGGGGTGATAATAATGTAATAAAACCTGAAGTTTTGAATTGTCAAATCTTTCTTTTAAATAATCATGTGTCCATGTACTCTTTATATTCCATATATTTTAACCTTTTTAAAGTAGTAGAAAATGTGAAATTTAACGAAGACAAATGCACCACCCCCGGGTAGACCTTTGATGACAAACGTCCCACCCTGTGAACTCACATCCTGCTGACAAATGCTCGACAAATTTCCGTGACATAGGTGCTTGGAACTGACTGAGCCATTATAGGCAAATGGTAAGAAATTGCCTACGGTTTCTTTTTCCGGAAAAAACTTAAACGGATGGCAGGAAGGAAAATGAATAAACAAAATATAAGAACTTACTTCTTGTATGGGAGGAATCCATGATCAGCTGGCCCCGTGCATCCATAACTACAAGTCTCACGACTTCTCCTCGGTCTCAAAGTTCCTGCTCAATAGCACTGCAGACGATTGAGACCGACAGGTGCCCGAACCTTTCAAGGAGTTCAGTTAAGTTGATTGAGATCGGAAAGAGCATAACCATTTGTCCTTCTTCGTCCACGGAAGAAAAAGTGAAGTCCTTCACCAAGTTTGCTTGCTTCTTCTTTTTAGACTTGATAAACGACATACCAGGGGCAGGTCGTTTCCCAAGCCTAGCACTGGTTACTGATGGGCTAAGGAATCGGCTGCGGCCACTAATTGTTGGGCGAGGAATTGGATGCGAGGGTGCCCTTATGATTAAAACAAGAAAGAGAAATGTGAATTAAGTTTAATTTTTTCTGGCGATCAAGTCGCACTTGTAAAATATTCTCATCTTTATAAAGTACCGATACAAGTAAAAATAAACCGCAAACACTGAAAAGTGTTGAGTTATGTTTTTGTTACGTCATTTATCTATTTCTGTATTAGGAATGCATTGTGGGTAACTTCTACCTCGTGCGATCTGTGTTGAAAAAATAAAAAGGAGAAAAGAGTTACACGTTCTATATCGTCTTAATGTTATACTCATTACAGAAGATGAATTCAACAGAAAGAACGTGCATACCGAGCACCAAATGTTCCCTGAAAATCATCATCCTCTCTAAATTTTGATCTTCAGCGGGAAACGCGACCACATGTGCATTTTTTTGTACCCGTTGGCACTAAAAACTTCCCGTTCGATAGCAGTCATACATTTTCGCACTTGCCGTATTTTACGATTTTTACGACTTTTAGGTGCAAACCTTCTTCGTGCACCCTAAAAAATCGAGCAATCGTTGCTTTGCTAAGATTCATCGGTGTCAATCCCACACTTTTGCCTTAGAAATCCAGTTGCACTAGGTCCGCTATGATGCTAGATGATGAATGAAACTCCCAAATGTCCCGCCTTTTTGGGTCATGTGACCTTTTCCCGCCATTGCCCCATAACTGCATCAGACATGTAATCGGGCAACATCATTTCAAAATGCAGAAATAATAATTATAGAATATGGTCATTCAACAGAACAAATGCGAGATATCTCCCCGCATTGCTCTCGCATTGACAAAAACGTATGAAGTTCCTCGAAGCAAGATTTTATCCCTGAAAGCTCTTGTTTTCCACTATAGCGGCTTCTAAATATCCCTTAATTAGTATCCTTGTCTTGAGCCCGGGGGGGACCCCCATATAAAAATGACGGGGTGCTCGCCGGAAATTTTCGAAAAGCACCCTAAAAGGTACCAGAATGTTGTTTGATGGGCGTGGCTCAAATGAATTTTTACCTCTATGAGGTACCAATTCTTAAACAACACATGTCATATTCTGGGCTTAATACCCTAAAAGGTACCGCGATAATTCCAACGGGGGTCATTTTGAATTTTAGCACCCTAAGAGGTACCAATGTACAAATTTTGACCCCTAAAAGGTACGTCGGGCACCCCCGCAAAAAACAAAGCCTTGACGTCATACGCGCCCGCGAACTAGTCCTGCCCAACGCTCGCTCGGACGCTCGCTCGGACACACATGTTACGGACGCGCGCCTGCGAAACATTCCACTGGCCATGACCATGAAAAATGAAAAGCATGGGTTCTTTGAGTATGGGGCTCCGCGAGAGCTCCGCTACAAACAATCGTAAAAAAACAAGTGACATTGTTTGGCAATTAAGGACATTGTTCGGCTATTAAGGACATGACTGTCCTGGTAAAAGCCGGGAGTACCTTTCACTGTGTTACAACTTGATCACCCGACACTGTGGGGATTGTGAGTTGATGCTTGACTCTATCACCGAAAGATTATGAATGTCCAGCCATTCATGCCACCCCATTCATTATTATACTCTTGCAAAAGAACTGTTTTCTGTTGATCGATTCCAAATGTTTCTCTAAGGCAAGAAATGAAGCAATGACGACTTTCCGACTTTCGCCGAACTAAAAAAGAACCTGATACAAAGTATAAAATATCCATCGTGTACATGCAATCATATGCAAAAGATTTCGTCCAAAATCAAAAGAAACACCAGATGAAAAAGCAAATGGAATCCTTGTTTATATCAGCATAGTACATAAAAAGAACTGATGGGCTGTTATAACAAAACGTTTTAGCAGTTTCTCTTACCTTTCTCTCCTCCATTTAGCGAAGCGCCAAACGAGGGAAATGTCACTTCGTTTCCAGTCCTTTCATACCTGAAGAGCAGCTAGTTTTCAAGATCTCTCCATTTTCCAAGATGGCAGCCATGTCAAGTTTCTCATCCTGGGGCATAGCGTAGTTGTGAAAATCCCGACCCACGGAGCAGCGTACACTATCAATTCCCTGTAGTTTGCTACCACCACCCCCCCCCCCCCCCCCCTCCCCCCTCTCCAGTCCATCTCGGGATTAACACTGATAGGTGCATATATACAAATGTATTTATGTCATCATTCACTGCCACTCGCACCGCGCTCTCCAAATCTTGAAACCACTTTTCAACCGAAGTGTCGCATCTTTGAGCAGCTAAAAAACGATTTTTTTCTCTTTTTCCGCAGGAAATAATTAATATTTTCGTTCTTCGGACATAGTAAACTACAGAAAACTAAAAAAAATTCGCTTCATAGACACTTAAGAAAATCAATATGTTTCTTTGTTATACTTCTCGAACAAGTTAATGAATTTAGTGCTTTGAGTGTTGCTAAAGCCAGTGTTATATAAAGCGTTTATTCGTAAAATCATCGCGCTAAAAAGCGAATTGCGATATTATTCCAAAGAATATTAATTGATTTAAAAAGCTTGCAGGGTTTATCTATGGGGCTGGGCCTTACATAAGATTATTATGACGTTCAAGGTACGTTTTCTTAATGTTCCGAGATATTCCAAGAGATATTCCGAGATACAATATCCTAGTTCTGCCGTGTTCTCTTCACAAGTGTTCAGCGTCCCAAGTTCCGTTAAACTACATAAAGATAATCACGTGCGCTTCTAACTCATTTCTAGTTCCCACTCATTTGCAACAGTTCCCTCTTGTGAAGCGAACGACTCGGGTTCCAGGATACACGAGTCTTTTTCCTTCTTTTACTCCACGGCTGCGTTTTCTCGTGATGACGAGCGCGCAGCGCGAGGCCTATTTGTTGGTTTTTTTGCGCGCTTCGGGCTAGCGCTCTGCTCTAAAAACCATGTTAAAAAAGACTACTGAAATTTGGCTATGATTGGAGAAGTTCATGTATCTCGTTATGACAATCATCACAGTTAAACTGAATATATTTTGGAGCATTGTGTTTTAACAGCTTGCAAAACTGCGTAATACAAACTAAATAACCTGCTTTCTCTTCATTCACACAAAGAGGCTCCTCTTAATCCGTAGGTGGAGCATCAGACTTGGTAACAAAAAACAACATCTACCGCCGCTGAGAAAGAGAGAGGAAAAAATGGAAAGGCAGAGGCACGCTACATACATACATCACCTTTATAACCCAAAAAGGTAATTTGGAATGTAGTGGATGAAGTAGGATTGGGATTTGGACAGTAAGGCATGTATTTACTTCCCAATAAAATGTCAAGAGATATTTTTTTATTCCTCATTTATTTCAGCATCCAACTAGCATTTTGTTCAGTATACATGTATGTTGATGTCTTGATTAATCCCTGAAAGATACGTAGAATGAATAGAAATGAATAACATTACAAGACACCAGGATACTCCCAGGGACTATTAAGGAACTGACCGTTGTTAATAGCATGGAATTGTAAAAAAATTTGGAAACAAATCGCAGCAAATCAATGACTTTTTTTAACAGTTGACGTTTCCAGCCTTACCCTTGCGTTCCATAGTTAATTGAGGGACTGGTTATAAATCCTTGCAGACTTTAATGGTGAGAACAAAGGAACTACAAATTATGTTGCAAGTAAGGGCCTGGTCGCACTACAGTCAAAAACGAAAATTAGCCTGTGCAAAATGACATAAAAACAAAAACATTCCACAAAAAGCGTGTCCCACCGGAGTGGTTTCTTTTGTTTTCCACGATTTTTTCACGGGCTGATTCTTGTTTTTGACTGTAGTGCGACCAGACCCTTATACAAACTTGCACATCTTTGTTTTTTACACCGAATGACTGAATAACTTTAACAGAAATATTTGTATTGATTAGTTTCTCGATCAAAGGGGGTTATGCATGAGCGAGGCCGAAAAACGCTAACAAAAACATCGAACAAAGGCGATTCCTGAGCCCTTTTCACCTTAAATATATCCCTCACTTCGCTTTCATCTTATCGCCGCGTCTAGCAGCAGTTCTCATCACAGAAACTGTTGATATAATCATCCTCCCAACAATCGCAATCATCACAGACGTTAGTGCGTCGCTGATAGCCTTTCTCTTTAGTCCGAACGTGGCTGGGACTGTCGTGATCTTCAGCTGTCATTCTTTCTGTAAACAAACAAGTGTAAATAGAGGTTCACATGTACTCTATTTTGGAGAGCCTGGCTAACCTCAACCTCGTCTCCAGGGCTCTGTCCGCGTTTCAAATGGCGGACGAGGCTGCCAAAATACTCCATAACACCTGGAGTATTTTGTCGCATAAACCATGATGGAATGTCTTAGTTTCATTTGAACAAATACAGCTACCACTCGTTAAAAATAACCTCCGAAAACGCTATTTCATCGTGTGTCACGTGACAAAATACTCCATGATCCTTGGTCAAGCCCAAATCATACCGTCCAGAAGGACGTCGGACACCTTATTGAGACTTATATAACTGAGTAACTGGTCGGCTTTCAGTTGGGGTAGCAGTTTATATAGTTAAATTTAGGCCTAAACAACCCGAGAAGCTAAGTGGTACTCTGTACGGTAGGCTATGTAAGCCTAAGCCTCGCTGAGGTCACAGGTTTAATCCTGAGTGGGGATTTTAGATTTTCTTTTTTACACTTAAATTTATTGAAAATAAAATTCTTAGTGTCGACATTACGTTATATAAGTCTCAATAAGGTATCCGACGTCCGTCTGGACGGTATGATTTAGGCACAAGCATGGTCCTTGGAGTACTTAGTTTGTCCAGGGTTTTATACACTCGCCCCGCCATTTTAAAAGCGGAGAAGGCCCTGGGAACGAGGTTGTGGCAAACCTGTTCTCTACGTCACGCATCTGTCACATTGCATACTCACCTTCATCAAAAGAGCGAGAGCTCACAGCTGACACCAGCAAAATGACCAAGATCACAATACTCAAAGTCTTCATTGTCGTTAAAGCTAAAAAGGATAAAGTGTTTTTGATGTCAAAACAAGTTATTTTGACGCCATAAAAGTAGCCTGTGAGCAAGCTCTCGGGCTCGGTCTCTGGGTTTGGCGGAGGGGGGAGGGGGTGGGGAGGGAAAGGAGCGAGAGCTGCAGCGTTATCTCAGAAATTTGAATGTCTCAGTTGAAAAAGACTGCGGAAAAAGCTGATTGGTGGAGATTTAATTTGGTGATGACATTATCATTCTTCGCGCTTGCCGTGATGAAGACAAGACAATACAACAACCTTTTTTAATTAAACTGATTAAACTCTAATCGTGGGTTCTGTTCGTGAAGCTTGCGAGAATTTCTCGAAATATCTGAAGTTTCCATTGGAACTACCTTATTGGTACTAATTTTCGCGGGCACTTAATTTCGCGAAAAAAAGGTCGGCATATTTCGCGGGTCTTTATTTTCGCGATTTGGGTGCAAAATTATTTTCTTGGGGAATTAATTTTCGCGAAAATGAAAAAAAAAAACCATTTTATTTCGAGAATTTTATTATTTTACACCTCTTATTGCTGAGAATCATCAACTCATAACAAAACCAAACTATAGAAACCGCATCGTGTACCATAGGCATAGTCAAAGACATTATCCTTATGCTTAACGTTCTTTGGAATTGTATAATACAAGGAATACTTGAAAAGTATAAACAGATTGTCGTTTCAAATTACAAAGAACCCGGGATAGATGGCCATTTCGATGACTGTACAAAAGAGGTGCTAAAAGGACTTGAATTTGTCGATAGCGATACAGATGAAGAGGTTCAAAGCAACACAAATAGTGAAATTTGACTGTTAAACTGTTGTTTATCATCTGTAGGCATGCCATAGAGCTTTTACACGTTATACACAGTACGTAGACATGTCGGTTTCTTCATTAAATTGAGAAAACAAGAAATATAGGAGGGTATTAAATTTCGCGACATTGAAGTTCTAAAGAAAATCAAGAACTAAAGAAAATCAATTTGAATCAAGAAAGTAATTACTCTCAGGGAGATTGATGGCTGTACATTGCCATTTCTTCTTTCCCTAATTGTGTTTCTGTTGAAATTTGTTGCTAATTACCGCAAATCCTACTTTAAGTCATATCCCAATAGTTCTTTTATTTGCATAACAATAAGAATTTACTATGTAGTCGCTTTTTCTAAAGCGGAAGAAACGTTGTAAAAGAATTGTAAAAATCATTAAACCGTTAAATGATTTTAAGAAAAATAATATAAAAATAATCTTTTTAAATGATAAAATTAAAGGAAAATGAAATAAAATTATAAAAAAGCGAAAGTGAGGGAAAAAGCAAAAAATGTTTTAGCCGGGATAATTTTTAAAAGAGGAGAACCAGTAATTGTATCGATACAAAATGTGCAATTAATATTATGTCTACGTGAAGACCTTGTCATGCTCTTGTATATCGCTGGTCACGTTCTCCGAGGAAAGACTTAGCCTGCATATAAACTTTTAAAAGTAGCTCTAAAAACCGCTTTACACTTTTGTCAGTTGACCAAGTCTTGCTTTCAGGTTAAATGGGAAAACAAAATAATTAAAATGAGACTCGACACTTTTAGGTCGATAACCCCTAAGGTGACGCGAGACCATTTCTAACGCAACATTTTTACGACAAAAGTCAATACCGTGTAACGTATTGTTGCGGCAACGTATTACAAGGTTTTGAAGCTGATAAAAAATCTGCAAAGTGTTGGCAGCGCGAATATTGGGCTGGAAATCATCTACGCGCTGTTACACGGCATCAAATTTCAGCGCAACAAACTTCGAATCGCTACGCGTAGCATCGGCTTTACCATGGCTGCGTGTCCATAGCCAGAATTGTCCTTTTCTCTTGTTTTGTTTCTTGTGCAAAACGTAAGATTCAAACTGCATTCAGCATATCAAGAGCATGGTAAGAAGAAATAATCTGAGTTACTGATGAGAGTCAAACCTAGGACCTTGCGTGCACCAGTCGTATGTTCTAACCACTGAGATACCATCGTGGCCATTTTAATAAGTTTATATGTAATCGAGGGAGGCTATTATAGGAAATATTGTTTGCAAGAATCGATGCTCTAAATAATCTTTCATTATTTAATCAAATAAGTTAAAAAATGAAGATGTCAGTTTTTTAAGTTTTCTAATTTGGGTGTTTCCTAAATATTGTCACCAATATTTTCACACAACCGACAGTAATCTTTTTGCTGCCCCCTTTCCCGCGAGACAGGTAGGGTGAAGGAAATGCTTACGGGACCCTAAATTTAATACTATTTGCAACTCAATCAATGTTATTGCAGGAAGAGCACAGCGACCTGCCGACATCCTTTCTAAAAGAGTTGTCGAGTAATGCTTATTGTAAGAATTATCTGGCAGTCGCCTGATTTGCGCTTTTAAGGGTGTTATGGTGGGTTATTCAACGCCTTTAACCGGCGAGCAAGCTCTCGGACTCTGGGGCGGGGGATTCCTACTAACCCCCTCCCAACACAAGAAGATCTCATTTTAAACAAAATGGCGTCTTTTTTACGCCAAGCGCCGATTACAAGAAGTCAATAATGTCCCATTGCGGGAATGAAAACAAACGTTGCAAGACTTCGAAATGGGAAGAAGAAGGCCAAAATACATGTAATATTTTTCGCTTTTGAAATGGAATTTAAAAAGCTGAAAGTGGTGATATCGATCGAGTCGTGGAATTGAACCGGCGAAGCGAAGAAGCGAAGTTTTAAAGAATTTTCGAGCAGTCTAGGAACATTATAGAACTGGAAATTACATTTTTTAATGTTAATTTTATGTCGATATAATTGTTTGATTGACTTTTCCTTTGTGTTATTGTTAGCTTTTGAGAATTGTTTATAAATTGTGCCCAAATTCAGCCGAATAAAGAGACAAGCAAACACATTAACACAGCTGACAGCTTGAATTTTGCCATGTGCTTATCAAATGTTGCTTGCGAGGACAGTTTCTCGATGTGTTAATGGTACGCGTTTTGCTGTTAAAGATAAACTAATTGGTATTTGAATAAAAATTTTCAAAACAATTTTTTTTTCTGGCTTCGTTCATTCTGCACATAGGTAAAAAAGCGATTTTTTGTAAACAAGATTTGCATTTTATAGTTCTACACTCGCGTCGCTTTACAATTTTGACTTCCAAATTTGTTTCTCGGGCGGTTTTCGGGGCGATGAGCAGCTCTCGTAAGGTCTCACACTATGGTCCTTTATCACACGGCGGCCATGTTGATTCCCAAAAGAATAAAATGCTTTGTTTTCCCCTGCTTAACCTCGTTCTCAACTTTTTCACTGCGAGGTTTTGGGGGTAAATCTTTTGTTTTAATCCAAAATGGCGGGGCGTGATAAAGGCCCATTGGCTCGCCACACTTCGAGAGAACAATACAGCAAACAACAGAAACAATCATGGTTCCTGGCCCTGAAAACAGAAGCAGTCGCAACACCTAAAACAAAGGAGCTGCTACAGTACCAGGTTTTCGACACGCAGCTGCTGTGTTTTATTCGAAAATTAATCATACTTGTTATTCTCGAAATGAAATGTGATTTGAGACTTTTATCTATTTGTGATTCATGATTTTTAATCTCAAGATATTTTAACGTGATTATGAATGCAATATTTTACTTTAACGTAACCCCGTGAACTAAGTGCTGAATTAAACGTGATTCGTGAATCATTTAGTTTTGCTTGAGTTCATTTCTGTGTATTTTAGTGTTTTCATAGATTTTTCTCTCTACATTATATCACTCCTGGACTTATCTAAAAAAGACAATGCTGTGATCAGGAGAATGAGATTTCCTCTATGTTTGCGTGAATGTGAAAGAACTTTTGTAGTTATTTGTGATGGGTGAAAAGGTCCGATGTTTTTTCGTGAATGAATTTCGCAAAGGGGTATAGGGAACCCTCAACATTTGGGGATCATTTTGGGTCGTGTACAGACCCTATCGAATAGATAGGTAATACTCTGGTGCTAAGATGACATTCGTTACTCTTTTTAATGCTGTGACAAGATAGCAATTCTGATGGATATTAGATACACATACAAGTCAATTATACATCATGTCCATGTTCTATATTATAGTATCTGATAAAATTAAAAGATTTCTGATCTGGATTTAATTTGGATATCTTTGAGAATGTCAATATGATTGGTGGAATTTGAATCCACCTTCACCCCTTCAGTCTTGTAACAGTGGTGTTAGAAGTTAATTATCCTGATGTACATTGAGACAGGTGTTTCTGCTATGGAGCCCGAGCTTGGTATCTCCTTTAATCAGTGGCATTCATTTTCTATTTATGTTTAAATAAAAAGTTCTTAAAAAAGGATTCAGCTCAAAAAAGTGCGCTAATCGCTCTCCATAGCATCAGTTAAAGGAACACTGTCCTGGCTGATATATCGTGTATTCATGATTATGGCCAGGAGCTTGCTTTAAGCTTACTCTATTATCTTAAAGGAACACTGTCCTGGCTGATATATCGTGTATTCATGATTATGGTCAGGAGCTTGCTTTAAGCTTACTCTATTATCTTAAAGGAACACTGTCCTGGCTGATATATCGTGTATTCATGATTATGGTCAGGAGCTTGCTTTAAGCTTACTCTATTATCTTAAAGGAACACTGTCCTGGCTGATATATCGTGTATTCATGATTATGGACAGGAGCTTGCTTTAAGCTTACTCTAATATATATAGTTAGGCTTAGCCTAACAGCGGCGCCCTCTGAAGACCCTCTGAACAAGCTTAACTAAGATGAAACTTAACTAATAGGTGAAAGGTCGGAAGCACAAGAATTAAGATTAATATTGACGACCGGGCTATTTTTCAATTTTAGCAATTCTCAAAAACAGTATTACCCGACCGTCTGCACAGTACATTTAGACCGTACAAAAGTTCACAAAAACAACTTTTTCTCCGTCTAGAATAACTATTACGACTACTGTTAAAAAATACAGTTGTAGCTTGTCAAAAAATGCCTGAGAAACTGATTTGGAAATCAAAATTGCCAAAAATACAAACATATTTGCATACGGCCACGCGAGTGAAGTTAGAACTATAATAAAATTCAAGTCTTGTTTTGTTTACATAAAATCGCTTTTCAACCTATGTAATGAATGAACAAACACATAAAAATGGACAACACAATCTTCTTTCGATAAATTTTATTCAAATCTCCATTAGTTTATGTTGAAAAGCAAAACGGAAAACGCGCATCGAGGCCGAGCCGTGTCTTCGATGAAATTCAAGAAATTAATACAACTGAATTTAAGCTACACGTTTAAAAACAATTCTCCAAAACTAACGAGAACACATTAACAAAAAGTCAATCACAGATTGATATCTAGATAAATTTCCATCGAAAAATGTAATTTGTTTTACCTTTAAGTCCCTCCGGCGACTACTGTGCTTGGAAATTCTTTAAATCTCCGCTTTGGTGCTGAAATCCGTAAAACGAACCCATCTCTCGCATTGCTAAAAACGTATATAGTTCCTCGAAGCAAGATTTTATCTCTGAAAGCTCTTCTTTTTCCACTAAAGCGGCTCCTGAGTATCCCTTAATTAGCATCCCTGTCTTGAGTAGCAAACCACGAAAAAATGCAGGAAAATAACGACTTTAATTTAAACCGTTTTCTCCGCTCAGTAAACACAGCAAAACATCAAAGTGTTTTCCCAGCTGACGTGACATTCGGCCGTGTAACCGCGCGAAAAAAAAGCCTCGCTTTGGTTTCAACATGACGTCGTACGCGCATATTTTGCGACGTCATACGCGCCCGCGAGCTAGTCCTCCGCTAAGATCCCGGATGTTGTGTGGCGTCATACGCGCATGCGCGCTAGCCTTGCGCGACACACATCTCCGACACACATGTTTTTGTTGCAGACAGCGCCCGCGAAACATTCCGCTAGCCATGACCATGAAAAATGAGGGCATAGGTTCTATGAGTATGGGGCTCCGCTGCCGGGCCTTCGGCCCGGCTAGGCTCCGCTATTATCTTAAAGGAACACTGTCCTGGCTGATATATCGTGTATTCATGATTATGGTCAGGAGCTTGCTTTAAGCTTACTCTATTATCTTAAAGGAACACTGTCCTGGCTGATATATCGTGTATTCATGATTATGGTCAGGAGCTTGCTTTAAGCTTACGTTATTATCTTGAAATTGGAAGAAACCATTATCAAAAGTGATAGAAGCAAAGAAATATGAACTAAACAGACAAAAGTCAACATTTCACAAGAATGGCAAGTTTAATTTCTTGACAGCCTGTCAATAAATTACTTGAAATTCCATGAACTGTGATCCACTTTAATCCTTCACTTTAATCTCTAACCTACCACTTTTGTTTTGCTCTATAGAACCTTTTTATCCTCCTGAGTTGTATATTTGGTGACATTTGGCGATATAACGTGGAAATAAGCTAAGCGAAATTTTGCTATTTCTATCCCCATCTTTTTTTTTTCTCAAAAACTGAAAGAGCTTAAGTGCAAACGACCAATAAGTGAAAAAACAGGAAACCATGGAGGCTAAATGCTTCCTCACTTCTTTTTTCTCTCCGATATGTTTTGAAAAGCGCCGAAAAGCTGGTCGGCAACTATAAACATAATTATGTAGGCACGCAAAGCGTACTTGAAGGTATTTGCAATAATAACGCTTAGCGTAACAGGGCGTCAATTTTCTATGCAGCTTGCTGTTTTACAGCACGCGTGAGAATCGCCTGTCGCAAGGAGCCGCAAGAAGACGTAAGGTTGTGACCGTAAGTGTACAAGCCGTAAAAAGATGAAAACTGAAAATCAAAATCCTTTCTCAGATCTACTGCTTGTTTGAAGATGTGCTTTTCATATAGTTTTAAAGGAATACTGTCCCGCCGAAATCCGCGGCAACGGAACCGATCGATTGATCACTTGACGACATAATCAACACACAGATAAAAAAAATCAGTCAATCAGTCCCTAGAAATACAGTGGAATCCCGATTTTACAAACCATCGATTATTCGAACCAAAACTGACTCGTTTTCTTTGGATTTGATTCCAGTCAATGCCACCCTCGATTTTTCGAACCAATTCCTGTTTCAGCCCTTGGAGGTTCGAAAAATCGGGATTCCACTGTAAGTCAAACCATTACGGGGGGAGACACCCGCTTAAATTTGTCAAACGCGCGCGTGATCCAGGATCCAAAGTCCAATGCGCGCCTTCTAGGCCGAGAAAGGATTGGAAGCAAGTTTGCCTCGATCGATCTTTTGGACGAAACTTGTCGCTTTTTTAACAAGTCAGATCTGCTGGGGGATTTCACAATGGAGAGGAAATTTTTTGTAGGTGGTAACTGGAAGATGAATGGCAGTAAAGCAAGTATAGATGGAATTTTAAAGACTTTAGCTGAAGGAGAATTGAGTTCATCCACAGGTTTGTGCATGTGAATTGTCCCAGATGCGACTAAATTTTATCCACATAATTTACAAAATCACTGCTATTCAGAAACGATGAAAGAGTATTGGCTTTTATTTCACTAGTATCTTAACTCGATAAAACTTAGGTCAGTCTATTATCCCAGCTTTAAAGGCGTAAGATTTTATGTTGTTTGGTCGAGTTTACCTATAGTCCTTTCTAATATGGCCTTTGTATATGACTTGTATGATGTTTATTCTTTTGTTGAAAACCCTGATTGCAAGTAGATTGTTCATTTATCCAAGCTAATGTTTGAAAATAATGAAGAACTTCGAGTGAACATAATTTGTGCTTTTAGTTTGTTCACAATCTTTGAGGAATATATAGGTCATGTGCTGACAGACCGTGATTGATCAATATTAAACTAGCCCAGGCCCCCTCCCTTAACACACCCCCTCCCCTCCCCTCCCCTCCTTGAGTCTCTATACATAATGGCTTCACTGCTTAAAAACCAGACAGTACACTCCTACCAAAAATTGCTAAGATTGTCCTCCCCTCATCGCCCCCTGAACCATTAACTAAATAACTTACAACTTCTTGGTTATTTTACACAGAAGTTGTAGTTTCACCACCATCTATCTATCTGGATTATGTGCGTGCATCAGTCAAGCCAGGTGTTGGTGTGTCAGCTCAGAATTGCTACAAGGTGGCCAAAGGAGCATTTACAGGAGAAATCAGGTACAGAACATGAAATGTGGATTGATTTCAACTGTATTTTGTTTAATTTTGAACTTAATTTGATCACTTATCAGGAGTCTACCATCTTCCCAGCGTGCTTTGGGTAAAATTCAGTTGAATGACTTCCGGTGGAACCGAAGAATGCACGTATTTTAGTCAAACTTGCACATGGATTTTCTCGCTTTAAATTGAAAGCATGGCAAGAAAACAATAAGTACCCTATTACTCTATACATAATGGTCCAGGAAATGTTGTTCTTAGACTGGAGTAGACCCGTTGAAAAAATAATCGTGACATTGTTTGACTGTTGTCGTCCATGTCTGTGTGCAGTGTTCACTGAGGTGTATTTTAAATTGGTTGGATCGATACAAAAAATTGGAGTCAAAAACCAAACAATACCCAAATCCAGTCATTTATGGCTTAAACTTTCTTGAAAACCTTATTGACTCCAATTGACTCCACGATTTCATCAAAAATTTTGAAGGTGAATATGATCTATTTCGGTGGCTGTCTGTTTTTATCGGCTTTGAATTGAAAGTGACTGCGTCGTTTGTGAGAAGATTTATTTGCATTTGCGGACCAAGTCGATTCAGTCACAGAAAAAAATAAAATGAAATAAAGCTAAATGATTAGTACTCGTACCATAAAAAGGTCAGAAAATAGCGAGAAAAGCGACGGTTAAATATAAACAAAGCCGTAAACAGACAGTCAGGAGCAGGACAGTCGCGTGCTGAGTAGTCCTAGTTAAGCGGAAATTGAGTAGCTGTGGTTTATATTTTTGTGAGCGGGGAATATTTCACAGGCTCTGTTTGCGCGTGTTAGATTCAATAGTTCAAGCTAAGCAAATACGGATATTTCTTCTAATTTGAGCCGCATTGTTTTCGAATGGCGTAAAGGTTTATTGATTCCACGAATGTATGAAGAGATTTCACGCGTCTACCGGGCGACGCCAATCTAAAATGCGAGGGTTTGGTTTCGGCCTGTCTGAGAAGTTAAGCGGCCTTGAGAACAAACTGTAGATATAACCTAAAATGGAAGATATCCTGTAAAAGCGAATAGAATAAATAGGTAATAGTAGATTTCTTTTGAAAGGTTTCTGCTACGACCAACTGACTTCCAACCTCAACGGCGTCCGTGTAAAATGAGCTGCTTGGGGGTCGCCGCTGTTGATAATATAGTTTGCTTGAAGTGCATGCTGGGAAGATGGTAATATCCTCCTTTCAGGAGTCTCTAGGTTTGCTTATACAATGTAGGGTGTTGCCACTTACAGACCGAAAGAACCAAGACTTCAAGTTGAAGTTGTGGAAGATGTTTAGTACAGTTCTAAGAATGGCCGCCATCATAGGCTCTAGCTATTTTGGACACCATTTCATGGTCCCCAAGGTATCCCATTGGAATAGATTGGATGGCCTAACTTGTGATTCTGTTCTATTTTCAGTCCTGCTATGATTAAAGATGTGGGATGCGAATGGGTGATTTTGGGGCACTCAGAGAGAAGGAATATTTTTAAAGAGACTGATGAGGTGAGAGATGTCAAATGTGTATGGAGGTGTGTGGAATCTACCTGATAAATAACTTATAAATAATAATGCCATTGTGCAGTCTAACTGCGCAGAAATATCAAGTGACAATTTAAACTGAATATTGTGATGCCAATTTCAGTTCAGTATTTCATACCTGTACATTGTTAGACTTGCCACAAGTCGACCTCACGAGTTTCACAGTAAAGCGAGTGAGCGAGCTTTTGAGGCCGCGAAGCAGCCGAGCGAGCGACAAAGTCACAAGAGGTCAACTTGTCTCACTTGAGGGATTTTCATTTGCATTTCGTGCCAAAAATGGGGAGTGGCATGACTTGTCAATGACATCAATTATTGTTTTGCAACCGACCCCATTGTTGAATTTCAAACGCAAGTCACGTTTTATTGCGCCTAATACCTTGTGATTGACAGTTCTGTCCCCAAGGGCTACTCTCAGCAACTCTGATTGGTCTAAGTGCAGCGACCTGTTTTTGGGTCGCTAAAAATGGCACCAATCAAGTGTGAAAAGTCCTTTGTCCGGCAGGCTATAAATATAAGACGAAGGACTTTATTGAAAGTCTAGTACATTGTATGTCAGTTTTTAGAAGGAATTTTTGAAGTGCACAATAGTTGACACAATAGTTGACTATTTGACCACTAGGGATTGTTAAAGTGCATAATTAGCAAACACATACATAACATTAGTAAGTGGCTATGTAGTTTACCTGATCAAGTCTGTTGATAAAACCCAATGTCTGTGTTTTATGACTCCCCCATCGATGCAGCACCATTGTTTCGTTGGAAACTAACGCCTTTATTCATTTGTTTATTGTTAGCGTAAGCTAGTCACAGACAATTGATAACTCACAATTTGTTTGGTTACAGAGGTGTGGCATAATTTTCCGTAAAATGCACATGTGGGACATTAAAACTGGAAATAAACCCAGGGGTAACTTGATCCATGTGCTACCTGACCCATGTGTTGGTATAGAGGTGCCCAGAGCTGAGGGTTGGAAACCCAGACTCCATTAAGGATAAAAAAGACTAAACTACCTACCCTGTGTGGGACAACACCCTCTGTTTAAGGGCCGTGTTTAGGAAAGAGAAAAAATATACACTCTCTTGCTTTACGCAGTTTTAAAGTGATTTATTGACAATTGCAATTAAGCCAACGTTTCTGATCTCAATTGCTAAATACTCTATACCCATAATTATGTAACAACGATATTTGTGCAACCATACAGGTTCCCTGTTTAGGACAGATTCAGACCCTGTTTAGCACAGACTTGAGTGAAATTATATACCCTGTGTAAGGCAAAGAGGCCAAAGACCATAGCCTGTCCAGCAGCACATTCGGCCCATATCGGTCACATGAGGGAGTACCCACTGCCCCCCCCCCCCCCCCCTCCTCTGGGAAATTAGCAAACACAAAAGTACAAACAAAAACTATAAATAAATCACCATCATGTACATCCAAGAATATAAATTGGTCAGGCTATTTTCATTCATTGATTTTTATTCATTGGTCAGGACGGAGGGATTTAGATCGAAATTGTTCATTTTGTGTCTTGTTCATCAGCTTATTGGTGAGAAGGTTGCCCATGCATTAGCAGAAGGTTTAAAGGTGATTGCTTGCATTGGAGAACTGCTGTCAGAGAGAGAGGCTGGAAAAACTAATGAAGTGGTGTCACGACAGATCAAAGCCATTGCTGGTATGTACTGCACTTGTTTTTTATTCAGGGAAAAAAGTGTAATTTATTCATATGAGTAATTGGAAGACCCAATGTTAATGTTGTGCTGGCATTGGGGGAGGACAGGGGTAGTGTAAGGAGGGAGAGACATTTCAGTACATTTATGTGAAAAAGATGAAATGTTAAAGACATTTCCTAGCATTGTAACAAGGAAACACTAAGCTTACAGTTAAGTGTGGTGAGTGCTAGAGATACAAAGGTGACAAGAGTGATTGTTGTGCTTGTATTTTGAGGATATATAATTTGATTACCCATTCATTATAGTGCAGCTGATCATGTCCTTGATACACTGCTAATTGAACTTTGTGTTTCAAACACAGATAATGTTTCAGACTGGAGTAAAGTGGTGATTGCTTATGAACCAGTTTGGGCCATCGGCACAGGAGTCACTGCCACGCCCCAACAGGTAAGATAAAGTGAAGTAAATTATTTTTTTTCAAAATTGTAATATTTATTCTCTTTTATGTACCGCTCCGTCCATTCTTCTTGACAAATACCGTTAAAGTCAACAAGTCTTTCCAACATTTTTACACTGTGTGATAGTTCATCCTATTTTCACTAGCTATCAAAGAAAAGAACAGATGGTTTTCATTCAAAGTTATATAAAAATAATTACATGTATATAATACAGCCAAACCTCTATTAAGCTTCCCTCTATTAAGCAGTCACTCTCTATTAGGTGGTCACTTATCAAATTCGCAGAAAATGTTCCCATACTTCTGTAAATTTGACCTTGACTTGACCTTGTGGTCACCTCCATTAAGCAGATGCGGTCACCATTTAGACTTGGCTAATGTTATTGTATTTTACCTCTATTAAATGGTCACCTAGCTTAATGTTTACAAAGAACTCTATTGGTGTTAAGCAAAGTGAGTGAAATTAAGCTACGCAGCCCTAAATCATATACAACCACAACTGATTTTTTTCGTTTTATGTTGAATATGATGGCAAAACTGTTACTGATGTGGCTTACAACAAAGATGCCTTATGAACATCAACAACATTATAACATATATTATATCCAATAGCAAGGCATGAATTCTTTCAACATGCAATTACTTACTCTTTATTTATCATATTTTCTGTTGCTGTTGTTGTTAACAATGAAATGTACATCATGTGATCAATTTCGCATTCTAGTTCAATTTGTGCCATTTTAAGCAGTTAACCTCTATTAGGCAGTTAACCTCGATTAATCGGTCAGTTGGCTAATTCCTGAGGGTGACCACTTAATAATGGTTTGACTTTACTTTGGGTCTGCTACATATTACTTTGCAATGGCATCCAACTCAAACACGATTGCTCAGGAATTGAACAGTTATTAAAACACGATTGGGTGGAGTAGTGATGAATATATTTGATACCTTTCCACACACAAATACGGGTTCTCTTGCAGTGTAACAGTTGGTAGTCCTTGACAATCTAGCTTCCATTCATTACAGGCTCAAGAGGTGCATCATATGTTGAGAGGTTGGCTCAAGGAAAATGTGTCAGCGGCTGTCTCTAGTTCAACTAGAATTATCTATGGTGGTAAGTAAGCATGTCCCAACAATATAGTAACTGGTCAATTCGCCCCCAAACAATTCGCCCTGGCTGTGAAATAAACTCACCCACACAATAAAGTAGATATAAAGAGGTGATTCAGTGGACAGCTGTATTATGCGGCTGGGTTTTTTTACAAGTTCTTATTTTTTCGAGCAAGAAAACTAACGGGTAAAAATGCACAACCGTTTTAAACAA
The DNA here is from genome assembly GCA_024195265.1 of Dendrophyllia cribrosa. Classification (NCBI taxonomy): domain Eukaryota; kingdom Metazoa; phylum Cnidaria; class Anthozoa; order Scleractinia; family Dendrophylliidae; genus Dendrophyllia; species Dendrophyllia cribrosa. The sequence continues at coordinate 23,505,840 of JAJLRJ010000004.1, forward strand.
ATTTCCGCTGAATAAATTGTTTATTATATGACTTTGGTGTTTCACGGTCAAAAGAATGTAATAACGTCTTTTGTTAGATACCTGAACTGTTCAACGATGAAAAGAAGAAAGGATTTGTAACCTGAATAGTCCGATTTATGCCATACGGACCGCTCATATTGGCGTCTCACGAATTAACTTCATTGACTGAATTGTTTATGAATTAATGTCGCGGGGAAAGAAGACTATTTTGTATGTAAAAAGCAGAAACCTTTTCCTGTGTGTGTTGCCTACCGAAAAAGGTGTTGATCATAACAAAATTGAACATTGTGTATGCCCCTGGAACAAATCTACTGTTACGGCGGACAGTGGAATGATGCGTTATTATAATAATGGCTTATCTATTTTTTTTGTACATTGTAACAGGTTCCGTGAACGCCAAGAACTGCCAAGAGTTAGCCAGGGAAGGTGATGTAGATGGATTTCTTGTGGGAGGTGCATCGCTGAAGCCCGAGTTTGTTCAGATCATTAATGCTAGATTGTGATGTTATGTAGCTTTATAGTACTAGCCTTTTAAAACACTGATATGAATATATAGAACTTAGAAGAGAAAGCTTGTAGAATGTTAAAGAATAAAGGTAAAATTATGCTGTTACAAGTTTTGTTGTTCTTTAATGTATGCGGAGGACAACAGTGGAGGATACTTTAAACGGAAACCAGTCATGTCGCCCCCTAGCCAACTCCCCGTTGTCAAGTCGCCCCCTAGCCAACTCTCCGATGTCAAGTCGCCCATGCACAGTGGAAGCTTGGAAAAAAAGAAAATAACCGTTGAAACACAACGTGCCGAATTAGTGTTTATAGTACCAAGTGGCAAAAAGTCAAACGAGGAAAGAAGTGATACTATTTTAGATGAAAAAGATGCTTCAAAATTATTTTCTGTTTCTATTTTAATAGTAAATAGTGCAAATGTACCAAGAGGAAGGTTGGACGAATTCACAAGTTCATGCGAACACGAACTACGGACGAGGGATAACATTAGTAATTTTGTATTTTCCTAAACTCTGTCGAGTATTTCCGTCAGGTTGTAAAGGTGCACTAAGCGGCCATTTCCCATTTGTGTAATAAATAAGAGCAACGAAATGCAATGTGACTTCAACCCGTGTTTTTTATACTCCCGCGTAAAGTGGGTATTTTAAAGAGTCTGACCCACCCAGTTTGCATTGCGCGCTTCTCTTATTGTTATGATGCGGCTCTATTCCATATTTGGGCAGGCATATCACCTCTTACACGAGTGAATTTCTCATCTACAATACAGTATGGACTTTCGGGGGGCCCTGAGGTGGGGCGTGGGGCGTTACTTTCGGCTGGGCCGTTACTTTCACGTTACTTTTAACATTACTTTTGGGTAGCCGCTACTTTCGGAGCTCTCTGCGGTAATGTGTAATGCTTTCTCCCGACAAGGTTTCTTGTTTAGGTGTATACATGTTGCTCCATGTTGAGTAGCTCCTGAGTCGTTGCATACAGAGGTTTTGCACAGCAGCCATGTTGCATGGCAGGAACAATAGATTATTTTCCCTATGGGAAAAAATGTTCTTTCTAATGCAAAACATTTTCATTGTTCCTGCCATGCAACATGGCTGCCGTGCAAAACCGCTATAGTCATATAGCATACATTAAAGGACATTTAATTAAGGGTTGTTCTTGTTGTTGTTTTAGTATATATACGTTTGTTTATTTGGCTTATTTGGCCTTCTTGTGCCCACATAAAGGACACATGTCCTAATGATCACGTTCAAAGACATTAATCAGGGGCGGATCCAGGATTTTTCTTAGGAGGGGGTGCACCTCTAAGGAATGACGTAACTGAAGGGTGACGTAAACAAATTTTAAAAGCGAACAACGCAGACTAGGTCATCTCGGGGGGGGGGGGGGGTGCGCACCCCCTGCACCTCCCCCTAGATCCGCCCCTGTTAATGCCTTCATAACTTTAATAAATGTTATTCTCATCTTTTCTACGATATATTTTGGACACTGTTACCTAAAATATAACAAATATTTTGTCTTCGAATATTTGTTTTTTTATTTGATCGAAAAATATAATGGTTTGTTACTAGAGCATCCGTTTGCAGTACTTCGCCTTCCATCAGGAACCACTGTATATAAATTAATAGAAACAAAAAGTATTTTTCTTTTATGAACAAGGGGCTCTTAGTAGCCTATAAACACACGATGAACGTTTGTTACGCATGCGCGTAACATTCGTTTTGCGATATATTGGGCAAACTGTCGTGAAAGTCTTCTTCAGCATAGAACTTTAGGCCAATCGTCTAGATTTTTAGAACGTTTTGTAAAAGTTGCAAGCTCGTGGTGAAAAATGACATAAATATAAACATTGGCTTTATATTTATCTGGTACAGTCTTTGCGCTGAAAGGGGGTTCTTGGGAATTTCTGTTGTATTGTTACTGAAAATATATCATAAAAGATTGTTACACTTGTGCATGAGTAAAAGAAGCTATATTTCTGCAAGCAAACAAGATAAGAAAATGTCCGACATGGAGAAGAGTTACTCCTTTCATTCAGTCATCCTTCCAGCAAACCACGCTGTTACTTTGTTGCGGACGTTATATGACAATCGTGACACACACAAAATTGGACAACCTCGTTCCCAGGGTTTTTCCCTTCCCAATTTCAAAAGGGAAAAACCCTGGGAACGAGGTTGAAAACTGGAGGGCAAACCTTACCTCGTGCCGCTTCGCGCATGAGTGATTTTAAAGAAGGTTAAAATAATGCTCTGTTTCCACAGAATTAGGCTGAACAGCTTTCAATCAATCACAACCCACATGGTAGCTTGTCTGTGCGTTGAAAAGTGACAGCACGCTTTGTAAGCGTAGGACCACCGACCAGCGATAAAAGATTGGTCGTTCTGTTGACCCCTTACGTAAAACTGAGCTGGTGCATGAAACAAACTTTTTATGGCCAGCAGTCAGTGTGGTTATGTTAGCAGAGTTTTACCTACTTTCCGTAGGGCTGGCACTCGAAATGTCAGAACGGTGGCTAATTTACCTTATCACTCGGTTGATAAGACTAAATTTTCGTGTTTCGCTCTCGATATGTTGTCTTGATAATTGCATTAATTATCGGCTGCCTTTATAGGGCAAGCCTACTTGGTCATTAAATATGTATCGTTTTACCCAAATAAAATGCACACACGGAACAAAAACGTTATGCTCTCATATCATTCGTTTCGCATATCATGATACGCACAAATGTTTTTCTTCTGCCAATCACGTGCCTGTGTAATATTTCAGTTTTGTTTAGTGATATTTATTCTTTCCCTTTTACAATCAATTTGGTACGATTCGTGACCTTTTATCCAACAGGAATAATATCACGAAATTAAGACTGGTTTTCAATAGCAACATAAGCGTAAGTATACGAATTTATGTCAAGTGAAATATTTATGCTTATGATTGATATATGCTTTCGCTTATGCTTATATCGGGCCCGTTTCACTGCACATAAGCGCTTATGCTTTGTTGCTAGTGACAACCAGGCTTTGTCATTTTTTTCAGTCGTGTTATGGTTTTTACATATTCTATAAAAAAAATATTTGCTCTCCTTATTCTACAAATTGTGTCACAACGATTTATGTCATCGTCCATTTTAAACGTTCAAGAAAAAGATGACTGGCATGAAATATTGCTGCAGCGCACGTTTTTACGCGTCACGAGACAAGCAAAACGTGTCCTGTTGAGCCTGCTATTGCGTTCGTCGAAAAGTAAATTTGCCTTGCAAAGTATCAATATTTGGCTTGCATAATTTATCGCGGTATTCAAATGAGTTCTTTTGTTATTACCTATACCGCGTGGATCGGCATAAACAAAAAAATCACAACAGACGAAGTTCAACGACTGCGGTATACCGGTAGTAAGCCGCCTGCTTTAAGTGATCTTATGGCCTCTCCGGTTAGTAATCTTGACCATATTTTCAGCAAGGAGTCGACTTGTCCGATCTGTTTGGAAGAATATGTCGAGCCAAAGGTTTTACCTTGTCTACACAACATTTGTAAGAAATGCCTTAAAGAGATGTTGCATCGTCACACGCTGAGCTTTCACTGTCCGATTTGTCGCGCTGTCTGTCCTGTCCTCGAGCGAGGAGTGCAGGGCTTTCCCACAAATTATTATTTGGCTCGATTAATACGAGAATCGCCCGCTAAGAAAATTATTCAAGTGATAAAGAACGCGCTGAAGGAGTGCAGCGAAAAGTTAACGACCGTGCGAAGAATTTATGACGAAGCGCGCATCGATTTGGAACGGCAAGGAGAGAAAATCAAAGAAAGAATTCACGAAGACTTTGAAAATCTCGTCGAGGTTTTGCGTAAACAGGAAGAAGCGTTGTGTAGTGAAGTGGACTGTTTGGTTGAAAGAGAAGAGAAGAAACATCCAGCTTGTTTTCTTGCATTGCAAACAGAAACATTGTTGACTCACATCGAAGGTCGATTAAAACTGCGAGACAACCTGGACATCGCAAACGATAAAGAGCATTTGATGAACAGAATAAGGGATGCAAATGTGGCATGTACTAAACTGAGTCATTTGCATTCCGCCGAAACCGAAAAACCCAAAGCTTTATTCGAGTTTATAGGCAACAAAGAAGTGCTTCAATGCGTCAGTGGGAACATGTTTGGTTCAGTGACTTTGAAAGGAGAATTAGAATCTTCAAACACACTTATCCATTCGCCTGTTTCGGAAGACTTACAAAGCCTTGAAGTCTTAAAACCTGGTACAAGGTTTCATGCTTTGACCATTCCGCAGCCTTTCAAGCGAAAGTTTCAGCCTTTTGCCGTGGCAATGAACGATGAAGGAAGTATAGCGGTTAGTGATCAAGGAAATCACAGCGTCCTGCTTTACAGCAAAGAAGGAGAGTTTATGGCTCGGATTGGTGTAAGAGGGTCAAACCAAGGGAGTCTTGAATCACCAGCTGGTGTGACGTTTTTAACGAGGCACCTGATCGCAATTGCGGATGGGTGTCTTTTTGGTAATCCAGCCCGAATTCAAGCCTTTGATAGCGCAGGGCGATTCACTCGTTGTTTAGTTAAATTAACCGTGAATTCTTATTGGTTCTCGCGGCTTTCGACCGCCAACAACGAAGAGTTGATTGTCACCTGTACCCCCGTGATGCCTGGGTACGATCCTTGTATCAAGGTTTACAGTACAAGCGGAGAAGAACTGCTTTGTTTTGGAACTGGTTTATCAGGCAAACTGTTGCATCCCGCAAAAGCTGTCTTGCACAACAACGAGTACTTCGTATCAGACGTGGATAAAAAGAACAATCGTTGCATGGTCAGTGTGTTTGACCAACAGGGCAAATATCTGCGGGCGTTTGGTGAATGCATGCTAAAGAAAGAACCAAACGAGCATGCCTTTTATCCTCTCGTTATTGCATTGGATCCGGCTGACTTCAAAGTGCTAGCCTACAGTGGACTATACAAGCTTGTACGCTGTTATATGCCTAATGGTGCACTGGAGTCTTACTACAACACCCTCGCTGGAATCACAGACATGGCTGTCACTGGGGATGGGAGAGTGTTCATCGTTTGTGACGGAGGTGGAGAGTTCCCTCATAGCGTGCAAGTGATCTTTCATTACTAACAAATAACATTAACGTTAGTGTTAATGGAAAAATTTCAACGCAGGTAATTTTCGTGAAGAATTGTAGAAATCTCTCCCCCCCCCCCCCCCCCCCCCCCCCCCCCCCCCCCCCCCCCCCCCCCCCCCCCCCCCCCCCCCCCCCCCCCCCCCCCCCCCCCCCCCCCCCCCCCCCCCCCCCCCCCCCCCCCCCCCCCCCCCCCCCCCCCCCCCCCCCCCCCCCCCCCCCCCCCCCCCCCCCCCCCCCCCCCCCCCCCCCCCCCCCCCCCCCCCCCCCCCCCTCTCAAATCCATTCGCGCGCATGATTCACTGCCGATTTTTAATTCACATCTTATGTTATGTCATCCACATTCTGATAAATTAGAGATTAGAAATAAGACCGACATGAGCGAATTTGACCAAGTCAGCGAATGTTATATCATTGGTAATATAATTAACAGAGTATGATGGGAAATGTCTGGCAACAGACAGGTCATTTTAGTAACAAGATATGATAGTAATCCAACTGATCGTGGCGTTTTTCAACGTATTACTAGCTAAACAATTTCAAAATTAAGGTAGTCAGTTATATTCAACGTCAGTTTAGTGAATGAAGGGAATTTTTAAATTCCTTTCAACGCGTTTAGATCCTGGAGAGAACAGGTGTAAACACCTATGCAAGCATTTCGCACGGTTCCCACGTTTGAAAGTTAAACATGTAGCACAAGAACAAGCACAAAGCGACACTAAATCTGACGAACCGTACTTGCTCGTACTGTTTCTTTCTTGTGTTTGTTCCTATGTCACGCCTTTACAGAGAAGAAAACCGTTTTGAAAATATCCAGTCGTAATGAAATACATGTACGTGCTTCAACTCTTTAAATATTTTGTGAAGTTTTTTGAGAGCATTGTGTCGATTTTTCTGCCCTCCATAGCGAAACTGGTTATAGATGCAGATTTTAGACAGAGGTTTTATGTAAATAGAAACAGAAACCGCATTATTTTTTTTTCTTAATCCCTTTTTAAGGCATAGCTTTATAATTAAACGCGTGATTTTTAGTTTTAATTAGGTGACTTGGAACAATAATAAAGTGTTTTACAGTGAGCCTTGCTTCTTTGTTTAAATGTTAATGTGTCCATGTTAGAAAACAGTCTGGTTCTTTTCATTGAAATCAAGGCTGTAACCACGCTAGAAATTTTCAAACTCTTCCCCGAACAAGGCTACCGAAGTACTCCAAAAAGCGTGTAGTATTATTTTATGAAGTATTTTTTCACGTGACACATGATGACAGGTTATTTCCAGGGAGTGGCAGCCATATTTCTTCTTTGTAATCTGGAGCCTCTGTTTCAAGCGGAACGACATTTTATCATGTGTCACGTATGTCAATACTCCACGATTCTTAGAGGACTGCAGCAGCCTTGTTCCTGGGAGTTTCCACACGCCGCCATTTTGAACGATGAGAAGGCTAGGGACGAGTTCAGGAAATTGGCTTGCAATCTGATTCATATGATTCAGCAGTGTCCAGGGATTTCAACGTTCGCCCTTCCATTTGACTGCGGCCACAGAGGGCCCTGGGGACGAGATTAAAGTACAATGGCACGGATTTGATGCAAGCTGCAGTTAACATAGACGAGATGGGTAATATAAGCAGGAAAGTGCATGATCAGCAGATAGTAATTAAAATTGGTTAATAGTGTCGACTTAAATATCATTTAGATATAACGTGGCTTGCAAAATAAATAAAACTGTATATATCGTCAGTGAATGTGGAAGGACGAGCGTTAAAATCCCTGAACACTGCTAAATCATCTGAATCAGATTGCAAGAAAACAACATTACTCTCGACTTACGAAGTCCAAAGAGAAAAGTCGGTTTTTGCTCCATTTTCGCTTATTTTAAGATTCCTATTGCCACCCCTAACGACCCCTGCTAAGCTCTCTCGGGGGGTGGGGGTGGGAGAGCGAGGAAAGGGAAGGGAGACAGAGCTTGCAACCATGTTCAGTTTTGAGGAATTTGAATGCCACCCCTAACGACCCCTACTAAGCAATTTGTCACCAATCAGACTTGTTAATAGAAACTTAAAATATCTACGGTGTATGGTAACCCAACAACAATTATTCTTCAGAGCATCGTCTGCATTCAGACACATACGCCTTTGTAACTTCGCCTTTGTAACTAGGCCTTTGTTGAATACAGCTTTTTCAATTTACGTTGTCGGATGAAAGCTTAAAGCCAAGACCGCAAGGTAGTACGGGTTAGGGTTAATTGTCATTGCATAAAAATCCCATACTACCTTGCGGTCTTGGCTTTTCGCCTTTTTCATCCGACAACGTTAATTGAAAAAGCTGTACACATACACCAAGGTGACTAGGCCTTTGTTGGACTAGGCCTTTGTTGAATATACACATAAAAAAAGGCGACTAGGCCTTTGTTGAATATACACATACACCAAGGCGACTAGGCCTTTCTTGAATATACACATACACCAAGGTGACTAGGCCTTTCTTGAATATACACATACGCCAAGGTGACTAGGCCTTTCTTGAATATACACATACGCCAAGGTGACTAGGCCTTTCTTGAATATACACATACACCAAGATGACTAGGCCTTTCTTGAATATACACATACGCCAAGGTGACTAGGCCTTTCTTGAATATACACATACGCCAAGGTGACTAGGCCTTTCTTGAATATACACATACGCCAAGGTGACTAGGCCGTTGTTGAATATACACATACACCAAGGTGACTTGGCCTTTGTTGAATATACACATACACCAAGGTGACTAGGCCTTTGTTGAATATACACAGACACCAAGGTGACTACTACGCCTTTGTTGAATATACACATACACTAAGGTGACTAGGCCCTTCTTGAAATTGGTTATTACTGGTAGTAAACCGCACAGATTAAAAGAGTGCGTTCGATGGCGGGGGGAATCTGAGTACGAGAACGAACGCGAGGTCTGAGGTGGGTACCAGTTTCCAGCCGAGAGGTGCCCCTGAAAAATGTGCGGGGTGGCTAATTTGGCGTCCACCAAAACCTCAAGAATTTCTGCCTTAACGAGATTAGAAAGCATTCTCCTAACGTCGAGCGCAATATTAAACGAGATTATGTAAAACGTGTTTTTGTTTTGACCCTTAAACGCAACTTGACTATAACTGTAACTTCTTGACTTTAAACCATAAGGGCCGGTTATTTAAAGGAAGTTTAGACGATGTTTAACAAAACCGCGGTCGAACTTAATTTAAACTTGGCCAGCCCTAATATTTAAACGCTATTTACTGTAAACCATGCCAAGTGTGTAAAAGCAGACTAGAAAAACATTAATCTCCTTAAAATAACTAACTTATAAACAGGTATGGAGGTCGATTAATTTTCTTAATCCGCGGTCTAAGTTACACTTCGTTTAAATAACCGGCCCTAACTGTTTAGGCTGAATACAAATTTAATGTTCAGAATAATCTTCGCATTGGTTCAGGAGATGAACAGAAAAATCTTCCGGTTACCGTTCACATAAGTAGTACATACGTTGACCCACCACATGTTTTAAACACGTCCTATTTCATTTTGAAGTAAAAGATCAAATATCGTTAGGACAGACCTCCAGTTAACCAATTCCCAGATGTTCTGTTCCGGTTCGCAACACAAATCATAAGTATTCCACAAAAAAGGTCACTAAAAATACTATTACATTTTGCGTTAGAATTCTGTATCCAGTTTGTGTCAAAAGTTATTACATTTTGCGTTAACGAAGATATTACGTTTTGTGCCAGACGTTATTAAATTTTGCGTTACAATTACATTTTGCGTCAAAAGTTATTACATTTTGCGTTTCTTCTACATTTTGTGTCAAAAGTTTTCATATTTTGTGTTACTATTACATTTTGTGGCATAACTACTCCTTGGATAATGACCCAATCAGGCAAATCGCGCATGGTGCGAACGTTAAACCCGACCCTCGTCTTCCAAACTCCCGGCCACGAGCCGGCTCTTTTTGACGCTCAATTCTTTCCAAAAGTGTTGACGTCACTCTGTGTTGGATTCAAACAACCCGGATACTCGAAACGAGGTTGTTTCACGTAACAATAAACAAAAAGCGTGACGGTGGCTTGGAAACCCTTATTATCTTAACTAGCAGTAATCACAGATTATGGAGACGCGTTCGAAAGAATTTCCGGCGGAAATGAGCCCCTGAAAAAAACCAATAGGGGCGGCCATTTGGAAGACCGTCTACCAAAAAATCTCAAATTTTACTGCACATAAACCACAGGACAACCAACACGAAATTAGGATTGCGTTCTTCGAACGCGATTAGCATAGATTTTGGCCATTTCATTCCTTTGTTTTTCCTGTATTTAATGATCAGTCTGAGAAGCTATATAAAACACTATAACGGAAATGGTCAAAACTATTGTATTCAGACAGGACCCACCATTTTACAAAGACTGGTGGTCTCCTTAGTACCCACTCTCCCCCACCTAATATGATGGTGTCTTGTTGGTATAGCCCCCATTCTATCAGGAGTAGAAACTGAGAGGAAGATTGAAATCTTCCTGTGCCATTTTACTAGCAATGCAAACTTTATTGGAGTCTCATCTCCAATTTTTCAGCCAAAAAATTTAGTCCATTACACTCATCACATAGGTGGTATCTTGCATAACCCCCTACCCCTACACAAGGTGGGTCCTCGTCGAGTATACTTGTTATGACCACTTCCCAATAAAAGAGTGTTTTATTGAGAGAACGGGTATCCAAAGACCTTAAAAGCGGTTGAACAAACGAGACGCAGATTGTTTTTCAACCCAATTCTCGGTGTTTGGAATCCTGATGAAACACGAATCTCGTGTTTGATATATTACTTGGATGAACCATATCTCTTCCAACACATGTCCTCTTCGAATAAGCACCCCCTCCCCCCCCCCCACCCTCTTTACCTAAAATATTAAAATAAAGAAATATGGTATTCTGCAACAACACACAACAAAAGAACAAACCGGAGTAAAAGAATAAATAAGGTTTCTTTACTTCCATAAAACGGATGTAACGGTTGCCTTTTTTAATTCAACCACTTCATCATTGTCAGCAATCAATACAAATCATAGAGAAGAATACCTTAGACATCCAACTAATAAAACCTCACTACAAATACAATATATACATTACGTGATCATTCAAATTCCCTGTACATATTTTTCACTGCATTCCCTTGGTGTGAATTTATAATTTATTCTCAAATTTCAGTAAGTTATGTCTGCCTGACTAACGAACGAAATGGATACGTTTGATTCGAAAGCAAAATGGATAAATTACAAGGTGGAGGCGACCTTTGAAGTAATCATTTCAAAATATGTCCATTTCACGTATATATTACAAATGCAATAAAATATAATTAAAAACACGAAGCTGGAAGCATTACTATATAAACACATAAAATCCAACTTCATTAAACAAAAGGAACTTTCATCACGTGAAACATTTTCCCTACCGCAAAAGCATGAAATTCACAAAACATCGCATTCAATTGAATTGAAATGAACTTTTAAAAGAATACGATGTAATTTAAAATCGGATTGGACAATTTTTGGGGCAATTCTTTTACTATCCAACTATAATTTTGTTCTATCATAAATGTTTTAATAGGAAAATAGTACACAATAAAAATTATATATTTGCCACTAAAATTGATCTCTATAAAAATATTTCATACTAAAATATACCTTTCTTAGCTAAAACCTAAAATTGTGGGTATTTACAAAGTTGTGGAACCGAGATACAAAAGAATTTATATTCGACTTAAAATTATTTCAAAGGTTTCTAAAATTGTCATGTGATCACATCCTTAGCGTTCCACCAATCAAATGCTTAGAAGCTGCTAGCAGTCTATACCGCTGACGTAAATTGCGGGCGCGCACGTGTTCATTGAGTATTTCTTCCGTGTGATTGGCGGGAAACCAGCCCTGTGTCCCGTCACATAACCTCTCGCCATGATACCAACCTGTCAAGAAACAAAAGGGATTCTAATGTTAGAAATAAAATAATTAGTCGTTGACAATCTGATATATCACACTATATATCGCTGATGTTTTACGCCACGCAAGGACTCGATACCAGCAACAGAACTAACGAAGCACAACAAAACCAATAATGTCAGCTCTACATTGTCACTTTAACGTCTTTCTTTTCTTTGTGCTTATACATGATAAACACAAGTAATAACGTTTATTCAAACGTGAAGTACTAGTGTGTTCATCCCTCTTATGCTTTAAGAGCTGTCGCATGGTTGCGCTTACATCGCTGTTGAAAGCCAGAAATAGCAGGCTATGAGCTTCGGTCATTTTTCAAGGACCCTTATTCATCACGAACACAACTTATTTGTTATGTGAAGTCATTAGCTTACCATCCGGGAGTTTCTTCAGCACATTGATGACGTCACCCTCGTAAAGAGAAAGTTCGTCTGGTTGTTGTGCAGTGTAGTTATGAAGAGCGTTAACTTGAGGACAATCTATAAAACAATGTTCACATTAAAATTAATAACCATCAACAAGCACTTTTTCCAACTTAGAATGGGCTTCCAGGGATCTTCGATGATGTAGACTACAAATGTTGTTTATTTTTTTGACGAACCAGGTGAAAAATTAGAAATGGACTACGACTTGACATACACGGCGAGTTTTGTTTTTCGCTCTTTCACCGTAATATATCATAAACTATCTCATGTCGAAACATGAAATTCAAATATTATTTCATATTCGCGTTTTATCATTCCTGATTTAGGTATTTGTTGTACCTACAATAAGGCCAATCGAATGCACTTTTCACATAACTGGTTAGGAATCTGATTAATACAATTAACTATAGGTGGTTTGCAACCAATCTCTAGAGACATAGATAACAATAGTGAAACGAACAAATGCTGGTGGACGAACAAAAGGAGCTAATGAGAGAACTATTGTTTATGTCCACCAGCATGGCGGCGATGACGTAACATGAAAACCACCTATAAGCCACACAAGCGTAATTTATTATCAGGGTAACAGTCAACTCAATTGAACATGACCTAACTTTCTAGAAAAAAAAGAGATGCTCCTGTTCGAGTATACATGTTATGACCATTTCTCAAAGGACAATTGCACGAAAATCTTTTGACACTCGATTTATTTAAAAAAAGCGTGACATTGTGGCGTGACACTACGACATGAATTACGTAAACAGTAAGGATGCGCACTAACAATTAGTTCGAACAAACTCGACTGAAGAAATGTACTTTCATAAATTTTGGTAGCTTTTGGAGTATTTCAGAAGAATAATTCTTACCCCAGGACGCATAGACGGTCTCCCCTTCTTTTCGGCGACTGGCGGTTTAAATGCTTCCATCCAACGAGTTTTGTCCGTTCTAACGGGAGGAAACAAAATTAATAACAGTCGACAAAGAACAGCGAAGGAAAATAAGCTCAAAGAAACGAAATCAGTTAATATAACAGGAAAAACAAATACTAAATCACAGTTCTACTTACTCGCTGTTTCCAGCCATTAAAAACTCTTTAGTTTTCCCGTCCGAATTTTCAAGTAAAACTAGTGAGAACATGTGCTCCACATTCATATCTGTGTCCTGAGGTTCTTCGACTTGTGTCATTTTACGATTGCCGTAATCCAAGACTTGATACCTATTTTCACTAAAAAAGAAAAAAAAAGATTTAGAAATAGTTAAGTATTTTGCCAGCTCCGTATCAGGTTTCATTGCGTGTAAAAAGATAGAAAAACAGTGTGATCATGAAAACTACTGTTGATCAAACTCTTAGAAGAGTAACCTGTGATCAACTAAGCTCTCTGATCTCAGGAAGAAGGAACGGAATATTAAATTAAAGTAAAAAATCGAAGAGGTGCATAAGGGACGTCATGGCCGCATTTATGGACAAGAAAATGGAAGGTCAATTATCATGTAAACTTCTACGTTCCCTTGTCCACTTGTGTGGCGGTTGATTTGTACGGATAGGGTGTTGGTATGTAAGGTTACCTGGGTGAAGATAGACAATGTGAAAAGAGATACCATGACGACAGAGAACAGGGCTCGAAACATCGATCTTTAGAACTATCGCATCTCCACAGAGATAACTATAACTACCTTTGTCATGAAACAACAAAATGCCGTGTACAGGGCTATCACCCACTAAATGAGTCGCAAAATAATCTACTGTCTTAATCATATAGCAACAAGCTCTCTTACCTTTTCTTTTTTACCAGAAGTAGGAGATCATTAAACAGAAACATGTACATTGGTTTAAATTTAGGTTTTAATTTCTTCAGCGGGCTTTTGGAGTCCTCCAAAACTTGCATTATATCACCTCGTCTGAGCAAATATCGAGACGGTGTCGCCAGGGCCAGCGGCTGCAAAAATATACAAATCAACTTCTAAGTTACTTTACTTTTGGAAGAGGAAGGTTTATTTCCTACCCAGATATTATCGAGGAGCGAGAAGATATGGTTGCAATTCGAGGAGGAATACCAGAGGGAATAAAAAGGGAGGGAATACCGGAGAAAAAACTGAAAACACGGATCATGGTGAGACAAGTCCGGGAATCAAAATCCGGAAACACTACTGGGGAGCAAGTGGCGTCAATGTTGCGCCAATCTTGCTCTCCTAAGTTCACATTCTATTCTATAAAAAAATAATATGATTTATGAAAAAAAAAATCACCATTATTTAAAAAAAATACCCATAGTACTAAAGTGGAACAAAACATTTAAGCGACGTTTTATATCAGCATGATGAAACTCTTAGCTGTGTTTTCTCACCTTTGTTTTAAACTCAATTTGTGTCTGCAGAACACAAATTTCTTCCATTCGTTCCATTTTTCTTGCACCTTCATTGCAGTCGTTCACAATCTGCAAAAATGAAAACACGAATATTGTTACTAACTGCACTCAGTCCTGGATGCATCTGAGCACTGTATAACGCATCTTAGCACTGTATAACGCATCTGAGCACTGTATAACGCATCTGAGCACTGTATAACGCATCTGAGCACTGTATAACGCATCTGACACTGTATAACGCATCTGAGCACTGTATAACGCATCTGAGCACTTATAACGCATCTGAGCAATGTATAACGCATCGGAGTCGACATTTTCAACGAATAACACGTAGTTATACTATTTAGTAAGCAAAAAACTCTTGAATTTTAGGGATAGGCAGGAGTGAAATTGATATCCATGCCTGTGTATGAAAACGACGTACGTTATTACTGAGTCACGGGCGACTAAATCGTCAGTATTTAGCCTTCTCCACCTTCTTGTTTTTACTCTTGTCATGGGTTTAATTCTACAATACGTTTGTATGGCTTCTTTGCAAATCTCAGTCGAAAAGCTTCCACATGAAAGTGGCCTTGGTCAGACCTCTCTGGAGTGCAGACCGAGTTAAAAAATTACTTTCAGGGTTAGTCACAAACGAAGCTGTTCAGTTACTGATATTAATTTACCTTGTTTATAGCAGCTAAAGCCCGGTGTGTTCTGTTAAACTCTTCACTGCCAGGTTCACAGCGCTGACAAATGGCCTGAAAACAGTCACCAAACAATAAGAACAACTTGTCTAAAGGAAGGTTATAGATAACAATACCCAGAAGACCGCCCCAATCCCCTGGTGTTCTACGCTCAATTATGCCTGATCCCTACTTTCAGCGAATTCTCTCTCCCGTCCCAGGCTTCACACAGACAGAGAGACAATGGTGTCAGGCTGCGTTCCAAAAACAGCAGCCCCGCTCCATGCTTGATGTAGACAGAAAGATAGAGAACGCTTAGGTACAAGGCTACCAGATAGCAAAATCCAAAGAACAAGCACCGATGATTACGTGCTTTTCTACAACAGCTGAGCTAACGATTAATTTCCGTTGATAAGTTTCAGAGTCAAAAGTGAGGAAAATCGGTTCGGGGATAAAATACTAATTTCATGGTACATTACAATGGTACATAGTCATGCATTTCCATGTATAAAGCACATATTTCCAATTTCCCATGACGTTCATGACGAATGTAAACAAACACACCTGCCCTTTACTGTTTTGGTCGGTTTTCTACTAATGATGTATTATTTAAGGAAAAGTTACAGGTGACACAGCCCAACAGACTATGTGCAATATACTAAAGCATTTTTTTTAAGTATAAAGACGCATCAAAGGACAGTGATGTTAGAAATACTTACATTCAACAGCAAAGGAAGCCGTGTTATTCTCTGCATGGGAAGAACTAGAAACGACTGAAGCGTCAAACCATGTACCTCCTTTCTACTTTGCATTCTCCTTACAGCTTCAGCAAACCGTACACTCTTTCTGTAGAAACGACATGAATAAGATAAGGTTAGAACTACTCATGGCCCATCCATCTGCGCTTATCTAAACCGGCAATCCCGTATTCAAACCCAAAACCATGCTGTGAAAATCTGCCCAGTTAGGATTTTGTTTTGTTCATGTTAATTTCAAGTAAATCAGGATACAAAAAAGAAATTTCATTAGTTATGTGATCTTACCTTAGATTTTTCAGTGCTCTGTCCTGGTAGATCTGATTGGAGCAGTATTTCACATAAACCTCAAAAAACTGGGTAGCCTGTGCAGAGAGGGAAATTGTACAAAAGTAAGTGACAGTTGGAAAAGGACAAGATTATTATTTTTACAGCTGATGCCCACTGATGTGAGTGGGACATGGCCATTCTTTGCTGTGCTAACCATTTAAGCCCCCACAGTGATCATCGCCAAATTTCTCCTTGTATTATCAATGCTTGATCAATCAGATAGGTCATGAGAATTAAGGACATGATCACCAATATTTCTCTTGATATTGATATTTTAACAACTTCTCCCCACAAGAAACGTGTGGGGACAACAAAGGAGAATTTGCAGTTTGATGTTAAGGATTTAAGGGTTAAAGCTTCAGACTTGGATAAGGAAAATAAATGTGCATGTGTTGCAGAGTTCCACAGGAGTACAAGTGTTTCACTCACATGTTGTTCTACGATATCACTGATGGATGACATCACTACTGCTTCCTTTTGACGTGCTCGCAGGACCTGGAGAAAGCTAAAATAAAAAGGGTGATTACAACAGTTAAAGAATTACATGTACAACCGATGTTCTATAAAAATGTAGTGGATCAGCTGACTTTGGCCCCTTATTTTAAAAACCACAGAAAGGGCATGGTTGATTCAAAAACAAAACTGTACTGAGCAGTATCAATTTCATATCAATAAAATATCTACAACATCAGTGTTGCTGTTACTAGGTTCTCTGTCTAAAACAAACACATAAGGTATCTTGTTGATTTCGGAACATACATGTAATGCTCTACACTGTAACAAAGCATAAAGACGTTGAAGTCCACATCTACAGCTGTACAGTACAGTCGATACTAAGACTCAGTGACCACCTAGCTGTTGAAATACAGCCTGATACGTTGTTGGTCAGGTAAGTTCAGTTAAGGCCACGTCCACACAGATCTGTTTAAATTTCCATTTTGGTATTTCATCCACATGAATATGCATTGTAAATGAAAACTTTTGAAAATGGTCCGAAAGTTTGCTTTCGAGCACATTTTACTCTGCAAACAGGAATCCAAGAGGAGAACAAAATGCAAACTTTTGAAAACGACTGGTCCCGTGATACCTGGTCAATTCACTTCATGGTCATTTTGCCCTCTTAAACATTTCGATCCAAAATTTCACACAGGAGGTGAAGTAACTTAGGTAGAGAGGGATCTAACTTCTCTTGTGGAGTTCTTTTGATGTCTAAATAAAAGAATATGTAAACATCCTGTAGAAAACGTTTGAACATGCACTCATGTGAATGGGGCGCAATAAGGAACCCTACTGAGTGTGCTAACTTACTTTTCACTAACAGATTTGATGGAGTTGATGTTTGAAAACAGCACATGTGACTGGCCTCGTTGTAAAACACAGAGAGAGGATCCTGAGTTCAACTCATCTGACTTGATGAAGTGTTGTATCAGAATGTTCAGACTTCTGAGATAGCTGGCCTCTGACGTAATCACCTCAAACATCGCCTGCAAAGTGCAGAGTAAATAAGGCTTACTGTAAAACATTTCAACTAGTACTGAGCAAAATAACCTTATGATTACTACATGTACTATGAAAATTTACAAGTATGCAAATTTCTGCTACAGCAGTTTTGCAGATCTTTTAAATGTACCTTTTTTGCAACTTTGAAAACAATATCACTTTAAAGCACAAACATGTTTACAATTAACAATAGTTTGAATGAAAAGCCAACTATTAATAAAATAGCATAAACAAACCTCTTGCCGTTTGCGTTCTTCTGGTTTAATGGTGTCCAAAATGCCACTTTCTTTAACCTATTGCAAAAAAAAAATAACAGTTGAATTTACATTATAAGGCCTTTAATCTTTTGGTCCTGTTTACAATCCAGAAAGCATGGTCATCTCACAAAGAAACAAATTCACACATTTACTCAAACAATGCCACGATGACAGGGGCTAGACAAAATCTTATTGAGTCATTAATACAGAGGAAACTTGGTTGGGTGGGAAGGGAGTATGGAAACTGTGCTCATTAAATTTTATTACCACCAGATGGTAACCTGTTTACTTCAGAGGCAAATTTGACATTTGAGTCAAACAACAAACGAAATCACCATCGTCATCGTCATCATCATCATCATCATCATCATCATCATAATTGCTGTCATGGCTAAACCACATAGCAACTTCACATAAGAGTATTAACCTTGTCTTTGGCAAAACACACTGCTTCTCAAGCAATCTTACATGTAATTACTTTCAAAAGAATTGATAAGAGTTCAAACTCTTATTCTTGTAGTGCTCTTACTGAATGCTTCAAGCAGACTTAAAAACAGCGCCTACAACTTACAATAAGAATGATCTGCTTATTTAACATGCATAAAAATAATATAAACGTTATATTACAAACCTCTGGCAATTCACACCAAAGCATCCTCATATTCTTCAGTGTTCCTTTCTCCAACTGCTCCAAGAAAGCCTCATCAGTTATTGACTTATCACTGCTATCACTGCTGAGTCGTTGCCGGCTGAGGCTTCTCTCACGCTGAAGTGTGCACCTTGTGTATACTTGATACAAGGGCTCTGTTGAGTGAGTGCAAAATAAGCTTGAAAACTATGTATAATGAAATATTACATCTGAAGGAGACCTCAATGCAGTGGTTTTTCCTTGGTTAAGCTGACATTTAGTAAAGATAAGATAATGGGTATGACATAAAACTTGACATCCACGTAACAATTAATAAACACTGTAGAAAATGCATGGGTTTTTTTCATTTGGCCTGTCTGTTTATGCTAACAAGGTGTCGTTGAAGCAGGGTTTCACTGTAATATATTTATAGCCTGTGATGGCATTGTTAATTAACATCAATCTGTTAATAACCTGTACAACCACTGAATATACAATGTACAATAAACCCGGGGGGGGGGGGGGGGGGGGGGGTACTCAACAAAGTTTTGTATGGGGATGCTCCGCCCCGAGGTCCAAACCCTTAACCATTGAAAATGGTACCCCTTTCATATACCTTTCATTGAAAATGGTACCCCTTTCATATAGCCTTTACGTGTGTCTGTTTGATATATTTTGAAAGGCACTTTTTATAATACCTAAATGGCAGTTTTCCCTACCTTTTTTATGCTTCAACTCGTGTTTTCGCTACCATTTCCTATTCTTCGTGAAATCCCTACCCTTTCGCATACTTCAACTCATGAAATCCCCACCCTTTCATATACCTCCAGCCTAAAAAAGGTACCCCTTTCGGGCGGAGCATCCCCGTATAGCCCATTATAGGGAGTACCCCCCGGGACAATAAACAAACAAAACACAGTACTAACCTTCAGAAAAGCTGTCGGCCTCTTCATCTAAAAACAATAACATAATAGCAACAAGTCAGTTTTCTGTTAAACCAAGGATAAATAATTGTTATGAGGTAAAACAATGTTTTTTTTGTTTTTCATAGCAGTTCCTCTTTAGAAACTACCTACATGTAGTTGCATGCCATAACCAAATTAAGGAAAAACATACATCTCTTATTATTTGCTAAGCAAGGGTCATTTAGGATATACATGTATGTAAGTTTGGAAATCACATGAAGTGGATCTGAAGCATATTAAAATGTATTATACCTGAAGAAAATGGATCTTCTGAAGACTTATGGATTGACTACGAAAGAAAACAACAACATTATTAATTTAAACTGATAGAAAAGACCAATAACTGTACAATAAAAATAAAGTCTTTAATGTTAATCAATGTTAATTGTATAAATGTGATTGTGATTTTAATAATAATATCATTGTAACTAGCTTTCTTTGAAGCTGACTGGAAAACAGATGCAGTTCAGAAAGAACATGAATACATGACAAAGATTGGTTATGCAGTACATGCACACTGTGTTTAGCACTTTTAAAAATGTAAACTGTATTCAGTTAATCAAGATAACTAATAAAATAAACCACAGATTTTGAATTCTTACACAAAGTGCTTTAGTCGCAAGAAGTATGTCACATGTGAAGTTACCTTAAGTTAATAAAAGTAATGACAGAGAATCTGAGGGGGAGGGGGAGGGGGAGGGGGAGGGAGAAGACATTGCCACTTCCATGGGATAATCAAAATTACATTGTTTCTTGCCTGAATATAGTTTACTTACAAAATGAATGTGTTTTTGGATGGCTTACCTCCACATAAATACCTTCTACTTCATCATAGATGTCACCGTGGGGTGGTGGCTCAGGTGGGGAAATATTTTCTGGAGGAACGCTGTAGTCATGTGAAGAATCTGATGAGAATGAGTGCTCTGATGATGCTGAAATAAATGACATCAAAATGTTTAACAACACACACATCGCATAACCTAACAGGAACTATTTCTCCTTACTGATCGAAAAAGGAATCATCATTTAAGAGGGGCATTGAAATGAAAAAGGACATTATGAGCTCAGTGGGTAAATAATTAGAGTACACATACACATAAAGTCACTCGACTTCTACAAGTGCTGGAGTACAAATTCGACACACTTCCTAACAGTTTACATTTGGAAAACTTTTTAATAGTCACACTGACAGGATTTTACCCAGAGTCAAATGTTAGAACAACAAACAGCACTATTATATTTGCAAGGTAAAGTTCAGTTCTACACAATTTTGCAATTGTATGGAGGTAAAATAAAATTATGGGAATGCAACTTAAAACTGGAAAAAATAAGTTTTAAGCTGCAAGAGTCAAAGTGACATGTGACTAAAATAAGTTGCTGATAAAAGACAAATTTACCATCATCATGATCATCATCATCATCTTCATCTTTCTCATATATCGGTGGTACTGTGTACTCATGTGCGTCACTGTCAGAAGACTCAGATTCATCTGAACTCAGCTCTGTTAAAATTATCAATTGAGATTAAAAAACCTTTTAAACTACATATGTAATTCTGTTTTTATCCTACATGTAATTTAAATGTGCTAAAGAAAAGCTGAATCCTAAACCATCAACTCCAAGGAAAATGAGGGCAATGTAGCAGCTCCTGTAAGGTCATGGGCCATTGGTTCGATACTCTTTGATAGAACAATACAACAAACAACAGAAACAATGGCTCTTAGCCCTGAAAACAGAAGCAGCCGCAATGCCATAAACAATGGAGCTGCTACACTACCGGAAAATGAAAGGCATTAGGATACACCTCCAATAAAAATAAACTATATAGCAGCAGTCCCATAAGATGTTAGAAAGGGGAATTCCTGCTAAGTCTCCAGGGACTAATTACAGTAAATCCAAACCAGATCACACACTCACCACAACGCATTCCATCCAAGGTTTGTTTCTTCTTTACACTGCTCATGAACCCAGCTACAGCTTGTTCATCTGCCACATCATACGAAGCAGCTGTAATTTTTTTATCATGGATGTCTTCCATAAACTCATTGACAACATTTTCATCGGGTGTCACATACATAGATGGGTAGGTATCGCCAGACTCATCTGCTGGAGTTCTGGGTGGGTCGCGAGTTGACGACGCTCGTTTGGGTGGACTTGTTCCAAGAAGAGTATGTTCATATGCATAAGAGTACTGAGCTTGGTCTAGACAGGAGCAAAAAACATGAAAATATGACAACATGAAACAAGGGATCTCAGAATGTCACAGCAAATATACACATGACATGTGGTCCAAGAATAATCAGACTATCATAACCATGATGGAATTGGAATTGCAAAAATCAAAAGGTTTTCAATTTTCTTTCAATATTATTGCACTTACATGTATCCCTCTGTCCCTTATTACATGTATGACTCTGTCCCTTATTACTGTACATGTATGTATTGAAAACTAGATTGTCAGAGTCGCAAACAGAAATGGAAGAATAAACCAATAATGCAATGCCCAATTTTCAGGTCCTTCAAGCACAGATTTTTGCTTACGACTCTAACAATTTAGATAATCTAATTTTCACTAGATACACTTCTGATTGTGACTAAGACTCTGACTTCGTGGCTAGTGACAATCACCCTGTATCCTCCACTGGCTGCCACAACCTCAATTTACAACCTAACCATTTCCATTTTATTCCTTTGACAAAACTAGATGTTGATTGGCTGTTAAAATGTAAAATAAATAGTAGCCTGCAATACAAGCAGTATTTACCTTCAGCTGACACAACCCTTGGTATATCACCCATCGACACAGACTTGTTGACATTAGGTCTAATAGCACCTCCTTGTGTGTGATCATAAGCAGAGACAGGCCTCGGGTGTGGCACATGTGGCAAAGCTGGACCTTTTAACACCCTTGTTTTATCCATTACAGGAACAGCCCCTGGGGGTAGGGGTGGTGGTCGCCTGTTTGCTTGCACAGGGTCACTAGATGAATGATTGATACCATGATGAAGAGTTTTCCTTTGTGTTGCCAACCTTTTCTTCCTGTTATCAGACGCAATAACGGTGCCTAGATGACAGGCCAACAAGAATAATTAAGGTAATTAACTTAAATTATGCCATTTGATAAAAACGGAGACTCCAGTATGATTGTGTGGGAATGGGTGGCCTTTAAAGAGATTATTGCAACAACATATACGTGAATGAAATAATATTATAAACTCTTGACGATAGAATCAAATTGATAATATTGACTTTTGAAGTTGTAAAACAACTACCAGTAAAGCAGTTGCAAGTAAAGCACAGAATAATTTGAACATAATAAATGGTGCAAGTGTACCATTAATTTTGTTCAAATTTTTCTGTATTAAAATACTGACTGAATGCTACATGAATACTACATGAATGTTTGTTGAATAATGATGATAATGACTTCAGATTACAAGATGTGTGTGACTGCAACCACTGTTTATAATGAATATGTATGTAAAACCACTTATGACTCAAGTTCAGTTCTCCTGTGGTATGACATAAAATTATCAAAGTGACCTCCCCTTCCTTCTATAAACAACACCTGTGTTTCTAACTGCAGGGTTGATCTGACCTACATGGTAAGTACCTAATATACTCACCAGCTGTCTGTTTTGGGGTGTCATCTGCTATATTACTATCTTTATCTTCAATACTTTCCACTGTTCTAGACCGCGCCCTTGCCACAGCTTCTGCTGAGGGGGGACTGGGTCTGCCCGGTGGTTGCTTTTGTGATTCATGCCCTGTTGTGTAATTGAACACAAAATACCTTAAAATTACCATGTATTAAAATAATATGTATTTATTGACTAAGTGGGAGGGCCGGATGGGAAAATATTTGGCTCAAGGTTATGGCATACAGCATGCCATGACTGAGAGCCAAATATTTTCCCATCCAGCCTGACCCAACTTAGTCAATAAGTATTTTATCATAATTATGACCAATTTGGAGACAAAATTACTTGAAATTTTAACACGCCAGGCCGTCCGATTTTGTAGTAGGGCAGTATGGCTTTTTGGCCCTGCTCGCACAAATGCGTACGGCCCTCACACAGGAATTTTATCAATGGTTTTGCAAAGAAAAGGTTTGCAAGGCCTGCAGGTCATATGACAATACCCTGTATTAAATGGTCGAGATAGCAGAAGATTCACAATATAAATTTGAAAATATAAAGCAAAACATAATAGCTTTCTTTATCGTTTGTTTCATAATGTGGTTACCTTAGATTTGGATCGCGACATTCTGACTGCTTACTGCTGGTCTTCAAACTCAAACAGTTATTACCGGTATATTTTCAAAATATATTGGTTGAAATCTAAGATTCTATTTCTTTACAGAATAACAGTATGGTTACCACAGGTTATTGTCTAAAAGAACCATCTTTATTTTCTTCATGTATATGTTGTGGTTCGATTGTTTTTGTTGTTTTTTTGGGCGGGGGGGGGGGGGGGGGGGGGACAATTTTGAAACCTTTTTGGAAAATCAATGAAAACACTTGCAGAAGTTTTAGAAACTCGAAACAGCAGTGAAAACACTTGACTACAGCTTCTGGTTGGAACACAATGCTGTTTGTATATCTCGCAAACTTCTACTGAATCCAAACAGATTAGTATGTTGTCCAGTTTATCACGATCTTCCTGCTGAAATTGTTAACTTGTCTCAGGACCATGAACAATATCGAGGAACACATGTATAACAGTCAACTGCATTGCTGCTGCTGCTGCTTTATGGTGATGATATTTTGCAATATTTTTTAAACCAAGTCATTTAACTAAATGTGATTTCATGCAATAAATGCACCGTTAAATCTTTTATTCAACAAAAGTTACTTTTTATTTAACATGACCTGAATTGAAGTATAATTTTCATGCTTAGTAATTTTTACGTAAATATATATTTGTTGCATCATCAAATTTTCATAATGATGTTTTAAAAAACATAAAAATTGTGACAATTTGACATCGTCGAAATTTCATAATATTATTATAACTAGCAGTAATCACAGATTATGGAGACTCGTTCGAAGGAATTTCCGGTGGAAATGAGCCCCTGGAAAAAAAAAACAATAGGGGCAGCCATTTGGAAGACCGGCCACCAAAAAATCTCAAATTTCACTGCACATAAACCACAGGACAACCAACACGAAATTAGGATTGCATTCTTCGAACGCGATAAGGCACATGGAACCAAAAATGTATCTTTACCACTTTGCAGGTATTGTTAGTTTTAATCCCTGACATGTGTTAATCTGTACAGATGTACTTACCTGTGTGAGGTTTTTCTAGTGAAGCACCAGGTTTGGGAAGAAGTTTGGGCTTTGCTGTGTCACTTGATTTCAACAAACCTGACACAGGCTTAGAATCAGATTTATCTAAAGATGAATTTGAAGGTGGATTACGTGGTGATGGCCTTGGTGAGGAAAGAGGTGATGGTCGCGGGGAAGAACCTGGAGCAGGTAACACACCAAGTTTACCACTATTGGTATCACGGAATGGAAACACAGGAATTGTTGATAATTTTTGCGCTAGAGCAGCAACAGATGATTCACTTTTAGCTGAAGATGAAGCTAAGTCAGGAGGAGGCTTTTGTGGAAGAGGTGGTTTACTTGCTGTTGATTTGTAAGTTCTTATATCTTGTGCAAGTTCCTTTGGCAAAGATGGAAGAGGCTTCTTTGGTGGTAAAGGTTTTGATTTGCTACTAGCCAAGCTTGGATCAAGAGTTCTTGGAGAGGTGTTAGGGCTCTCTTTGACAGTCTCTGAATGTCTTGTTTCACTTGATATACGAGGGGATTGTGGTGGAGTGTTCAGACACATGCCACTAATTTTCTGAGATGTAGGAGGGGAAGATTTGCTTGTTGCATTGCTTGTTTTATGTGGGATAGGAGGAGAAGATTTGCTTGTTTTACGTGGGGTAGGAGGGGATGTTTTGTCCGTTGTGCTGCTTGTTTTACGAGGAACAGGTGGGGAGCTTTTACCAGCAGTTCCACCTACTCTGGAATGGAGGGGCAATTGGATTGAATCTACAGCAACTCCACCTGTCCTTTGAAGAGGTGATGGTGTAATTTTTTCAGGTCTGAAAAATTAAAAAAGGCAATTATTATACAAGAAAATAAATGTACATGTAGCTAATGAACGACATGGAAAAAAATGGAAATGAAACCACCAGGTGGGGCATACAATTGCATTTACTTAAAAAAAAACCTTGACTATTGTGGTTTTAATCCCTCCTTCAATTCATAGTCCTTATGGAATAAGTTCAGTGGAAAAAAAATTAATGCCCTGGGAAATACTATGGAAAATAAATGTCTATTGAAACCATTCAGTTACAGTATCAATACAATAATTTTTCTGTGCCTGCCTTGTCTTTTGATCAATGACTTTAAAATTAACACAAAGTTTGTAAAAACTGTCACTTAGGTGTTCATTAAAAAAACAGCTACAAAGTATTATTATTAAGGAACTCAGATTATTCTGACCCCCTCAAGGGAACTCTGTTTTTAATACAGTATTACTCAAATGTGAATTACCATTCGTTTAGGAGAGAAACAATTTGCAACAAAAGAGATGGGACAGTTGCTTTGCAAAAGGCTGTAAGTATGTAATGACAACTTGTTACTCATGGGCAAAGCGCAATGAGTTAAAAAATGCCCTTCGTCTTTCTTTCTTTTTTATTATTATTATTTTTTTTTTGTGTTACGATTTTGCATGCAAATTTATGCACACATATTTTAAATTGTGCACTTCCGGTTCATAGCTTTGCCATTTAAACTTCCTGTTTAGTGACTTCCGGCTACTCTCACTTCCGGTAAAACAGCGTTACTGAAGTGTCATGACAGCGTCTCCTACAACCCTACTTACATTACTTATGTTCACGTTAGGTATATATAACACTCAGAAGAATCACTGGCTTCATTGTGGTACAGCCTTTATTTACAAAACATTCAATAGTAAACAACGTGGTTTGCAGGAACGATGACTGAATGAAAGGAGTAACTCTTCTCCATGTTGGACATCTTCTTATCACATTTAAAATATATCATAAAACTTTCTTACGCACGCGCATTAGTATAGGCTGCTTGCAGCCTCTTGTTAAACAATGTATTGTAACAATAGAGTACCAAAGTGATGACATCACAAAAACTAAATTTGTGAAATTATTGGATTTGATGAGATATTTGGAAAGAGCATGATGAAAAATGTCTGCTTGCTAAAAATCGGCATCGCACTTTTATGCTCTGAAGACTCCAAAACATTTTGAACTGACAGAAACAAAATTAGAAGGGTTTGAATGAAGTCATCAGGGCATAACAGTGCCGATATCACACCCACCCCTACCCCCTCAAGTTGCAATAGGATCGTGATTTACAATGTATTATTACCTTGGTAAGACAATAGCTTCATATCCGTCATCAGAGCTTGATGATGAACTTTCTGATCTTGCTCGTAATGGTTCATACAATTGGTCATCCTCCACTGAATTTTGAAATTCTAGATTGGTAGACCCATTTCTAGTGTCAACCAGTTTATTTGGACTTATTCCAGATGGTACATTCTTTGGTATTATGTTATTACTTATTATCTCTTTAATCAACTCTGGTTGCACTGAAGGTTGCTTATCAGTTGCCACGTCATTGTTTTTTGTAACACCTTTGTCTGCAGATTCAGGTGGTTTTACATTTGGAGCATTTGGTGGTGGTCTTCGTGGTTTTGGGTGCACAGCAGGCTTTGGTGGAATGTTTTCAGGCTTTCCATTCTGGACGGTAGTCTCTGGTTTCGGCTGATTGGATCGTTTTCGAGGTGCTGGGCGGGGCTTAGCAGTAGGAATAAGGACTGCCTTTTGTTCAACCTTTAATGCTCCGTCTTTATCTCCTTCCTCCATGCCTAGCAAAGAAATCACAAAATGGCACTTATGTCAGTTTCAGTTCTTCTAATTTGAGTGATATTCATTACAAAGGTTGAACAATGTGTGTGAGCATCATAGCACTTGTATGAAGTGAGATAAAAAGAGAAATTATTTTTGCTGAGGTTAAATACCAGCAGTTTCACCCACTCTGGAGAGGATTTGATTCTCACCGTGGTTAAATATTTTTTCTTTGATTCCCATTATTCTTGTATCCTTTCTAGGACTTTTAGTTCAAAAGGATTTGTAGGGTTTCTCCCTTCATCTCATTTTATTGAGGTTGTCTGTTTGTACAAGTGATTTTTGCCATCCATTAATTAATAAAATTATTACATGTAGGATTGCTGACACCCAAGCAAATTATACTCTTTGTTAGAAGTCTGAATTGCCTTTCTAAAATAATCTTTTCTAGTACTTGCCTCCCCACCCCGCCTCACATTGTATCTATAGTTGATAAGATGGTAACTACCTTCATTTGGAATAAAAAACAAGCGAATCTGTACGGATAGTTCCGGTTGTTTCTCAGAAAATACATGTA
Source organism: Dendrophyllia cribrosa (assembly GCA_024195265.1). Lineage (NCBI taxonomy): Eukaryota > Metazoa > Cnidaria > Anthozoa > Scleractinia > Dendrophylliidae > Dendrophyllia > Dendrophyllia cribrosa. Next base: position 23,533,832 of record JAJLRJ010000004.1, read on the forward strand.
GTACTATTTTGTCTTCTCTGTTACTGTTTTTGAGCTGAGAAATTGGGAGCAAACCGCAGTGGACATCACAGTGGATTTTTGTTTATTACATGTAATAAACAGAAAAATCTCAAAATCATCTTTTCTGTTCGCCAGACTGTGTGTCGCCAGATGTTTATATAAAAGAAGACAAAGAATAAGCATTTGGCAACACGCAGTCTGGCAATTTAATTGGGGATTGTCCGACCAAAAAGTAGTTGAATTTTTCAAAAAACACATCAAAACGAAAAATCCTTTGCCTTCAATTGCAGCAAGGTCGACAAAGAAATTTCTCTTTAGCTCTTTTATCGTATGTCGGAATGTCTCATCATATCTTGTATCCACAGTCGCATACTACAGTATTACAGTAATCAGCCAACAGTTCCCTGCTTTGTTGCCGTATACATTTTTACAAAAGCAGTCCTCGAAGAAATAGCGAGGCAATAATCACATTTGCTTTCCAACAAGGCTGAGAAATAATATTCTGTTGTGACAGTTTGAAAGTTATTTACCGCGTATAAAGTGCATATCACTTCGGTTCTACCAAACAAAATCTGCATATAAACACTAACTCTAGTAAAGACACTTTCATTTTGCTTTGTGGACATTATTTGAACTTTCAGTGTAGCACTTTACTGGTTCAAAATTTACACTGATTTACACAACCAGTTTTTTTATTTGGTTTCGTGCACCAGCTGTTATTTAAATGAATTCCCACTCACTCAAAAAGACATGTTAACACTTCTGGAAACATTTCAGTACATACATGTAACACCGTGACTATTGTCGCACAATAGTTATTTACAGTGTAACTGCTAAATGCCCTACCATATCTACATAGACTATATTTTACGTCAATGAATGAATTGAATGTAAATTATGTAATTTGAATGTAATTATGAAGTGCATTTGCTTGATCTCAAAGGCTTGCCAGAATTTTATGTTAATGTACTCGGTGCATGGTCTGAATTACAAATGGAATGCACGACACTTGCGATGCCCTCTTAGATGAAATTAAATAATGCTGCAGACCCCAAATTGTTTCTTTTCAGCTATAAATCTTAATTGCCAAATTCCACATTTTAAGCAAAAAAACGATGCTAAACTCCCTGCATTTCCCGCTTTCTTAGCTTTTTTTAAAGAGGAAATATTGATTCACAGAGCTGCTGCCAATTAGGAAATCAAAAATTAGAAAAATTCCAAACCAGATGAACAACTCTTCTATCCTTGGGACTGAAACTAAGTATAACATTTGGCTGGTTGCTATCTGGTCGTTCAAAGTAAGTCTTCGTCGAAGTCTCGTAAAATATCGGCATCGTGTGAGATGTAGAAGCTCATTCTCGCATTGTTCACAGTGGTAGAAAAGTAAAATGTCAGCGAGTGCTAGAATCATCATCATGACGAATAAACATGACGTCACAAGTTTCATTCGGGCAAATTAAGTTCAGCCCCCCCGACAAAATTTTTCCCGTACGCCGATGACATTTATTAAGCTTTCTATTGATATATAGTTTGTCATATTACTCTTAAAACTGGTGCACGTACAAATTTTTTTCCAAAAGCTACCCACAAAGGTTGGGAGTACCAAATTTTTATGAAAGACCATCAGTCACTGTGGTACCCTGAAGTACCCTACTCTTAGATCAACTTTACATGCACATGTGTTTATATGTAATCATTAACTCATTTTATCTCCTATAAATAGTAACTAGTAATTAAGCTTACTGCTCGAATTAGAATTATAAAATGACAGAACTTAAAAATAATTTTAACATTATAATTATAGATTGTCAGTTGTCCGGGCTACAAAGAAAATTAATATTTATTAACTATTCTGATCTTAGTTTCAATGACTAATTGGCCAATATCGCCGGTCCTACCGGGATTAAATAATTGCATTCGATGTTCTTTTGTTTGTTGTTCAAGAAAGCCGTCCGTATGTAACTCAAAACATCATGTTTTCGATATATTGTTGGCTTCATCAAGTTTACTTTTTTGCAACAAACAACAGATAACACAACGAAATACGCACAATAACGAGATTATATTTAAGCTAAACCTGTAATCGTTGTTGATGATATCATAGACGATTGCATAAAACGAAGAATGCAAATGCTAGATCCTGAACTTTGTGTTGTTGTGCGATGAATACACATGATGATTGAATCCCTTAGACTGATATCGAAAGCTTATGGAGTGTACCATAAAAGTGTCTATGACATACACTGGTCATAGATATCAAGGTTAAAAAAATAGTGTTATTCAAAAATACAAAATAGAAAGCAAAATTACTGAAGAAGATCTGACGAAGAAACAGATCGATCTATTCAGGAATTTGGTTATGAAAACAAGATCAACTTGGGAACATTAACATATCACAATTCGAAAGTAAGTGAGGTCGAAAATGTGATCACACAAATTTAGTTTGCAAAATTCACAGTTTAAATTAGTCAAATCATTAGTATACAAATAAACATTACGTGAAGATTTCATTTAACCGGAAAGACAGCAAAGAAAAGCTAGAACAATTGGAAAACAAGCACCGAGAAATTACAATCTTGCTTCAGCTTTTTTTATACTCACCCGATGTCAGCCCGCATCTGAAGGAAGTCGATCAAAACAGAACCACATACACTGGAATAAATATAATCTCTCTCTCGGTCGCTTAAGGCATCAAAAATACCATTAATGATTTTCTAGGAAGTACATATGCAATGGCATATTCAACACTTTTCGCTTCGGTCGCAAGACAACCGAATGCGCAGTACCGAAGCATACCGAGGAATTTGTGCGCATTTCCGTAAGAGTCGTCGGGAGACTGGGCTGGATATTATACAATCACAATATTGATCAATATTAAAATAAAATTTGTAAATATTTTATCCTCTATTTACTCACCAATTTGAACAAGAACAAGTGCGTAAACCTTCATGCCTTCATGGAACAACTCTCCTTTTGAATTTCCAAAAATATCACACAGCGTAGTTTCGTATACTAACGGTCACAATTATCGGTATTGACCAATGCGGCACTTTTCAATTTCGTCTTTCCTTTTCTATTTGCTCGCCTGGGATCATATTTTTTCAAAGCTGATTGTTTCAGTTGGTCTCTTGCTATATATCTTTTTTTGATCTTAAAATAACCTCCGAATTCACGTGAACTACGGTCTCAACCGCAGCGCCAAAAATAAGCATAAATAACGCATTAATTCTCGATTCCGGAAGTCATTACTGACGCGATGTTAACGCCTTAAAATCGTGCCACAGAAATAAGATAGTAAACAAATTACTAATGTAATAGAATTACGTATATGACCGGCCAGGCGTTGTTTTTACTTGTAGACTCTGTATCCGATGAGATTAGTTTGCTAATTATTGAAATACAGCCCTGTACAGATAGAAGGAAGTTGTCACGTGATCATCCTAAATTAAATGGAGCTTGGAGTATCAATCACGAGAGTCACAACTCCCTTCCTGCAGAGTGACAGGAAAGTGCAAAGGACTTTTGGGATTTAAAATTCATTACTTTAATGTTCTATTTTGGCAATTATTCACTTAAAACAGCGTATTCGTAATCCTGAAAATTTTTTTTTTCTTGTGGATGGGGACTGAATTATGAGCTTATTTACACCGGCCTCCCTGCCACTTTTATTTTAGATTTCACCCCCACCCCCAGCTCACGGCCCTTTACCCAAGTCAATTACAACAGTCTAATCTTAATTGTAGCATCCTGTGGATTAATTTGCTGTCACAAAAACCTTTCACTCAGACAGCTGGAAAGCAGAAAGGCTTACAAATGAGGGAGTGTCTAACAAGGACTGTGGTCATATCAATAAAATTAATAAATGATAAGTACTTATAAGCCAACTCTTCTCGCCTAAAAGTATCTTTTAACAGAGGCATTGTTGATAGCTAACCACATAACATTTAAGAGCCACTGATAGGTGTAATTGTTTAGTTTTAACCATTTTCTTATGACATATAATACCACAGCCTCTCTTGCCCTTCAACCCCCACGCCAAAACAATATTATTATTTTTCAAAATAAGACAACAACAAAAATGTTTATAGCCTTTATACCTCATTCCCAGGGGCTTTTCCCTTGGGAAGGGTCTGAACTTAAAAGGATCACTCTAAAAGTTTTAAGTTTTTCCTGCTTGTGTTAAATGAGGTCAAGAAATTGACCTTGTTTTATAGCTAAAACAGGAAGAACTTAAATCCTTAGTCCGATCTTATTACATCACCTTAAAAGGAAAAACATTAATTTAACTATCTATATATTAATGATTGTAGCAAAAACTACAAACCCCATACTAACTATACTTCTTCAATACAGTGGTGACCATTATTGGTTAGACAAGAAACTGAATCAAGTTATCTTAGTATAATATTTGTATGATACTGTGCTTCCTGGGTTACACATGATATTAAACATGTCATTAAACCTTTCAATATCAAAGACAAATCAGTCATTTCTGGTTGTAACGTATGAGACGGTGGATAAATTCCTATAAAGTGTGACCAGTCACATGAAAGATATTGAGCAGTTCTTTCCTGGGTGCAGTTTATCATGATGTCCATGATGTACAAGGTTGTTGTAACATTTGAGTCTGTGGACAAAATCCCAAAATGTGATCAAAGCTACAGAACACTAGCTACATGTAATTTCTTATCCAGTTTTTCAATATTTAACCAAACAATATTTTGGAAACATTTCTTAACTGTGAGCTTGGCCACTAAATAAAAGTGATGTTAGGGATATTGATCAGTGAGCAATAGTTTTCATATTTACGGGGCTCTGTTCTGATAACCTTTACACAACTTGGGAAACATCTATCAAATACAAGAATACCAAATAACTTATTTATTAAGAGCTCTGTAAAATTGCCATAGTCCATAGATGATTTACTCTCAGTCAAACATGGTATTGTTCTATGATGTTTTACTTGGTGCTTTCTTTTTCATTTTCACATTTACAGTTCATTGAATCTGTATTTCAGTTACATGTGCTAGAAAACCAGAAACATTGCACTAGTTACTAAAACATGGCAAGACAGTGCAGTATTAAAAGAAATAACAATACGTTCTTTCCAAAACAAACCTTACATGTATCTCGGCTTTCCATTTCCTCAATCAATCCATCAATTGATCAACCAATCCACCTTTATAACCTTCATGACAGACTATTTACTGACCAAATTTTCTAAGTCTTCCAATAACACCCAGTATGGTCAATCCTTTAATTTATAAAGTTCCACTTTCTATTTTATCTTAAGTTGCACTAAAGAATTAGTTAGTTCAAAACAGTCTACAGTCATAACTATTTAAGCAGCATTGGGCCGGCTAGTTTCTCAGCTTCACCATCATCACCTCGCACAGCACGGACAAGTTCAATGCCAAACTCAAAGGCAGTACCAGGCCCTCGGCTAGTTACTAAGTTTCCATCTCGAACAACTCGCTCTTCAGAGTAGGTGTAGCCTGGTAAGAACATAACCAATCAAATTAATGTTGCACCTCAATATAACAGCTTTCTTCCATGTAAAGAGAAGAAGGACAAAGAAATCAAATACTTGGTTGGGTTTATTTTTATTCTAGATAAGAATTAGACTAAAATAGTCACTTTGTGCTTACATAACCCAATGATGCAAAAACTAGTTGAGTTGGAGAATATTTGAAAGCATCTGCATTGCTCTCTCCTGTGTGCATCACTATGCATAGCCTGCATAGCCAGGCTTTTCCAAGGAAACCACAAGAGGAGTGTAACATGGAGCGAGGTTGGAGGAAGCGAGGTAAGAAAAGATTTCTTTTCTCTAATGCCCCACTCCTCTCCTGGCTTAGTTCGGCTTCGTTTGCTTGCTGTTGATTTGGTTTTCGTTCGGTGCTTACTTTCAGAAAAGCCTGGCCAGCAAGCTAGATTATGCAAATCTCTATGAAGCAGCCAATCAATAAACAAATAATCAATTTGTCACCTCATACATACACTGTATAAGTATGGTTTTCATAATCATGGTACATGTAACAAAACATACCATCCAGTTTGTCTTTCACAGAAGGATGAGATGTCACAGTCTTTCCTTTGGCAATTCCATGGGCATGAAGAGCTGTTGGGGCTACAAAGCAAAAACAAATTGACAACAAACAAAAACAATTGAGAAAAATAACATCAATGCCTTGGAGTTAAATCCTTGGCATTACTGAACAGTTTTCTTACCAGCACAGATTGCTCCAATTATTCTTCCACTTTGTTCCTGCTCCTGGAGAATTTCTTTCACCTTAGTGGACTACAAAAACAGAAATGAAACCATACAAAGTCATGTACATGTTACTTACTTAGTTACTTACTTACTATGTAGCACCTACTGTCGCCATATAAACTGCAAATAGTCATCCCTGCCAATAACTAGGCTCGACCTTTAATTTTACTCAATATTTTAATTGTGCTTCCAACCTTTTACCGTAGTTACATGTAAGCTTTTATCATCGGCTTTCTGTTCAAAGATCTCCACTGTTAGCCTATCTATATATATATATATTAGTACATGTACACTTAATTGTATCAGTAACAAAATTCTTGATTGTGATTGGTCATCTGCATGCCTGTTTCTTTTTAAATTGACATGTGGTCACATTGGTGTCCAATCACAGCTATCCAGTTTCAACTTTTTGTAATTGGATAGCTCTAATTGGATCCCTGAACTGTACTCCACTCAGTGCAATAATTACTATTAGTTATCACTAGATGACAATTTCATATGACATATGGACACCTCTATAAAGTGGACACCAGCTAGAACAGTACTATACGATCCCCAAGTAGTTCACTTATGGGACTATTGTATTAAAAACACTGTTGCAGAGGGTAGTACAGTACTTTAGCAAGGTTTTGAGATCCTCCTAATCCCCCAGGCAAAATGACAGCATCATATGGACCCTAGAAATTAAATAACAGATGATTAACAAAGGAAATGACAGCATCATATGGACCCTAGAAATTAAACAACAGATGATTAACAAAGGAAATGACCGCAACATATGGACCCTAGAAATTAAACAACAGAGGATTAACAAAGGAAATGACAGCAACATATGGACCTTACTTAAACAACAACTAATAAGCCACAATTTGAAATGTCTTACAAGACTAAAAAAAAAAAGATGACATTGAGCACGATTAAAGCCTGTTTTCTCATCTTTATCTTTCAAACCAGATAAGCAGCAATAGGTAAAATCGTTGAGCATTATTACATGTAGGTTTTCAAGACGCAGGATTTGTGTTCCCTTGCTTGATTTTCTGGAAAGCTCCATGCAAATCACCAGGATATGCCAGATTGGGATCTGGTGGCAGGACTTGAAAAAAGTCTTGTACAGTCATCCAGGACAAACTTTAGATGGCACATTTGTAGCTTTTCCTGCTTATTTACCCGATGGGCATTAGGCCCGAGCAAACCATCTATCAATTAAATAATTGTTATAAAACAAAAATGTAAACTTTGGCAAGCACATAACTGCCTTATTTAAGTATTTTATTTGTAAATTATGGAGCAGTATAAAAAATAATAAAATTTACTGAAAATTTGTCAAACTTATACTTTGGAAATTGAAGGGTGAGAATACATCCCCTACATCTCTGGAACATCATTATAGCGGTAACTCAGATCCCTGTTGTTATAGTTATCTTGTACCTGTTTGACAGCATCCTCTAAACTCATATCTGGTTTAACAACTACACAGCGACTGCACGTAACAGGATCTGCACTGCCCAGACCTCCAATGACTGTTTTAACCTAAGGAAAAGTTATAACATGATTCGAAAAAAAAAAAAAAGGGACTGAGTTCCTTCCATGAGTATGGTTTCTCATCCCGTCCACCACTGCGCCTGCATCTCCACCCACTGACCCAGTACACTGCACTGGGCCCGGCGCTCAGACGCCAGTACCAGAATTAATTGACATGCACACAGAGTATTCCAACAAGTGTCATGTCATTGCTACTTTAACTTTATTTTGAAATCGCCATCACAGTACATAAGACATAAACAGAATAACATGTAGCCTGAAACATCCACCCACAGCTGAGAGGGAATGCACATGTGACACATTTCAAGTTTGAAAATGTCATATTTCCTAAATTAATGCTTTTAATTCAGAATTCCAAGTGCGTTTACTCACTTTCCCACGCCGAAGTACGTCTGTGGTGATGACAGCTTCCATTTCTTCGGCACCTTCGGCCAAAATAACAAGAGCACTACCTTTCAGATCCGCCATGTTGGACGAGCAAAAATATCTAGTACCCAGACCTCTAATCAACAAGCAGACGCGACTTAAAAGCATCAAAAAAATAGAGCTGCTTTAAAGTAAACGTTGACTGTTTTAAAAAGCTTATTTCCAGGCTTATATATAAGCTTGTAAATGTTGAATTGTTTCCTAAACCTTGTTCTTCGTCTTGGAAGAACCACCAATCAGACGAAAGATTATGAGACTCTGACATGTGATGCGTGACAGCGTAAGGGATTGTGGGACACAACATGGTGGCAAAATTCCGGGATTGTTTCGTTTCTACGAAGACCTAAATATTTGCTCAGCAACCAAAATATTTTTGCAGATTCTTAGCTCAAACAAAGCTTTATATTTATTTAAGTGTATGCGGATGTATAATTCAGCTTTTTGTGGTAAAATGTAGGATTTATATACGTGTTCGCCATTGTTTACAATTAATTTGAGTTGCATCGATTGATCAAGAATATGTGGTACTACTTTGTGGCTCACTGTGCTTATCATTTTACAAGATGGTTTCCAAAAGATACCCGAGGAGCAGCGTAAGTTTACAATGCATTTTCTTGGTTTGGCTGAAATCGTAATTGTAACAGTTGGACATGCATTCAATTTGTTTACGATCCCCTCTATAACCAAGACGTGTGCTCCAAAACAACCATGCGAATCTCTTTGATATACCAGCCTGTTAAAACCACAGTTTGTATTCAAACAGATTCAAATGGTGCTGTTGAGATCTGTATCTTAGGAAATGACCTGTGTAATATCAAAGCCAGATTAATGAGATTTATTTTTTACTTTCTGAGGCCTATACTTTCATCTCAGTCTAAATGAATCACCTTTAATAGGGAAGATATCAATGGGGAAGATTTCCGTATAACCCCATACATTAGTTATGCATACTTTTCTCAAAACTAAAACAAAAGCCAAAACAATAAAACGCCTGAAGAAAAACAAAAGCGCATACATGTATAATTAATGTATGGGGTTGTACGGAAATCTTACCTATCAATGATATCACCAATTGTTATTAATGTGCCAACCAGAGCCTTATTGGCTGCTGAAACAAAGGGTTCTTTTCCAGTGGTTGGCACATTTGAATAACAAAAAGAATGTTTGTAAACAGATATCATCCCTATTGTGATGAGGGTGGCAAAGGGGGGGGGGGGGGGGGGGGGGGGTGTACCGATCACGCATCACGCCAAATTTTTAAGTGAAATCACGCATCACAGAGAAAATTTTTAACCAATCACGTAAATGAGGAGTAATCCGGCATTAAAATGGAAACAATCAACGTAGCCCTAACATTAAGCGAGAAGATCGAGTGTATATACCACGCCGTCAAAACAAAATAGCACTGAAGAGTCCTGTTACATATTGATTACATTAACTAGTATGAATGTCTATGAGTCTATTGTTTCCAGATTTCAATTTTGGACCAAACACAAAAATAAAAGGTCAAGAAAAGACAGAAAAGACAAGACAGATGTTGAATTAGACAATTTATGTTGAGTCCTTTAAGTGATAGCTTTCTTGTTTTTCAAAAAATGTTGAAAGCATTCACATATCACGAAAATCCAATAGGTAAATCACATGTTCACACACTTCTAAAATAGCAAATCACGCAATGCGCTACGTTATCTGGTCACGCATCATGCCATTAATTTGGGCACAATCACACATCACGCGGCTAATTTTGGGGCAATCACGCGTCACCTAAAACCCCTTTGCCACCCTCTTGTGACCAAACAAAATACAATAGTTACCTGCTATCTCAAACCCCAGCTCGCTATATGGAACTGAAATCCATTTCCCTTGGTAATCTCAATTATCTTGAATCACCTTTCTTTCTCAACAGGAGACTTGCTGTTATACTGTTTTCCCTTATGTTTGTTATACCACAGGTTTATGTGATTCAGCTGTAAGTATTCATTCATTTAAATTGACTATAACTGAGTTTTAACTTTTAGAAATTTTATGTGAATGGTGTGGTGTATTCGTAACCTTGTTCACGTGTAGCCTCACTATCATGCAACATCTGCTGTGGTATGAGGCGTCATCAGTTAATTCAGTTGTTGTTTTGGCACTCAGAATAAAACTTTATCCGAATTTCACTACCTGTCTTACTCTTTTTATACCATATGATGTAATGGAAAATGCTACAATTAACAAAAGGCAAAATAAAGACCCTGCAAAGCAAGATTATGCAAAACTGTTTTAAGTGGAAAAGCTGATGTTTTTGTCATAGTGAAGGGCGAGCGCTTGAAATGTCAGCTTATTAAACTCTAAGCCAATTGAAATATTGGAGGGTAGGTGCCGTAAAGGTAGCAACAGAGGAGAGCAGCAATCTCCTCAGCAGCCAGGAGGTCACCATGGCAACCAAGCCACAGCCCACCTCCAGGCACCTGTCAACACAACACTGAGAGACCAGTGTGTGGAATGAATACTTACCCAAGAATGTGGTGGGGGGGGGGGGGGGGGGGCAGAGGGAAAAAGCAGCGAGCGAGCTATCACGGCAATGACAAGCAAAAGCACATGGCAATGCCCCTGCTGATCTCCCTGGAGCCCTCACATATAAATGGAGAAACCGCTGCATTGGCTTGGATCTAACTTTGCCTAATTCCATTTAGCCTCATTAAATCTCTTTATGGTGGATAATTTACCTTATCGACTCAGTTGATAAACCCAAATTTTCATGTTGCACTCCCCACTGATGCAGCACCATAGTTCCTTTAGAATCTAACCTCTTCATTCATTAATTTTGTTATAAGTGACTCTTGTTAAAGTGTCTGCTTGGAACCATATTACTCTTGGCATAAAGGCTTATTTTTCACATATCTGATAATGTGGCATTTTGTGCTTTGTCAAAACCTATAATTGTTCAAGGAATTTGCCATTGATTCACAGTAGCCAGCTTCAAATAAAATCCCTGTATATCTCTGTTTGTTTGTTTGTTTGTTGTGTTTTTTTTGCTTAAGAAATGGCCTTTCAAACTCATCGTCAATAAATGTAGACGAGTTTGAGAGCTGGTACCCAGAGAGTTGATGGGGGGCATTATGCAATATTATTCATAGCAAGCAGGGAGGTACCATGGCAACTGTATGAGCCGGAATTACCCCGTGTGCAGCCCCACCATGCACTGTCATACTGATAAATCAGTGGAAAACTACTTACCTAACCTCATACATGTACTTACCTAAGCCATTTGTCAAGGTGGGAAAATTAAACAACACTGTATTTGATCTACTTAACCAAAGTTAAAGAAAGATTAATTTTCAAGCTATTTTTTGTTTGTTTGAATGGTTTGTTTACATTGATCTTTTGCTTTGCAAGTGCTAATCATACAGTCACCTTTTTGGAAAAAAAACGTTTTGGGCGAAAAACAAGTTTGCTTTAGTTACCTGTTTAGTTGACATTTGGAACTTTAGAAAACGTTAAAAAGATGTTGTCATATTTGTTCTGTCACAAGGAAAAATTTATGGTGCGAAAATTACATCTTTTGATAACCTTATTTGTGTTTGTAACTACTGTAGACCCCCAAGCTCAAGGACCTGTGATGAACCTCTGCTTAACATCTCAGTTGCAGGCATTGTCTTCACTTTTGCCATGATAGGTAAACAGTTCTTTTAAACCAGTATGTCATGAGATTGTGTACAACAGTTCTATGGTGAGACAACCACTTTTCAAAAATACAGTCAAACCCTTTTTAGGGATAAATTGGGGACAGAGTTTACTGGTCGTTGTAGAGAGGTGGCCGTTGTGGGGAGGTAGGGTGCCAGGAGTGGTGGTGGTGATGGTGGGGGGGGGGGGGGGGCTTGTGTTCTCCTTATAATGGACTATGCAGGGATGCTCTGCCTGAAAGGGGTACTATTTTTACAGTAGGTTGAAGCTATATGAAAGGGTAGGGATTTCATGAGTTGAAGTATAGAAAAGGATAGAGAAAACTGCCATTTAGGTATGTAAAAAGGGCCTTGCAAAGTACATGTATCTCAAACAGATGCATGTTATGGCTAATTTGTCTTTTAAAGTATTTTAATTTTTATACTGAAGTGAAGAAGTAAGTAAACGTTGATTGATGTTTTTCCATGGATATCGTTCCATAAGTTTATTCCAAGGGTATACTAAAGAGAGGCAGTGTTTCTTCTGTATGTTTATAGAAAGCTTACCTTTTCTGTCAAAAAACGGTGTATAAAAGGGTAAGGGTTTGGACCTCAGGGTGGAGCATCCTGTACAAAACCACAAAGAGGTTATTTTGTGGGTTGGGGATGCATTTTGCTGACTTTTGCCATTCATGAGAGATGGCCGTTGTGCAGGTATGGAGGTTTGAATGAAAGTAAAATAATGTAAATCATTGGCTGGGTTAAAAAAATGTACCAGCCAAACATAATGACAATTTTGTCTCTTGCATCAGAATTTAAATGTAGTGATTGATGCTTTGTATATGCTGTGGTTCAAACTGGTTTGAAAATTTTCAAACCAGTTTAATTTTTAATTTTTCTTTGTCTGACATCCATTGTTATAATCTAAGACAAAGGAAAACAAACATTGAACCACAACATGTACATTTATGTACCGAAAGACCTGCTATGGTCAGACCTCTCAGAAGTGGCAACATTGTTTTTCTTACTTTCAGCATTTACATTTCTGTTTGCCGTTATGGAACCTGTGCCATGGCAGCTAAAGATTGCGTTTCATTTCTTTGGTTTTGGATCACTTATTCTTGGCATGGTTCTGTTTGCATCAACATTAGCTTCCATAACATGTGTAAGTATTTTGGTGATAGATTGGTATAAACTGTGTACAAGAACAAAAGGGCTTTACTTACTTTCTGGCAGTATGCTGATGGGAATGGGGGGCAAACACTATACCAAAATGATGTTCGAGGGATTTTTTTTTAATATGCGCAATATTTTTGTATTAAATGTTGATCCAGATTTAAAAATTTCTTAAAAGTTAACCTCAGCAATTGGAGAGTAAAAAAACAATGGCTACTGCTTTGGTGAGATTCTTAGGAAATTCTTAGGCAAATAAACAAACACACTGAAATCAACAATCAACACACAAAGTCTTCAGTACATGCACAAAATGGGCATGTTAGGAGCCTTTTCCCCAAATTTTTGCTGTTTTTTTTAGCCCTTTGGATATTTTCCCACTGAACACTTCAGTTTTTAATGGTCCAAGATTCCTAACACATTTTTAAAAAGTTCCCATAATTGTGGCCAGTGCTGAAGCAGTTATAAGCAAAATTATGGTGTAGCAATGCTTGATTGACTTACTCTGTTTGAAAACAAACAAAAGAAATAATCTAAATAAATGTAAACTATGCTTCACTTGAGTTGTTAGGCAAAAGGGTGGCCATGAGTCTGGATAAAGTTTGAAGCATATTAAATTTTGTTGCGTGCATGTTCATGAAAACAAGTCTCTTTACTGCAGTGTACATAGGCAGGTTTTTCAAACATGATTCGCTGGCTATGATTTGCCCGTCATGATTCACCCAAGATAAGATAATGGTGAAGAAATTTGCTCATGAAATCAGAGCTCAAAGAGTAAATACATTCAAGTTCTGTGAAATTCCCATACCATTTTCTGACAATGGGCAAATCATGAGAGGCAAATCATACAGGCAAATCATGACACATGAATAAATGGCAGAGAAATCATAACTGGTGAGTTACATTTGAAAAAAGGGTCAAGACACAAAAAAAATATTTACTCTGTGAACTCAGTTTATGTATGAATTTCCTTCCTTAATTGTCTGATCATGGGTGGACCATGATGGGCAAATCATAGCCAATCAAAACCCAGGCTGTAAAAATAGAGCAATTTTTGTCATTAATTCAATACTCTTTCTTTTCCAGAGTGGGTACACCCCTGAGTTGTATTATTTGTGTCTGTCATTTGGAATATTTGCTGTTCTCGCAACTGGTAGGTGTTTTTTTTTAACACAAGTCAAAATTCCTTAAATGATTTCTCAAATAATTTAGAAGTTTGGCATGTACGTTTGCATAAAGACAAATGCAAATGTTCAAATTGTTGCAGTGTTCGTATTTTTTATTTTGCACACTGGTATCACTTCATGCAAGACAATAACATTACATGCTACTCTCAAAGAGGACTCACTGAAAGCTAGCTAAGTAACTCCTGGAACATGAGCTCTGTTAAAACAGAGCTGATGTTTTTGTGTAGTAGAATGATAAATTGAATCTTTATAAGCTGAATGAATGACTGTTTGTCTTGATGTAGAAATCTATCATTGAGTTAGGATTGATAAATGACTTATTTTGTAATTATTTTACAAAACAATGATACACAACCCGTCACATGTTAATTTTTTTCAGTGTGTAGAGTACCGTTAAGTTCTGAAAGTAGCAACCTTCATTACATTACTACTTTCGGAGGGTCACTTCTTTCAGGTCATAAAAAGTGTACCATACATGGGCTGAATTATCTTTGTAACATCTGGATAGATTTGAAAACACAAACACAATTTTATTAGGGATTTTCAGACAAATAAATCTTAATCTGCGATCAGGACTTCCACACCCCCCTTCCACACCCCTTTCCACACCCCTTTCCACACCCCCTTCCACACTCCCTTCCAAACACCTGATTGAGATGAAATAAAACCAACCTCTGTTAAAGTACCAGTTCTATCAAATTTTGACATGTTGATTTTTTTTAGAATATTTCAAAAGGAAATCTTGTCTTTACTTACCTCTCCAAACCGTTTTTTAATCAAAGCATGGGAAGATCGCTTTTTCCGGCCTTACTTTTCGCATTTTCACAGCCGCCATTAAATTTGCATGTTCCTGAAGAAAAGTGACAGAAAGACGGGAAAATTTAAATGAGAAGAGAAAAAAACAGTGCGCAATGCTGTAAATATTGTCATTAATGAAGTTGAATGTAACTGAAATGTCAACTTATTTTATAGTTACAACAACAACAACAACAACAAATATTTAAACAGGGAAGCCACTTCAATTATACAACTGTTATCAGTGTGGGCCCTGTAAAATAAAACTAAAATAAGAAATTTACAGAAAATTTATATATACAATTACGGATAAAAGTTTATAAATCTTAGTCTATAAAACACTTGCTACGGATCAGAATTTAAGAATTAAAAAGTGCCGCACCCTTATAAAATGACGCACGTTTTGTAATCTCTAACTTAATTTCTTCTATAAAAAGATCATTACTGTGCCTGGTGTTGTGCGAATGGATGTCACGGCGTTTCGTGTTAAAATAATTAGTGAATATATCTGGGACACACCCCTGAATGCATTTGATAACTAATTGTTTTACGTGTTCCTCTCGTCGCTCTGATAATGTCTTCCATCCCAGACGACTAATAATGGCATCACTTGATAGGTCCCGCGAGTTTTTGAGGATTATTCTGCCAGCTCGTCTTTGTAATCGTTCAATCTTTAGTTCGTTTTCCTTGCTGAGTTACGTCACAGTATTCTAGAATAGGTAGAACCATTGCTTTGTAAAGGCGGTTGGCAGATTCTGTTGTAAAAAGTGGTCTCAGTCGTGAAAAAATTCCCAGTTTCTTAGATGTCATTGCAGCCACATAGTTAATATGTTCATTAAACGAGAGAGAGTTACCAAGGATAACACCGAGATACTTGAAAGATGTACAGAGCTTAACGGAAGCTCCATCAAGGATAAGAGAAAAGTCCTCTGTTAATCCAGACTGACTTAGTCGTTGGCGAGTTCCAAATAGCAAGCATTCCGTTTTCTTCATATTCAGAAAAAGGTTGTTTTGTTTTAACCAGTAGGAGACAGCCGCGAAATCAAGAGACATTTTCATTTCAATCTCCGAAACTAAATTGGATGAGAGACAAATAACAGTATCATCAGCATACATCATCAGTCTAGAAAATTGAAGGCATGATGGGAGATGGTTAATGTACATTAGAAAATTGTAGGCATGATGGGAGATCGTTTAATAATGTACGTTAATATTACATAGTTGTTCAGGTCACGCGACATTCCTTGTCTTCTCTTCTGTGGCCAAAAAAGTAAAAAAGGTGCATTGAAGTTAAATGAAGCTAAATACAAAATTCAAGGGATAAAGTCCTTTCTTAAGCTTAAGGCGGACTTAGTGTGTACAGTGTAGTGTGAACGCACTATGCTTATCTTCAAAACCTCTTCCAGGTAAGAAGGTAATTTGCCGGGCTGGCACATATCCAGCTCGGTTTAATAATTGCTCGGATACTATAAGTTATAGTGTTCAATTTTCACTCTTTCCCAGTTTTGTTTTACTGTTAAAGTAATGAAAGTGGTAATTCATTATAATCTACAAAAAAATGTTAATTTTAAAATGTGGTATTTTTGTCTTGTTCCTTTGCAGGATTTCTAGTAATCATGCTTCCCTTTTGGTTGATGAACTATCTGTGGCCTGACTCTGTTCTCAACCGGCGTGAAAGGCGTGGAATTTGTTACGAACCAGTAAAGTGCTGCACTTGCCTTTGGCATATTTAGAACGTTCCTGCTGTTGTCTGTTTAATTCTCTATTTTCGAATTGCCCATAATACACTTTGTTTGCCCCCCCAAATTTTGCATAAACTACTGTTTTGAAATGCTCTTGGGAATATGCAGTCCTCCCAAGAGCATTTACAAACAATAGTTTATGCAAAATTTGGGGGGCAAACAAAGTGTATTATGGGCAATTCGAAAATAGAGAATGCTTTTAAAATTGCTATTTATAAAGCTGTATATATTAGTTTAGACTACAAGTAGTCCTGAGAGAAATGATGGACTACTCGCAACGTATTAACAGTTATTCATCGATTTGGAGGTGAATAGTAATGGATATTTGCCGATCGGCGCGGTAAATATATCTACTACTCTTCACGGAAACTAAGGTTAATAATTTTTCAGATCCTTTGTGATCGGTTTGTTTTAAGTTGGGTGTCGCAACACTGACTCGTCCCCAGTCGTCTCTCATTTGACGAGAGGAGCGCGGCCGAGGGGAGCGCGAGGTGTGATGGGAAGGAGAAAGGAGGGGAGACGTCTTTCCCTTTCCTTTTCCTCCTTCCCATCACCCCCTTCGGTCGCGCTTCTCTCGTTCCGCGTCTATCCCCCACGCGCGTCTCCCGCGTCTTGCCTAGAAAGACGACTGGGGACGAGTCAGGTCGCAACACCAAACCTAAGTGATCACTCGCAATCACAACAGAATGAACCGATCAGAAATCGAAGGGAAAATGTGTGCAAGCAAGCCACGGTTTTGGTTATAACTGACTTTTTATTAATCTAGAAAAGATTGGTGTAACATGTAGTTTTTTTAACCAATTACCGTAGTAATACAAACCAAAGCTTTTTAAATAACTTTTGACACTCAATTGAAAACTGCTTTGTTTCACTGGGATGGTATTACCCAGTCAGGTTTTATTATAGAGTTGTTTTAGTAATTAATGTATTTATATCACTTTTCCATACCTGTGCTGTAAATAGTATTTAAAATAAGAATTCGTGAATTCATTGTGTTAGTTTGTTCTAAAGAAAGTTTAGCGGCATGCGTGCGCGTTGTCTGTAAATAAATGATAAAACGTACATTACAGAGTCACTCATTAGGCCCCATGCACACGTACATTACAGAGTCACTCATTAGGCCCCATGCACACGTACATTACAGAGTCACTCATTAGGCCCCATGCACACGTACATTACAGAGTCACTCATTAGGCCCCATGCACACGTACATTACAGAGTCACTCATTAGGCCCCATGCACACGTACATTACAGAGTCACTCATTAGGACCCATGCACACGTACATTACAGAGTCACTCATTAGGCCCCATGCACACGTACATTACAGAGTCACTCATTAGGCCCCATGCACACGTACATTACAGAGTCACTCATTAGGCCCCATGCACACGTACATTACAGAGTCACTCATTAGGCCCCATGCACACGTACATTACAGAGTCACTCATTAGGCCCCATGCACACGTACATTACAGAGTCACTCATTAGGCCCCATGCACACGTACATTACAGAGTCACTCATTAGGCCCCATGCACACGTACATTACAGAGTCACTCATTAGGCCCCATGCACACGTACATTACAGAGTCACTCATTAGGCCCCATGCACACGTACATTACAGAGTCACTCATTAGGCCCCATGCACACGTACATTACAGAGTCACTCATTAGGCCCCATGCACACGTACATTACAGAGTCACTCATTAGGCCCCATGCACACGTACATTACAGAGTCACTCATTAGGCCCCATGCACACGTACATTACAGAGTCACTCGTTAGGCCCCATGCACACGTACATTACAGAGTCACTCATTAGGCCCCATGCACACGTACATTACAGAGTCACTCATTAGGCCCCATGCACACGTACATTACAGAGTCACTCATTAGGCCCCATGCACACGTACATTACAGAGTCACTCATTAGGCCCCATGCACACGTACATTACAGAGTCACTCATTAGGCCCCATGCACACGTACATTACAGAGTCACTCGTTAGGCCCCATGCACACGTACATTACAGAGTCACTCATTAGGCCCCATGCACACGTACATTACAGAGTCACTCATTAGGCCCCATGCACACGTACATTACAGAGTCACTCATTAGGCCCCATGCACACGTACATTACAGAGTCACTCATTAGACCCCATGCACACGTACATTACAGAGTCACTCATTAGGCCCCATACACACGTACATTACAGAGTCACTCATTAGGCCCCATGCACACGTACATTACAGAGTCACTCATTAGGCCCCATGCACACGTACATTACAGAGTCACTCATTAGGCCCCATGCACACGTACATTACAGAGTCACTCATTAGGCCCCATGCACACGTACATTACAGAGTCACTCATTAGGCCCCATGCACACGTACATTACAGAGTCACTCGTTAGGCCCCATGCACACGTACATTACAGAGTCACTCATTAGGCCCCATGCACACGTACATTACAGAGTCACTCATTAGGCCCCATGCACACGTACATTACAGAGTCACTCATTAGGCCCCATGCACACGTACATTACAGAGTCACTCATTAGACCCCATGCACACGTACATTACAGAGTCACTCATTAGGCCCCATGCACACGTACATTACAGAGTCACTCATTAGACCCCATGCACACGTACATTACAGAGTCACTCATTAGGCCCCATGCACACGTACATTACAGAGTCACTCATTAGGCCCCATGCACACGTACATTACAGAGTCACTCATTAGGCCCCATGCACACGTACATTACAGAGTCACTCATTAGGCCCCATGCACACGTACATTACAGAGTCACTCATTAGGCCCCATGCACACGTACATTACAGAGTCACTCGTTAGGCCCCATGCACACGTACATTACAGAGTCACTCGTTAGGCCCCATGCACACGTACATTACAGAGTCACTCGTTAGGCCCCATGCACACGTACATTACAGAGTCACTCGTTAGGCCCCATGCACACGTACATTACAGAGTCACTCGTTAGGCCCCATGCACACGTACATTACAGAGTCACTCATTAGGCCCCCTGCACACGTACATTACAGAGTCACTCATTAGGCCCCATGCACACGTACATTACAGAGTCACTCATTAGGCCCCATGCACACATACATTACAGAGTCACTCATTAGGCCCCATGCACACGTACATTACAGAGTCACTCATTAGGCCCCATGCACACATACATTACAGAGTCACTCCTTAGGCCCCATGCACACGTACATTACAGAGTCACTCGTTAGGCCCCATGCACACGTACATTACAGAGTCACTCGTTAGGCCCCATGCACACGTACATTACAGAGTCACTCGTTAGGCCCCATGCACACGTACATTACAGAGTCACTCGTTAGGCCCCATGCACACGTACATTACAGAGTCACTCATTAGGCCCCATGACCGAAACCTTGTAAGGAATATAAGCAAACAGTGCTGCTAAGTATTTTTAAACAAAAGATTTAATGGCTTGGTAGCTCTGTGCTCTGTGAATAGGTTGGAAGCACCATGATATACCAGAATATAAACCAGAAAAAATCCTGTTTAATTTTATTCAAAATGCGTTCCTGAAGACAATGGGCGGAAAATGTTTCTGACTTCTTAGTAGATGATCAAACAGATTAAGAAAGCCAAATCATGTATTTAATACTTGAGAAATGTAGAAAGCACTCCAAAAGCCAAAAGCCCATCGTATTTTATGACAATATAGCTTGGCTTTTTACTGAACATTTTAGTGTGTTTTTGATAGGAAGACGAATCAGTCGTCGACTAAAAGTTGACACTGAAATAAAACTTCTTGCTAACTTACGTTATGCATGTGGTACATTTTTTCGTAGTCCACCGCAAAACAAGTACGTTGGATAAGTAGCCGCTTTGTGTTGCTTAGGATGAAAACCAAACTCCTAGAACTTTCTTCCTGTTCAAATTGACGGTGTGACCCCTCCCGGGGCTATATGGGTATGTGCCGCTGTGAAGGGTATGGTTTTCAAACAGTTTAGTCTGGGACATGGTATAGAAATCAGAGAGTTTTGGTCTAGAATAGGATATCATTCACCGAAAAAATGATAAGTGGTATGATGCTAGAGTCTCTGAAAAATAGCGAGTCTAGGATAGGGTAGGGATTTTTGGTGTCCAGTCTAGAATGGTGTTGCAAAATGCAACATTGTCTGAACGTGGTCTGTTACAGGGTAAGGTAACAGAGCCCGAGCAGCACACAATCACCCACAAATAAACAGTCTTTCCCCCTCCCTGGACAAGGCTGTCGGAAAACTTCAAGAATCGTGGAGTATTTTGTCACGCGAACCAGGATTAAACGTCTTCGTTCCGTCTGAACAGCGGTTCCAGATTTCTTCGTTTTCATCGACGAAACAAATATCAAAGATGATTAAGTAACAATGCGTGTAAGAAGTAGAGAATGCTCTATTGTTCCGCGGCATTTTTTTTTTACTGAGAATGCATCAACCGATGGATAACATGTTTTTAAAATTAAATATACTGGAACTTTGTTTTAAAGTGATGATTCTTTTGTGCTACAAGATTTCATCCAATCGTGAAACTCCAAAACAATGGCCAAGAAAGGCTTCTAATTTTACATGTTTCCCACATAGAATTTTGGTTGCATTAAAACTCAGAATAGTTTTCACTAAAAGGGAATCAATGAGTAAACTAGAGAGAAATAAATGCACTACCTGGTTAAGTTATGGTAGATTTTCATGTTTTAGCCAATGAGGTGGGCGGTTTCAACAATATCACAATTAACACCTTTCTGCATTCCCTGCCGTTGGGTTGCCTACTTCTATTATATTCCACTTTTATTTTATTTTATTTTCTTCTGCTTCTGCTTCTGTTTTTTTGCCGTAAGGATCAGTTTGCCGTTTCTTTTGTTTCACTTCAAGTATTAATACTGATCTAGGTCTGGGAACCCAGATCCGGCCACTCTCAACGGTTTGTCGCAGTGATCGTGCATTCTATGTTTCTTTTTGCCTGCTTCTTACTAGGACCACTGGATATGCCGATCCGTTGCAGGGAGTTCATGAACAAAACAAAAATTTGGAAATCGATATCAGACACTGTTTTCACAGAAACCTGGGTAAATTCTACGCGTGTTTTAACTTACCGCGACTTTGTGATATTCTGACTGATAAACTATGGGAAGGACAATTAGAACGTTGGCGTCACATCAGTCCGTCGAACGAGAAACGAAAAAACATAAGCGAGCGGATAATGGCCGCGCGAAACTGGGGATGAGGCAGGCGCGCGCCTGCTTCGCCCCCAGTTTAGCGCGGCCATTATCCGTTCGCTATTTTTCGTTTCTCGCTCGACGGACTAAGCTGGGAAAGAGAGACTGCTCGTAGTCTAGCGTCACATGGGCTTAAAATTTAATAGAATTATCATGATGTGAATGCTGACAAATTGAAAGGTGGCGGGACGAAGCTGTCAATTTAGAAGAATAGTAATTGTGAAAGTTCAGTAATTCAGCCATTTCCCGACATAAAGAACTTTTGCTGGCGTTTTTTAGTCCCTTTAGAACTTATATATAGCTCAATAAAGATGATTTGTAACTTTGATTATTTCACTAAAGCTACACGTACGATTCTGGTATAGGAACAGTTAATGCATGGACTTGAACAATACTAAATCCGCCGACCATTTAGGACTCAAATATTCCGGAATAAAGACGCCACATTGCTCTGCGCATGACATCCTAGCTTCATTTTCCAGTCGCTTGAGAGTGCAGCAGTGTGCACACAAAGCGGCTGCCTCGTACCTCGGGTCCAGGACCTTATCTGTTTTCAAAATGGCGGGCCAGGCATGGAAATCCCCCGGTCAAGGTAACAAAAATACTCCAAAAATGGCAAAAACATGAAATGTCATCGTGTCGTTTGAACAGTGACGGTTTCAGATTGAAAGAAAACAAACACGGCTGCTAATCGCTGAAAAGAACCTCTGAAAACGCCATTTTATTAATCGTGTGTCATGTGACAAAATACTGCACGATTCTGGGAGTATTTCAGCAGCCTTTTTGAAAGTGGAGAAGGCCCTGGGGACGAGTTTGCACAAAGCGACTACCCAGCAGGGAAGGGTAGAGAGTACGGTTGGAAAATGTCAGCTCCCAGAAACACTATTCGTTTACAACAAAAAAGTGTTAGGCTAGCTATTAGAAGAATAGGAACATAGTTCAGTAAAAGAGATATTGTAAAATAACCAATACACGTCGCGTTGTATCAGCTGTGATTTAATAGGCCTTGGACTTCTCTTTACTTGTTTTTGTTTGTATAATATGTTTTTAAACAAAGTATACAAAAAAAACCTTTCACTCCCAGAGTCTATTATGGAGACATGTAGTGTAGTTCTAACTTTTGAGTCTGTGGACGAAATCCTATGGTGTGACCATTCAAATGAAACCTCTTTGGAAGTACTTTTGCATGGTACCGCATGGTACCATTTGTTTTTCAATATTTTATAAAATGAAATTTGTGATTTTTCTTGAATTTTCATATTTTTATGACGGTCTCATTTTAAAGCTACAAATACCAGAATCCTTCTCGTTTTCTCATGTTAGCTAGGGATGTTGTTATTATTCACATTTCATTGGGATTACAAAATTTAATTAAGAAAGGAAAAAGGGGGGGGGGGGGGGGGGACGCAGTGATAATGGTAGAGATGATCATCGCGCTGATTATAATAATATCAAATAAGAAGTTGCCTAAGGGAAGTATGACTGTATTACTGATTTCTTAGTAACCAAAAGTGTCTTGAAAAATGCTTCAAAATATACATCTGTCAGGCGATTTGAAGATGAAAATAATAAAATGATGAATATGTCTATATTTGTGAGTGTTTGGTTTTCCTTTATCAAATTGTTCCTTACCTCCAAAAAAATAAAATAATGATTGCCGTTAAAATAATGATTGTCTTTTACTTTAAAATCATTACTTTTACGGCTGGCTGTTTGAAAATAAGATGTAAGGGCATTTTGGAAATATTTTCCTTTAAAGGCCTACATTTACCCAAAATGCTGTGCGCGCCGTGATCACTTCTCTGCCGAATTTCGTGTAACACGAAATTCACGCTTGAATGCGTGCAACCAATCAGATCACGCGTATGAACAATGGAGCATTTCAAAACAAAAACAAACGACCGCAACATATTTTGGGTGAAGGTGGGCCTTTAAGCAAATTATTTGCTTTATTACTAATTTGTTTATCATGCGCTAAAAAAATGATTTTTGATTTTCTCGAAAACTGTCTTATAACTTTTCTTGAAACTTCGTCTGCAGCTAGTGATACGTGAATACTACAAAAAAGTGTCGGACTAGATTTTGAGAAAAGCGAGATTGTTTGACAAACAAAGGGCAATAAGCTAGCGATGCTATAGTAACCACTGTCGCTTGGAAACCAATGACACAAAACTTTAATCACATTTCATAAACTTGGTGAAGTATGAGAGCAATCGAAGCATATCTTCCCTCCCAAATTAAAACTAAGTCACCATTGTCAAACACGAAATGTTTAGAGAACAATAAGAGGAAGATATCAAGTGAATTTTCGAAGAGAAAATAAACCATAAGCAGAGTTTTAGCGAGTTTTCCAAGACAGAATGCGATAAACTTGGAAAAAGTGGCTCAGTTTTACGAGTGTTAGGTTCCCAGATAAATTTCAGAAATAGTCACGTAGTTTGGTGGGCCCTGACAGGGGCAGATCCAGAATTTTTTTATGGGGGATGGCTACGGGTATATGCCTAAGTCTATAATTGTTTTTTTTTAATTGTTGCAATTAAAATGAAAACTGTTAAAACCGATGCCGGGTTTTAATTAAGGTCCATTAAGATTTTGAACAAGAGGGCAATGAGTTGAGCAGGTGGACACATGATTGGAAGGACCGAAGGCCCATCTCCTCTAGGGGGGTCCAGGGGCATGCCCCCCCCCCCCCCCCCCCTCCCCGGGGAAATTTTTAAATTTTCGTCTCCCGGAGATGCATTTTCCTGCATTTTGAAGCACGAACTTAAGCATCTTACTGTTGCTTGAAACATTGTATTTTGTTTGTTCAATCAACCGAATACAGATATCTGTAGTCACGGACATCAAGTTATCAAGTTGAGTACAAAAATATTGTTTAATCGACCGTTCTGACTTTTTTCCTGTCGCCATAACACACGTGGAACTTGTTTGCAACTCAGTGACATCATGCAGAACATAATGCAGAGCACTAAGCTGGCAATGCATTGTGGGGCGAATTCAGTTGTTTGTCACGTTTCTTCTGTACAGGGAGCAACGGGAGGTAAATAAGCAATAACCTCATTGTTTTTAAGTTGAAATATGCTTTATTTTTAGAACACACATCAAAAAGGCCAAGTTAGTAAATTATTTAACTTGTTGGTGACAAAAATAACGTTTAGATGTTCAAAGCAGCCGGGCAAAATTGTGTTACTCTCACCAATCACCGGCAGTCGTAAACAATCCAATGAACCAATCAGAGCTCGAAGCAATTACATGTCGGCGGTGCCAAGCGCGGGAAACTCACGATTGGTTTTGGTTTTACTTCTGATTGGTCGAGAAAGTAGCGCGAGATTTTTTAGCCAATCACAAAGCGAAGCAATGAAAAACCAAAGCAATTGTGTGACACTCAATTGAAAACTGCTCTAATGCAACTACCAGTCGCAGACTTTGAGAGACACCAACGGTAAATATTCTTATTCTCTGACATTCTTAACGTCGTTACTTGACTAACTGTATCATTTCTGTTAATATCTGTGTTTGTAGATTTTAATGACTGCGTACAGTGTTTGAAACCTTGGTAACGTGCGGCTAGCAGTACATGAATGATGACATGAATGTTTTTAACTTTAATGGTTCAAGACAACAACAGTGTTGGCATTATCAATATCATTATCTGAAATATTGGTACACGCGGGTGGAAAATTCGTAACAGTTGTGCTTAATAATCAAAAATAATAAATTATAGATCGAGTAATCAGTAGGTAATGGCTCCGTCAATTCCAAGCCCGCTCATCCCCCCCCCCCCCCCCCCCCCGGGGCATTTGTCGGGCATTTGTCATTTTTTTTAAAAAAAAGTTGCAAATGCCCCACGGTGGGGTCAGCTTATATGTACAAATCTCGACGGTGGGGCATCTGAAAGAAAGCAAATGCCCGACCCATGGGACAAGATCAAAATTTTTATTTCAATGATTATTGATGGAGCAATAATTGCTCACAAATAAATGGATCTTTTTTCATGCTAGGAATTCTTTCGTTCTACCTCAGTATTATGGCTCCGTCAATTCCAAGCCCGCTCATCCCCCCTCCCGGGCATTTGTCATTTTTAAAAAAAAAAGTTGCAAATGCCCCACGGTGGGGTCAGCTTATATGTACAAATCCCGACGGTGGGGCATCTGAAAGAAAGCAAATGCCCGACCCATGGGACAAGATCAAAATTTTTTATTTCAATGATTATTGATGGAGCAATAATTGCTCACAAATAAATGGATCTTTATTCATGCTAGGAATTCTTTCGTTCTACCTCAGTATTACTGATATCTGATCCCTCGTTCATTCTATTAAAATATTTGTGTTATGTTTCCGCAAAACATTTGACTCCGATAATTTCCTGTCGATTCTCGTTGTTAATGTTATTTATTTTGATTAAAATTATGCTTACGTTCAATCCATTTACACGGTAGGGTCGCCATTGATTGAAACGCTTTTTCAAGTTGCTATTGAATTTTTAAATAGCCAGATTCTTCCGCTGCGACATATCATGATGGAAAGACACCAAGGCCACAAACGTTGGCAAATAAGACGTCAACAAAAATTGAAAATTTGCCGTGATATAGATATTATCTTCTGTAGCACTTGAAAGGTAAGGCAATAGGCGGCCTGTTTTGAAAATTGTGTGAAACTTTAATATTTTCACTTTAAAAGTGCAGGACTCAAACGACATTTATCAACTCAGTTCTTATTTATTTATATTGGGGGCAATCAGAAATTTTAAAATAAACAACGAAGCATGTACGAATTTTAATATCCAAAAGATAACGTTGTTTTGACAATGCTCCACCCCCGGGCTGACCTATTTTAGCAAATGCCCCACCCTTGGGAAGGAAAAGGTATAAAATGCCCGACAAATGCCCGGGGGGGAGGGGGATGAGCGGGCTTGGAATTGACGGAGCCATAAATCAGAGTAATCGAGACATCAAAGGCTTACGCGACTTATCAATGGCATCGATGATTAATAAATAGGCCACCAAATTTTTGCCTTCGATTAGTCATCGATTACTCATTTAAAGTTATCGTCAATATTAAATCAATGAGTAATCAGTTGATTAGTCATTGATCTGATTCATCGTTGATCAGGGCAAAAATCAGTGCGTGAAACGTGAAAGTAAGTAAAAGGGAAAACATTCGTGAATAAAGGAACTAATACTAATATCCTTGTAAGGAACCAGAGTAACACTTTTAAAACAGCTTCAAGGTCCTTTAATATCACGCGCACATGCATTACATTCTTTTTAGGTCACGAGCCTTTTCAATATTCTAGGGAAAAAGGGAAAAGAATATTTTAACTTCCTGTGCAATAAAGATCTTGGAGTTACCATGGCGAGTGACCTGAGCTGGACAAAACATGTTGAAGAAACAGTTCACAAAGCAAGCAAGGTACTTGGCCGACTTAAACACACAGTAGGTAGTAAAAATAAGGATATCTTTTCAATTTTGTATAAAACCCTGGTCCGTCCAATACTGGAATACGCTTGCCCGGTGTGGTCACTACACCTAGCCAAAGACATCATGAAATTCAGAAGGTGCAAAGAAGAGCTTCGCGAATCGCCCTAGGCCAAAGACAGCAGGAGATGGCGTACGAGGACAGGTGTATAATACTTAAATGGAACTCTTTAGAACGAAGGAGAGAATTTCTATCTCTGGTGGAGTGCTACAAGACAGTATTCAATCTGAATGGTCTAAATTTCGGTGATTACTTTGCAGGAGCACTAAGACAAGATCCAACCATCCATATAAGATACAAACTAAATTCGCAAAATTAAATTGCTATAAATATTCTTTTTTTGTTAAGATAATTAAGTTTTGGAACGATCTTCCAAGTAATGTAATCAATTGTCGTGATAGTCCAAATGTCAACAAGTTTAAACTAAGATTGAAGAAACACATGAACATTTACTGAATATACTTTTTTAATGATATTTCTGTGATTTTTACATATTTTTATAATAATTAGTTTTTTTATTGATGTTTATTTTATTTTTTATTACTATAGTGATCGGTATATTTTTTCATTTATTACTAGGAGATCCTTAATATAGGGTTAACCTCTGGGTTTCCTTTTTCATTATATCTATTTTTGGTATTTTGAAATAAAGTATTGTGAGACGCTAGTAATCTTTATTCTGTCAGTTGTGTGAATGTTTTTTTGCAATTTTCTTAAAGGAAAATGTTTTTCATTTATATCTCGGGCGAACGATCATTTATATCTCGATTAAACGATGTGTACAACCACTGTGTAATACAAACTTGCTAGGCTACTTTGTCACGCAAGTTAGGATCAGCACGCAATGAAAACATCCAACTCGTGCTTATCACGTGAACAACGCGAGAACATTTTTGTAAGATCACGTCAGGGATATCCGGTGCAATCGGGAAAAACCCATTTCAACTTTCTTTACAAAGCAGACGCTGTTAATCGTTATTCAGGTCAGTTGTGTATAAAATGTTCGGTATTTCTTAAACGGTAACTGATTTTATTTTTATCTCAACGATGTGTTTGACTGCTTTGCAATATATACTTTACTTCCTAGGGTAGTGAGGCAAATCAAGCATTCCAACTGGGTTTTCACTTTTCAAGTAAGTATTTAGTTATATAAGAACCTCCTAATTTACTGCACCCGCTTTGCATATCGTCGGATCAATAGCAGTACTGTTTATTCTTCAGCTTGTATATCGGAGAAATGTCTCCGGCGTTACCAAAATGGACAAAGTGAAAGCGTTCATAGTGAGAACGGGAAATCGTTTAGGAAATTGTGCTACCTGTCCGCTCTCCCTCCCATTTCTACTTCTAGCGCCTGTCACGCAGGTTAGGAACAGCAAAATGAAGGCAGACGTATATTCCACATGATCTTATTCCTCTGATCGATCTTCACCCACATTTGTATTGTCAATAAAAAACAGTCAAATGTAAAATGCAAATTAGTTGGGTATAGCACAGGCAGCCCAAGCTTATTATGTGATGTTTACGCAACGAACGATTTGTAGACTTTGTATGGGAAATCCATTTTAGTCTTATATATGCTAAAATGAAGCTTTAATGTGGAAATAAACTTCACTTACCTCAACATTGTGTTTTCGTTGTGTCTTGTATGCAATTTGGGCGCAAATAATGTCCATTTTAGACGGTTTTGTGGCTTACGAGTTTTTGCGATGTCGTTGGTTGTCGTTTTCATTAATAAAGCGAAGCAAGGCCGGTGACTCCCGGCGACCTCGTCCCACAAATCGCTCTTTCACCACAAAGCGACGGACCGAATCGCCATAAAAACACCACAGCCATAAGGCCACACAAATTTCCTATCACATCGACTCGTCTCGGCGATCGCACTGCGATTTTAGGGGGAGAAATTTCAAATAATATTCGGTTTTCTGCAATCTTCCCGGCCGCTCAGCTAGTAGAGTGACTACGGCCGCTGGAGCGTGACCATGATCATACGACATTCTGCACTCTCATTGGCCAATTCAAAATAACAACCACGCGCAATAAGTAGACTGTCAAGGGAGGCAAAAGACAAATTTTGTCGCCAGTCAAAACACACACACTGCCCCCACCCCCACCCGCAGAGTAGAAATCGCGTGGTTGTTATTTTGAATTGGCCAATGAGAGTGCAGAATGTCGTATGATCATGGTCACGCTCCAGCGGCCGTAGTCACTCTACTAGCTGAGCGGCCGGGAAGATTGCAGAAAACCGAATATTATTTGAAATTTCTCCCCCTAAAATCGCAGTGCGATCGCCGAGACGAGTCGATGTGATAGGAAATTTATGTGGCCTTATGGCTGTGGTGTTTTTATGGCGATTCGGTCCGTCGCTTTGTGGTGAAAGAGCGATTTGTGGGACGAGGTCGCCGGGAGTCACCGGCCTTGCTTCGCTTTATTAATGAAAACGACAACCAACGACATCGCAAAAACTCGTAAGCCACAAAACCGTCTAAAATGGACATTATTTGCGCCCAAATTGCATACAAGACACAACGAAAACACAATGTTGAGGTAAGTGAAATTTATTTCCACATTAAAGCTTCATTTTAGCATATATGACTAAAATGGACTTCCCATACAAAGTCTACAAATCGTTCGTTGCGTAAACATCACATAATAAGCTTGGGCTGCCTGTGACTGCACCCGCTTTTCAGGCTCATCCTCGGTGTAAGAACCTGTCAAATTCACGAGTGACGTAAAACAAAGAAAACAAAAGGCATAAAACAATAGAGTCAACTGGGAATGCAATACTACAAAGGTAAAAAACAAAGGAAAAAGTCACAGGTTCTTACACCGAGGTAAACCCGCTTTTCATGTCGTCGGAGCAGGTTATAGCAGTACAGTTTAAATATCGTTACCAAAAATTGACAAAATGATGCATGTAGCTATTAAAACTTAATCTACTGTACACCAATATTAAGCTGCAATTATGCGAGCAAATGTTTTCTCGATAGTGAATAATAATCTCACAATTTCTCAGACTATGAAAATTAATAATTAAGCTTATGTTTATCAAGATGTATCTGATACAGAAGGTAAAAATAAAAAATAAAAAGATAAAGAGGTATTGGCAGCTGACTCTGAAGCTTCATATCCATTGAATAAATAAATCAATCAATAAATAAATGTGACCAAAACGATTGCATGATGACATTAGACCATCATAAACTCTATCGATGATCAAGTGATAATCACAAGTAAATATTCAGTTGATTGCTGGCCGATTACTGATAACTATCGGTTACAATTATCACAGTTCATATGAATTTGCGTAAAAACTCAAAACATTAGGCAGGAAAGCTAAGTCATTTTTAATAATAACGATATGCATAAAGCCCAAGAATCATTACTAAAGTTGCACTTTGAATGTTGTTAGTCATGGTACCTGCAATACTGAAAGATCTGGCACAATGTCGTCACTCGCATATACTGTATGTACCATGTATTTAAAGATCTCGCATTATGAAAAGCCAGGAATTATATGGTAAATCCATTTTCAATCCTAATAATTTGCAGATATAAAAGCCCAAAAATCATTACTCAAGTTGCGCTTTGAATGTGGTCCCTGAATGGTACTGATACTCAAAGATCTGGCACAGTGCCATCACTCGTATATACTGCACCATAAAGACCTCACATTATAAAAAGCCAGGAAGCTCATCCTCTGAAAGCTGAGTCCATTTTCAATCCTAACAATTTGCATATAAAGCCAAGAAATCCTTAAATTTAATCCTTAAATCTGCAATTTGATTGTATAGTCCCTCAAGCAAAGTGGCACAAATACATGATATACTCAAAGATCTGGCAAAATTAAGATCTCTCATGCCAGGAAAGCTGCTAAGTCAAAAAAATAATAAAAAATAAGAAGCGATTTAACACATACAGAAACAGACTTGTCCGTTTATTAAGACAATCTAAGAGATGGTATATTAACAACAAGTTAGAATTGAAGGGCCAAAATATGGAATACTATGCTAAGTGGAAAATTCCAAAACAAGGGTCGGAGTCGAACCATTCCATGTCAAATTTTATGCATTGTTTTGTTTTTCTCGCTCTGGTTTGCCTCATTTTAGGCATGTGACCTACAAGTTAACTGCAAGACATTGTTCAGAATATTTTTATGCTAGTTTTTCCGTCGTTTTAGATAAATAACGCATGGAAAAGGAAAACTAACAAAAATAAACTACCTGAAACAGCAGAGTTCTGGCCCTCTAGTGCTTTGACTGTACAATCCGACCGTAGTTCCTTCAAAAACTGCAGCTAGAAGTTTAACGACGCCATTGGCCGTGAGAATATGCGACCGCAATACTCCTGACCCGCGCCAACGACCTGAACGAACATACCGTTATTTAAGGCGGGTGTATCGATGGCGTTCGCCACTTGCAACAACATGGCTGAACAGCGAACAGCTCAGTGGTTGAGCGCTGGTTTAAGCCATGTTTAAGGTCCGCTCGGCGATGGAAGGACATCATGAAGTCCGGATATCCTTAAGTCTCTAGCACCTCTCAAAGAAACGAGTCGTGTTTCTTGTCATACCTTGTGTCCAAAGCGCCATTCAGCGCTCGTGGTGAAAAATGGACGTTGGTGGACAAGTACGAGCCGGCGGGAAAGTCTACAATCATTTCGGATCAAAAGGGACAACATTGTGAGTTGTGGCCCATTTGCCATCCCGTGCCGTGGTCGAAATGCCCGATATCTGAAGTGCTTCCAGACTTATAATATTTTGCTATAATTTTTGGAGCGGGAACTCCATTTCGGATTTGCCATAGAATTTCCCGACATGCTCGTGTTCGGGCACTTAAAATACAGCTTTGGGCAGCTCGAAGTGAGTTCTTGCAAGGCAGGTAGGCTTTGGCACATTATGCTAGCATTTTTTTGAGCATAATAGCAAGGTAAAAGCATCGAGAATAATGCTAGCATTTTAGCAAAAAAAATCCAGTCTCGTTATTTATTTGACATTCACATTCAATAAAATTCAATAAAATGTTCAAAAAATTAAATACGATTCTATAAAACTCTATAAAACTCACCAAAACAGCATATGGTATCGATTCAATATAAGAGAGAGGGACTGGGTGTCTGGGTCAGTGCCTACACTCAAACTGGTCAGCAGTTAAGCATGTGTGGCATTGTGTGATCGCCATTTTGTTTTGCTCATACTTACATTACAGTTTTACATGTAAAACTTGTTTTGTGTTACTGTTTAGTGATGTTTGACCTCGAGCATTTCGAGCATTTTAGCAAGACCCTGAGAGCATAATAGCAAAAATTTTGAGCATTAAGAATTAGCATTATAGCAAAAAATAAAAGCATATTGTGCCAAAGCCTAAAGGCAGGCGAAGGCTATGAGCCGGCAGCGGAGAATCGGGAGCGCTTCCTAGGAGGTCCGCAAAGGAGATAGTGCGAAACTATTAGTGGCTGACTATTGGCGATAAAATGAAGCGGTTTTGAGGGAACGAACTTCGGTTCGGGATTGGGTTTTTTTTCTTGAGCGGGATTTAGCGGCACAGACCCACACTTGGCCATCTGAACTTGTGCTTTTTCCATGCTTTTCCAAACACTAACCCTAAGCCAAAACTTAACCCTAATCCTGACCGACTCGCGCATTTTTCAAGTGAAACGAACATTAAAAGCAGTGAAACCAACAACTTGAGCAGTTAAAAAGCAGTGAAAACAGTAATCACAAGAGAAATCAAGTACACAAAGACAAAGTGCTGCAGTGTTCGAGTTTTATTAGCCGTCAGCATTTTTGGACCGTTTTTTTTTCTAGAAAAGGAAGCACAAAACCAGCGAAAAGCATACAGGGCAATTAATATTTACCACATAAAAACAAGTCCGTGTGACAAAAACAGCTAATTAGGAGCAATGTTTATTTTTTTTTCCAATTTATCCTACTTAGCATAGTATTCCATTTGGCCCTTCAATTATATAGAAACAACATGAAAGAGACCTGGAGACTATTAAATAGCTTGTTAAATAGCTTGCTCAATAAAAATAAAACCATAAATAATTACCCAATACAATTTAATGGAAACAACTCCAATGATAAGGATTTCTTTACAATAGCAAATAAATTTGGCACATTCTTCTCCAGCATAGGACAAAATCTTTGATGTTAGTTACAAGGCATACTTACAGGGTAACTATACTAATAATATACATGAAAAAATTACTCGATTCTGATTGGCTAAGAGCAGTGCAGTTCAAGTGTAACACCAGTGCAAAACGTGTAACACCGGTGCAAAGAGTGTAACACCAGTGCAAATTACAAATCGAAAAAAAAAAATTTGGGGGGGAAAATTTTTTTTCTTTTTTTTTTTTTGGCATAAAAGTCTAAACTGTTGGTTGCTTATTTTGTTGGAGGAGATTCCATATAGAATGGCAAAAGGCTACATATCGTAAAACAGTACTGAAAAAAAAAAATTAAAGTCACCATTTGTTGTACTAAGAATCCTGAATAATTACTACCAACATTAGTATTTTTAAAAAAAGATTACTAACAAGGAAAAGAAACCTATTATATAAAGAATACTAATGAGAGTAACTTTTTTATATAAAGAATACTAATGAGGTAAAAAACAATCAGCCCCGCACTCCCCTTGGACTGAAATCAAATCCGCCACCAGGCTTTTCAGAATGACCATAGATTACCAGGTGTAAAGGTCCATGCACGTGATGGATTTACGTCGTGTGATAGGCTAATATGCTTATGAATTATTAATGAGTGTTTGAATAAAAATTCAAACCTAAATCAGTTAATTGAAACAACTAACAATGAATTAATGAACTTATCTTTATGGTTCAAAGCCAATAAATTATCCTTAAATGTAGATAAAATTAACTATATGCTATTTTCAAATAGAAAAAAATAATTTAAATGAAAATATGAACATTAAAATAGATTGAAATATTGTAAATAGTACATGTACTGAGTAGGGTAAAGTACTAAGTTTTTAGGAGTGATCATTGATGAAAACTTAACATGGATGAAACATAAATTTGGTGACCTCTAAAATTTCCAAAAATATTGGTGTTATGTACAAGCTAAGCTATTTTTTGTTCACTGATGCTATTTAAAGTTTATACTATACTTTAGTACATCCATATGTTCATTATGGCAATATTGTTTGGGCCAATAATTATCCTTCCAAACTATCTAGCATTTTGCTACTTCAAAAACGTGCAGTACGAATTATAGCTAAAACTGGTTATAGGGAACATACAAGTTAAATTTTTTAAGAAATGAAGATCCTAAGAGTGGAACAAATAAATGAATTAGAAATTTCTATTTTAATGTTCAAGTATTATTCAAAACAATTACCAGATAAATTAAAGCATCTGTTCAAAACAAATAGCATGGTACACAAATATGAAA
This sequence comes from Dendrophyllia cribrosa, assembly GCA_024195265.1. Lineage (NCBI taxonomy): Eukaryota > Metazoa > Cnidaria > Anthozoa > Scleractinia > Dendrophylliidae > Dendrophyllia > Dendrophyllia cribrosa. Next base: position 23,568,762 of record JAJLRJ010000004.1, read on the forward strand.
CACGTCATTTTATGGATTGTCATATTCACCGAAGATCATCCAGGCTAGGGCAATACTCTATCATTTCAAGGTCCCAAAATATGGAACAGCATTGACAAACAAACTAGCTAGGTGCGTAAAGTCAGTTTTCTCATTCAAAAAATGTATAAAACAAAACCTTTTATCAAAACAAGACCGTGACAGCGATGATAAATGATTCCTCTTCTCAATATTGTTACACTCTATTACTTCTATCTATGATTAGTTAATACTTTTTTGATTAATTTGTAATAATAGCATTCAACCATACAACATGTAATGGCCGTTAATGGGGGTCTATTACTTCAAGCATTCCTGCTTTCCTTTAGACTCCTCATCACTTCTTGTGTTTAATTTGTTTAATATTACACATTATTGTAAACAAGTGATGGAAGTAATAAAGTTACAAGTTAAGTCCATTTTCATTCCTAAAAATTCACATCGGTAAAGTGCAAAAAAATCATATTGTACTGTGAATGCCCAGTGTGAATGGTCTTACTTAAAATCATGATGGTGATAATAAATGTACTAAAGAACGTAACTGTAACTGTAAATCTTTATTTAAACACGGTAAAATCATCAGGAAACCTAACCTAGCTAACCTAACTAGCCTAAATACAAAGCTAACTACAACTAATCTAAATAAACCTGTTTTTCATGAATGCCGTGTGTAGTTTACATTAAAAATTCAGATACGCTGATCGTTTAAATTGACCTAGAGATTCCATTTCTCTCATATGACAGGGTAGGCTGTTCCAGAGAACTGCTCCGCTATAACTAAAGCTGTTTTTCATGTAATTAGTTCGTGGGAACGGGACGACTAGTTTGTTATCAGAGTCCCTCAGGGAATAGCGCATTTCATTTCGTTTAACAAATTAAGAGGAAAGATATTCAGGAACAAGACCATTTAAACACTTGTAAACCATTAAGATTTTCTGTATTTGAAACTGTGTGCCCAAATCTTTCCAATCGAGTTGTCTAATTAGGCAGTTGGCGTCCGCGTCATAGCTAGAAAACGTTAAAACACGAGCGGCACGGTTCTGAAGCTTCTGTAGCCTGTCAAATAAGATTGCAGTAATTGAAGTGAGATTGAAGTAATTGAAGTGAGATTGATTTAGCGCGTTGTATATATAATGAAGAGTAGATGGAGGGACAAAAGGTCTAATTCTTTTTATGGCTCCTATACCGGAAGCGATCTTTTTAGATAATTTATCAATGTGTATTTGCCACCGTAGATTTTCATCAATAAATACTCCAAGCGATTTGACAGAGGAAACTTGTTCTATTGGAATATTATCAATCAAGAGCTCAGGTGGGTTTGACAAAGTACTTAATTTTTGTCTAGAACCAATTAGCATGAATTCAGTTTTAGCAGTGTTCAAAGTAAGTTTGTTAGAGATAAGCCACTTGTTTAGATTATCCAAATCGTGGTTCAGGTTTAACTGTATTGAATTCACATCAGCGTCCGCATAAGTGATGTGAGTGTCATCAGCATACATTCTAGGCTGGCATAATGTTAGGCAGTTTGGCAAGTCGTTAATGTATATGAGAAATAAAAGGGGGCCTAGGATTGTTCCCTACAGTACCCCACATTTAAGTGAACATGTTTCAGAAAGAAAACCATTAACGAGACATCGTTGTGTGCGATTAGTTAAATATGACGTAAACCAATCAAGAGCTATTCCTCGTATTCCGTAAAGATTCATTTTGGATAAAAGGATATCATGGTCGACAGTATCGAATGCCTTTTTTAAATCAAGAAAAACCACAGCATTAACATTTCCACAGTCGATATTAAACGCCCAGTTATCAGTAGCTTCCAGAAGAGCAGTTACAGTTGAGTGTAATGAGCGAAAACCCGATTGCTGTTTAGAAAGGATATTTTCAGTAGTCAAAAAATTATACAATTGGTCATAAACAATCCTTTCAAACACTTTAGCTATTACTGAAATGACTGAAATAGGCCGATAATTATTTAGATCAGATGGCTCACCTTGCTTAAACAATGGGGTAACTCTGGCACATTTCCAGTCGTCAGGAAATATACCAGAGACTAAGGATTTATTAAATAGATCACACAGTGAAACTGAAATAAGATCAGCACATTCGCGTATTATTTTAGCAGAAATATTATCAAGACCAGGGCCCGGTTGTTCGAAAGCTGGTTAAGGCTAACCCAGGATTAAAACTTAACCGAGGATTTAATTTCTCGTGCTAGAATTGTTTTCAAAAGCTAATTATAAATTACATGCGAAGACAAGTCAGAGACGAAACTAAAGGGCAAAAATACTTTGGAAAAATCTCCATCGATTAAATATTTAACTGGAATCAAAATTGATGCTAACCCTAGGTTAACTTAACCTCGCTTTGAACAACCCGGCCCAGTTGCTTTAGATCTACATAATTTGTTTAGATGTGATAAAACAATATTACTGCTAATCAAAGAGAAACTGAATTTCTTGTTATTTACATTTATATAATTGCTATAGGTTAAATCATTATTAACAGTTGGAGGTATTTCATTAGCAAGTCTGAGCCCAATTGTTGAAAAATGGTCATTAAAAGCGTTAGAAAGCTCACTAGAATTAGAGATAATGTTATCATTCAATTTTAGTTCTTTCACTGTTGTATTATTTGTACGACGGGATGTAAGCTCATTAATGGTTTGCCACGTTTTCCGAGAATTACCCTTGGACTGAATAAAAACATTAGAATAATAAGATGCTTTAGTATTTTTAATGTTATTGTTTATTATGTTTCGCAACTTTTTGTAGTTTGCCCAGTCGCGTGGATCATTAGATCTAATTGCTTTTCTTTTGGCAGCATCGCGATCACGCATGCCATTCTTTAATTCTGAATTAATCCAGGGTTCTTTCTTTGTTCTAGCGCGTCTAGTTCGGAGTGGAGCATGAATGTCGACAATATCCAAAAATTTAGTTTTCCAGTGAGCCCACAAAACATTTGGATTATCTGAACTATTGCAAGTCCAGTCCTGCTGAGCGATATCATTGCGAAAACTCTCTCGATTAAAATTTTGAAAATTTCTGTAAGAAATGGTTGAATTCCCTTTGGATTGAAAAGCGGGAGATAGTTTCCTATAAACGTATATAAGACTATGGTCGCTGATGCCAATATGAGAGACTCCGGAACAGACTACCCTGTCAGTATAGTTTAAGTTAAATTAAGTCAATTAATGTCGACGAGGATTCAGTTATGCGAGTAGGTTCAGTTATAAGTTGTTGAAGTCCATATAAATCAGAAATTTCACATAAGCGACGAGTATTTAAGCTGATGACGAGTATTTAAACTGATGCTGAATTAAACCCTCCCCAAGAGAGGCCAACTCACATTATGCAATCACTGATTATATTCAATATTCTAAATTCTTCATCTACTTAAACGTGTATTTTTGACCTGAAGTACCGTAAATCCTCTATTAAGCCCCCGGGGGCTTATTTTTTTCAAGCACTTTTGAGGTGGGGGGGGGGGGGCTTATTTAATTTAGCGAAACGCATCACCTGTAGCAAAAATACCGTGGTATGAGACAGAGTAGACTTACGTGTTGTACAATTAAAGTCACTGTCAAAAGTATTTAATTCACTTGTGGGAGCCTAAAAGTAACAAAAACAAAATTCTTATTCTTAAAAAATGTGCTTTCAGCCTCATGTTCTTCGGTAATTTTTATGAGAATGGTTACACTTGTATTGATTTGTCATACACAACTTACAAATGAAAATCTCTGGAAAACTCCTCTTATATTTACATTTTTTATCTCTTACATTTAAATGTTTTATATAAACAGCCTTGAAATTTATGCTACTATAATTGTATTTTGTAAAATGATAACCTAAACAAAACAGCGGAAAGTGAAATTGAAAAGTTAGAAACTTTATGGTCAAGATTCAATGTCAATGTCAAGGATTTCATCCTCATCATCAAAGTTGAGAAAGTTAAGCGTATGAAGTTGGAGGTCATGCGGCCGAAGACCAAAAACAATATGAACTTTCAGCCTGAATAAACCATAACTGATCAGTCCACGTTAATCGTTAATTTTTTTGTGAAGAATAAGGATGGGGGGAGGGGGAGGGGGGGGGGGGGCTTATTAACTTTCCTCCTCTAAAAAAGGGGGGGGCTTATTTGAGAGGGGGGGGCTTAATAGAGGATTTACGGTAAGCTACTGAATTTGAGATGTATTCATCTTGGTGTAATGTTATACAGCTAAAAAATGCATAAATACACAATTCTGTTAAAAATATATAAGATTCAGAAATTCATTGCATATTGTATTTTTAATAATAAAATTATGATATAGGTTTGTGGGTTATGCACTAGTCATTTGTAACCCAGACCCCCAAACCCCCGCAGATGGTGGGCATTTTACAGAGCAATAGTGGGGGAAATACGTTGACTTTACACTACTTCTTGCAGCTGCCCCTGGGTTTGGAATCACTGGATCTCGAAGCAAGGTCTGTCCCCATATGTGTCCCCATATGTGTCCCCCTTGGAATACAGCCCTCCTGACGTGCTGTTCTAGTGCTGCTCTCGTGGGCGGAATGCCATCTAGGTTACTCCTAGAATAAAATACAGTAAAAGAAAATAAGTTAATTAAACACAAATCATCTGTATGGAAATGTCTGTGATAATGATTTATGGTAAATCCATGTACACACCTCTTCGGAAAGAGCTCCTGCCTCGCTTGATTTACTTTTACGTGGTTGCTTGTTTTATCATACATGAGGACTACAAATCTCTCGATCACTGACATACACTCCTCACTAACATCTGATGGTGCCGACTTGAGAATGTTGAGAACTGGTAAACAAAGGAGGACAGCAGTTAGGGCACAATCGTTTCAGGGGTCTATATTATAATGTTCGTATTATTCATGTCGGTCTGATAAATGACTTACCTGGTGTGAGCTCAGGAAACACATTCCATGTATCCCACGCTGTCTTCTTTCGCCTACCTCCGAAGAAGGACACAGTGTCACAGCCGGTTAGTGCATGAAACATCGGTAGGACAGATGCTTTCGGGCCTAAGGATGTTGCTACTGTATGTGCAGGTATGCTATGCACATTCTTGCCAGTTCCATAAGTAACCAAGACTTCATGTGCAGGTAGGGTGTTAGCTACTGCGATAGCTAGGACTATGACATCCGTGTCATTGCTTCTTATCCTTATCCGGTTACATCTGTTGGAAGCCGCATCCAGTGCGTGGACCATAAGGCGTGTGTCTGCCTCTTCATGCGTACATGGTGCCAGAAGCTCCAAGTTTGTTCTCTGTGAAGAGGAGATGACGTCATTCCCATGGGTAGAGTAGATTGCTTTTCCTTCGGGAAGCGCCACAGAAACCACCTGTAATATCAAAAGTTTTATTATAATGTAGTGTTTGAAGTGGGCATATAAGAATCAGTCGCACATTTCAGAATTTGCATTAGTTAACATTGGTTTCATACCTTGTTAGCAAGAAGCTTGAACAATTCATCCTTGTTTTCGTCGACTCTTAGAAAGCCTTTCCAGTCTTTAGGAATATTGGTTGATCCCAGGACTTAACGCCTTTGGCCAGAGCCCCTTTTCTCTCTCAGGGCTTTTTTGAGGGAATCATCCTTGTACACATCCCACACGAGGTCAACTCGGGTGGCAGTTTCAAGGTGCTTCAGAACATAGGGAAGAAACACGTCATTTGAGAACTCTTCGAATGTGACTGATAATTCTGGTTTCAGCATCTGTACGATGACAGCTCCATCAAGAATCACTGCGTATGCTATTGCTCGAGTAGCAGTTTGATCACTTTGGAGTAAACACGTCAGCAAGTCTGCTTTCTGGCCTCCCTTGAGCTTCCCGAGGTCTGACAATGACGGTGGCCAAGGCTGATTCTCGAACTTGAAGAAATCTTCCAAGTCGCCATCTCGGACTTGACAGGCTATGTAAAGGCGAGCAAATAACGAGCAGTCTTCCTTCAAAACACCAACTTTAGCCTTATCCTTCGAGAGATTCTTTTTCTTCGGACCGTCAAGTGTCGGAAGATTATTCCTCTTCAAGGGATCCGAGACTGGCTTGCTGCGATCTACAAGACGTTCCTTGAGGAAAGTGTTGAATTGATCCCCTCCAAGTTTTCTGGCATTGCTCACAGTTGAGGTTACCGAGTCGTCCATCAGGCCAGTAGGAACGAATTTGAAAGTGAGAGGGCACGATCGACTGTTGTCGGCCGAGACCCCTTCAATATTTTCGACGGTTAAGTGGCAGTCTTCTTTTTTTTAATTTTCACCCGAAAAGTGGGGGGGCACGGGCCTACCCGGCCCCCCCTACTCCTACGGGCCTGTCCATGATATTCTTTGTGTGGAGTGCCATAAGATGCGGACCTTCTTCCTTGAAAGGGTTACCCAGTTCCTCGAATGAAGATATCGTGTTGACGACATCTTTTACAAATGCATTTTGAACGCCTTTTTTCTGCTCGTGGTGGTCGATTCATCAGTTGCGGTGCTGTCGCCCTCGAATTCTTGAATCATCCGATCTGTCTCGGGACCTGCCACCATCCATCTTCTTAGTGCAGCTGGGTTCTCTGTAAGACCGACGGCCCCTCCGTCGCCTTTCACTCCTGCTTTTACTTGCTCGTGAGCATGGTCAAACGCAATGGACGAGAATCGCCTGGAGGTCTTGTGCACAGTAAAACAGCCTTCCTGGAAATGGTTGTACACATCAGGATGCTTGGAAGATAGGATACACATATCGCGATAATGTACGGATAGCCACCTTGCATAGTTTCCATGATCCATTGCAAACATCCAGGGTAGTAACTCACGTATGGACTGCACATACATGTTGAAGTTGGCTTCTCTGAATGCTCTTACTAGGCGAAAGCAGGCCAATTCCAAGTCGAGCACTGAAGCCCAGTATCGGAACTGTGGGCACTTTTCAGCCATAGCCTTCTTCCATTCTTCCTCAGACATCGAACTCTCGTTCTCTTTCATTCTGGCTTTGTAGTCGTTGTATGCTGTGCGCATCAGGACGAACAAACTGGCAGCCGTCACTTGGTGTGCGCGGCGAGTACGGGTTAGATGGCTAGCTGTTAGGAACGACTCTGCCACGCCTTGTGTCGCCACCCCAGCATTGCAGATTGCTTCTGCCCAGCCGCTGCCGCTTACCCACTTTCCCAGCATTTTAAAAGCCGCCATTTCAATATGCAGTCCTCCGAGCATCACTACGAATCGGTCTTCGTTGTATTCGACCAATGACCACTGAATCTGCTTTGCCAGAGCAAACAATGGTTGGTCAAGTGCAATAACCGGAACTTGAGAAGGATTGACATGTTGTATGGCCAGCTTGACGACTTTCATGCTGTGCGCAATCATTGCCAGAGAATGTGCGTTCTCTACGAACATTGGCAAGAGAGAGATGATTGCCGGGTTTCTTCCATTCAGAGAAGATTTCTCCGCTCTGAATGCTGCCCATGACGCAAAGTCCTTTGGTCCTAGCTTCTCCTTCGATAACAACTTCTCGATGTTACGGAGCCAGTCTTCCTCCTCTTGGATACCACTGTTATCATCTCTGGTAGAGACAGGAATCGACGTGCCACGCGGGAGCTCTGGTGCCCTGAGATCACTAACTGGTAATGCTATAGGAGTTAAATCGCTATAACTTGATGGCAATTGGGCTATTTTCTTAGTGACAGTCGGCTTGGTGGCATCAGAGGTGTCGGGATCTCTTGCTGGTCCTAGTTGCTCATCTGAAGGATGTTGCACAAGAGAAATTGCAGTGCCATGAAAAAAGCCATGTGAAGAGGTCGAGCTTGGATTATGATCTATATTGTTGACTGCTGAAGTTGTAAAGAGTCCCCCTCTTAGTTTGGAAGGGCAGACGACACCTTCGCGTTCATATCTGTCTAAAACACTGTTTGTGGTTTCGGTGGAAACAGACATAAGCCTATCATAGGATATTGAGATACCGAGATTGTAGAACGTATCAATCAGCGATCTGTCTCTAGTTGCACCATGAACTTTCAGGGCTGTGTAGATCGGAAGCGGGCACTCCCTCGCTCTTAGATGATGAGTGCTGCCGGTGGCGTCAGGTCGAAGTCGTGCTCTTTAGATAGAGTTGTACACTATTAACTGGGCGATTGACAGACAAGCTTGGCTTTCATATGGGTCGACATTCGTTGTTGGACCTTTAACGATCATACCAAGTAGTGTCAGAAGGTAAGCAGGGACAGAATTTGGCTGGCAATCGGGAGGAAATGAACCGTTGAAAGTGTTCTTAACGTTCAATATCTCTCTTCGTACAATGTGTGCGGCTCGTGCTAAAGACGTTGCATCCAAATCCATCTTTTTAGCTCTTGTTAACATAACTCCAATTTCATCTTTCAGTGCAAGATGGACTTCCCTGCCTTCACTATGGGCGGTGAGAGATGGAAAGGCCTCTAGTATCCTCTCCTTAAGCGGAGTTGCATTTACCTTTCCGCATTCCGCCTTCAAGAAATGTTGGAGTCTAGAAGTATAAAACTTCACTAAATCAGATAAGGTTAAAAGGGTAGGCTCATCTTCTTCTAAGACCTCTTCAATATAGGCAACCAGCTCTGCAAATGCAAGCTCGCTCAGTTCCACTGCCTCGGCATAGGAAGCCTCTGCTACCTGTTGTTGCTGCTTCAGCGATCTAGCCCTATTGTACAGACTAACAAGGCACTTTGAATGATACTTTGCCTCAATGGCAATCATATCTCCACTAGTGAGTTTTGCAATAAGCTTTCCATCATTAAGAAGAGCAGCGCATTCCCGTACCTTCTTGTCTACCTCAAACGTTAATGCTGAATGGAGATTAGAAGAGTCATGCTCTTCACAGAAAAAACATTGGTCGAGGGTATGAGAGTTATGCTGGCCAGTACTAGCTCGCCTAGCCTTCACAGGACTGGAGATTATCTCCTCTCTTGTTCCTTCTTCAGCCTCTTCTTCACTGGTTTGGTCTCTTAATTTTCTCTTAACACGCCCTAGTTTCGTAGTGTTAAAATTGTCTCTACAAGACTTATGCCAGCGGGCTTTATTTTCTAAATGGACGTGCTCGAGTTGTTGATTCGTATATGAAAGCTCGCTTTCGCAATATGTCACCTTGACTCCAAAACTTTTAAATTCCTCAAGTAGATGGGCAAACGAAACATAACCAGCTCCAATATCTTTTCGTTTCGAGTTTGCCGGGCACTGTAAGCTTTCCTGGCTACTTTTCTGACAAATAATACACTTGTTCCAATCCATTTTATCTACAACACAAAATATGATTTCATTGATCTATCGAACGAACATCTTTAGAAGCTTTTATCTTATTTTGATTATTTTGCTATGAATTCTTTTAAAAGTTGATTAACTATTGGCAGTTGAGGATAACGATTCGTTTTTTAGAATATTTAAAGAAAAAGCGTTATCTTTTTCATTCAAAATCAAATTTGATTACTTACTTGATGTGACTGTAAGTACACATGGGCGCAGCCATTTTGAAAACTGCTGAGGGCCTGGGTACTAGTAAGGGAGTATTTCTATGAATTCACTGTTTTTTTTTAACCGTTTTTAATCAATTTGTGTCAATTTTTGTATTTTAGCAGTTCTTGCAACAAACAAGATGCATGTTCACACATTTCCATTGCATTGGAAGAATTTAATACTATCGATCCAGTCTTAGTATTCGAGGAATGGGTACCTAATTTTATTGTTAAGTTTCATAGGCTAACATTTATAGGTTTTGAAAGAAAACTACCTTTATAAAGCTCTTCTTGATGAAAATGGATTTTTTTTTTCAAAAAGTAAGTATTTTCAACAGGAAAGCTATAATTCTATATTTACACAGGGTGCCAAGCCATTTGTTAAGTATTATGGGCTATCGATGATAAAGCTATACCTGAGATGGATCAAATGAAGTTTTTATTGCTGAGAAAAGGCACTCTCCGTCAAAAAAGAGAGCTTGTCACAACAAGAAACCCTAATATCTAGTCTTACCACAGGGTACCCAAGCATAGTGAATGTCAACAAGCATTATAAGCATGTGACAATATTTTAAGATCTGAAATGAATGTTACGGGCATGAAAATGACCTAAATGTTACTTCTGGGCATTTACATTTACAAATTGACTCAAAATACAAGATTCTGGGGGATTTTTATTTTTCAGACTCGATTTCATGCTGAGAAGTTTCTGACATGCGCAGTTCCCGCCTCCAGAGCTTAACTCGGCTTGGCCCTATATCAGGATTTACCACCCTTGGGGCCATTAGTAATTTACCAAAGTTTCATGCTTTTATCACTAATTTGAACAATTCAGCCTTTTTTTGGTCGATAACCGCTAGACTATAGAGAGGTAGAAGGAAAGTATATTTTCATTTTACGTTGCACACTACCACAGGAAGCCCAATTCGTGTAAAATATGAAAATCAACTATTTCGTGTTAGCTCTGGCGTTTTTTCGGACATAATGGTCCGAAGTCTCACCACTTGCACAAGTTTCACAATATTTTCAGCGAATACACTGTTTAATTCACTTCATTTACTACTCAACTACTTGATATTTAATATCCGACTTTTCATACATGTATATCCATCGGGAAAAATCTCCCTTCTGAATGTACCACAATCGGAAATCTTTATTCAAAAATAGAAAATGATTAAACTCAACACACTTATCAGTCACGCTAAAATGATTAACTATCTACATTATCACCATCAAGTTCCAGTGCAGGGAAATTTTCACACGACTCTCCTTTGCAAACGCCACAGGCAGGCGAGCAGTCTAGGCCATGCTTCCTACATGTACACCTCAGTGTGTTACATTCTGATTTGCAATTACAGGGCTGGTGCGAACGGGAAGAAGTTTGCCATCTGTAATTGACCATCCCCAATTCTCTGACCTCAGCTGTTTATCTCCTTTCCACTGATGCACTTGAAAAAAACACTCGAAAGCTGTGAAAAGTTGCCGCTGCGGATGTAGGTGGTAGTTGTTCGGGCTGTAGGAACGAAGACCCTGTAGCGACTTTCTTGCAGAAGCTGGTATAACGCAGTACATCAAGGCTTCCATCTGATCCACCGTACAGACATAGCAGAGCCTTTTCTCCCGCCTGGATGAACTCTTGTTTCGTAGCGTCAAGACGATCGAAAATCTTACCTTGATCACGAAACTTTGCGTCATTTGATATCTTCTTAAATGCCACTCCTTTGCCGATTCCAAAAAGTCGTGAAGTAGTATCGCATCCGAATACTGCGTGCACGAACATAAATATTATTCTGTACATATATTATTCTACACTTTTCTTTGTCTTTGAAGTCTGCTTCGGCTCGGGTATAAAGAAATGGTCATGGCCGTCCATCACAGCATGATAACAAAGTAAGACTAAGAGAACTGCGTCATCCCCGATGAGGACCGTTGTAGCGTTTCTAGCTGACTGCATAGCCGTCTGAACAATTTCAAGATCGGCGTCACCTGGTGCATGAACTACTGTGCAACTTTTCGCTTCTAATTTGCTACCGAGAAGGTTAATAAACCTTTGTTTGTTCACGCTTTGTTTGCGAGAAATTCAGCTTTCTTGGATTTAATCACCATGTCAGAGTCGAAGTTTACAGTTGGGCCTATCGTACCCGTCCATCTTGGATGTGTACAGTCCTTCGTTGAAGGTCCATCCTCATATCCGTCAAATACTACTGTGGCCTTGCCATACTTTCGAGTAACGTATTGAAAATATAAAGAACAAATAGCCTCAAATGCAAATGCCCGCGGCCAGGGTACACTGTGAAGGAGTGCTCCCACATCAATGACAAAGCGGGCGTTCTCCGTAGGTTCTGCTGTTCATCCTTAGTCTTCGCGCAAATGGCATCGTCTTTACGCTACCAAACAAGAGATCATCCAGGTGGGAGAGAAGGCTCTGCTATGTCTGTACGGTGGATCAGATGGAAGCCTTGATGTACTGCGTTATACCAGCTTCTGTAAGAAAGTCGCTACAGGGTCTCCGTTCCTACAGCCCGAACAAGTTAGACGTTATCCGCTGTAATTGCAAATCAGAATGTAACACACTGAGGTGTACATGTAGGAAGCATGGCCTAGACTGCTCGCCTGCCTGTAGCGTTTGCAAAGGAGAGTGGGTAAAAATTCCCCTGCACTGGAACTTGATGATGATAATGTAGATAGTTGATCATTTTAGCGTGACTGATAAGTGTGTCGAGTTTAATCATTTTCTATTTATGAATGAAGATTTCCGAGTGTAGTACATTCTGAAGGGAGACTTTTCCCGATGGATATACATGTATGAAAAGGCGGATATTAAAATGGGCACGCGAAAAGGGCCCGGATGACATGGCACGTGATTTCGAGTAATTAAATCAGTTGCTCAAAATGGCGGAAGCCTTGCGGTATGTGTATTCAAGGCGCGATTTTTACGGTTTTAATTTTTATTTCCGCACTTTTTTCGCTTCCATCATATTATTTAGGGATTGAAGTGGGCAAAAAAGCTGAAAACTCAAAATCGAGAAAATATGTCGTCCGGGCCCTTTTCGCGTAACGCGGCCCAAATATCAAGTAGTTGAGTAGTAAATTAAAGGGATTAAACAGTGTATTCGCTGAAAATATTGTGAGACTTGTAAACGTGGTAAGACTTCGGGCCATTATGTCCATAAAAACGCCAGAGCTAACATAAAATAGTTGATTTTCATATTTTACCCGAATTGGGCTTCTTGTGGTTAGTGCGCAACGTAAAATGAAAATATACAATCTTTTCAGATTTTTTTTGTCATGAAATATGTTTATTTGAGTAAATTATCATATCATAAGCAATCTTTGACCTAAAAATATATTTCCATTCAATTTGGCAATTTTTTTAATTTTAGATAACATGGGTACCCTGTGGTATTTGGGTGAAACTTAGAAGCCGAATTTCACCATGTTCCACCGAACGGATTTTGGGGGACTTTTAGTATGTTAGTAAGTCGACCATACTTGGTTGTATGCCGGTGAGAAAAATTCTTTTGCAATTTGTTTGAACTTGGCCACTAAAAATCCATAGATTGACTGGACTAACTGGTCAGTCTCGGTGTTCCAGTGAATTCCCAGAGCTTTCTCAATAGGCAGTGAACCGTGGTCAAGATCGAGGTCCTTGACCGCCTTTGCTCTATCTTGCACAGGAATCGCTTCAAGCACTTTGCGATCGTTACTAATCCGCTTTGTCAATCGAAAGCCCGCAAGAGCGAGCAGCTTGCATAACCCATCGACAATGTTTATAGCTCTGTCCGTAGTGCCGACTGACTTGAGACAATCATCAGCATAAAAGTTCTTAAGCACAGTTTGAATTGTCTCATCAGGGAAATCCGTTCTGTGATCTTCAGCCACACGCCTCAGAGCAAAGCTAGCACAACTCGGACTCCACACTCCTCCAAACAAATGCACACACATCCTGTAGACTTCCACCTCGCCCCCGATTTCTCCATTCTTCCACCAAAGAAAACGCAAGCCATCACGATCCTTAGAAGACACTCTGACCTGATCGAACATTTCTTCGATGTCCCCCATTACAGCCACTGGCTCCTCTCTGAAGCGCAATAGAACACCCACGAGATTGTTTGTAAAGTTGGGGCTTTGTACAACTTCCTTGTTAAGGAAGGTGTCACCAAAACTTGCTGCGCAGTCAAATACAATTCGCAACTTTTCAGGTTTATTCTCGTTCACAACATTGTGGTGAGGGAGGTACCAAGTTCGACCGGGTGTAAGTTCCGTGGCCTGCTCAGGCACCTTCTCTGCATAGCCCTTATCAAGTAGTTCTTGAATACCATCCTTGTACCTGGCATGTAAATCAGGGTCCCTTAGAAATCTCTTAGACAGTGACTGAAGTCGCTTCTCCACAACGCTTTGATTGTCGGGCAAGTTAGAGTGTTCAGACTTAAAGGGAATGTCCATCTGATAGTGTCCATCAACTACTTCGACTGAC
>JAJLRJ010000004.1:23587718-23782433 GCA_024195265.1 Dendrophyllia cribrosa
ATTCAAAACTAAAATATTATGTATGATTTGGTCGTGTACGTTTTAAAGGTTGAATTGTCTTGTTAATTTTCACGTTAACTGCAATTAACCTGCTATATCTTGACATTTTAAAATGTGTAATCCTGGCAGGTTCCCCCGTTTTGCTTTTCATGTGATCACTAACATTTTCACAAGCAGTAGTTATTTATAGCTCTTGTGCTGTAACTGATACAAATACACTGGAAACGCAAACATTGAATTGTTAAACAACTATATCTTTTTTAGAAACATTGAGCGAGAAAGAGCAAGCTAGAAGCAATCTTGGAAGCCACGAAAGCCATCAATACAATAAATACCGTGTACAATTTTTTAGTATAATGGCAGAAAAGAAACATCCAGAAGGCGCAAAAAAGCATTACAAAGATGACATAGGCAACCTAGAACGTGATCTAACGATTGCCAAAAAAGACGGAGACAGGGAAGGAGAAGGAAGCGCTTATGCTAATCTTGGCAACGCCCATTGCAGCATTGGCGATTACAAAAAAGCGATAGACTACCATGAACTTGATCTGAAGATTGCCAAAGAAGTCGGAGACAGGGCAGGAGAAGGGCGTGCTTATGGAAATCTTGGCAACGCCCATCACAGCCTTGGCGATTACAAAAAAGCGATACACTACCATGAACTTCATCTGAAGATTGCCAAAGAAGTCGGAGACAGGGCAGGAGAAGGGCGTACTTATGGAAATCTTGCCAACGCCCATCACAGCCTTGGCGATTACAAAAAAGCAATTCACCACCATGAACTTCATCTGAAGATTGCCAAAGAAGTCGGAGCCAGCGCAGCAGAAGGGGCTGCTTATGGTAATCTAGGCAACGCCCATAACAGCCTCGGCGAATACAAAAAAGCGATAGACTACCATGAACTTCATCTAAAGATTGCCAAAGAAGTCGGAGACAGGGCAGGAGAAGGACGTGCTTATGGTAATCTAGGCAACGCCCATAACAGCCTCGGCGATTACAAAAAAGCGACAGACTACCATGAACTTCATCTGAAGATTGCCAAAAAAGTCGGAGACAGGGCAGGAGAAGGACGTGCTTATGGTAATCTTGGCAACGCCCATCACAACCTTGGTGATTACAAAAAAGCGATAGACTACCATGAACTTCATCTGAAGATTGCCAAAAAAGTCGGAGACAGGGCAGGAGAAGGACGTGCTTATGGTAATCTTGGCAACGCCCATCACAACCTTGGTGATTACAAAAAAGCGATAGACTACCATGAACTTCATCTGAAGATTGCCAAAGAAGTCGGAGCCAGGGCAGCAGAAGGGGCTGCTTATGGTAATCTAGGCAACGCCCATAACAGCCTCGGCGATTACAAAAAAGCGACAGACTACCATGAACTTCATCTGAAGATTGCCAAAAAAGTCGGAGACAGGGCAGGAGAAGGACGTGCTTATGGTAATCTTGGCAACGCCCATCACAACCTTGGTGATTACAAAAAAGCGATAGACTACCATGAACTTGATCTGAAGATTGCCAAAGAAGTCGGAGACAGGGCAGGAGAAGGACGTGCTTATGCTAATCTTGGCAACGCCCATGACAACCTTGGTGATTACAAAAAAGCGATAGACTACCATGAACTTCATCTGAAGATTGCCAAAGAAGTCGGAGCCAGGGCAGCAGAAGGGGCTGCTTATGGTAATCTTGGCAACGCCCATCACAACCTTGGCGATTACAAAAAAGCGATAGACTACCATGAACTTCATCTGAAGATTGCCAAAGAAGTCGGAGCCAGGGCAGCAGAAGGGGCTGCTTATGGTAATCTAGGCAACGCCCATAACAGCCTCGGCGAATACAAAAAAGCGATAGACTACCATGAACTTCATCTAAAGATTGCCAAAGAAGTCGGAGACAGGGCAGGAGAAGGACGTGCTTATGCTAATCTTGGCAACGCCCATGACAGCCTTGGTGATTACAAAAAAGCGATAGACTACCATGAACTTGATCTGAAGATTGCCAAAGAAGTCGGAGCCAGGGCAGCAGAAGGGGCTGCTTATGGTAATCTAGGCAACGCCCATAACAGCCTCGGCGATTACAAAAAAGCGATAGACTACCATGAACTTGATCTGAAGATTGCCAAAGAAGTCGGAGACAGGGCAGGAGAAGGACGTGCTTATGGTAATCTTGGCAACGCCCATCACAACCTTGGTGATTACAAAAAAGCGATAGACTACCATGAACTTCATCTGAAGATTGCCAAAGAAGTCGGAGCCAGGGCAGCAGAAGGGGCTGCTTATGGTAATCTAGGCAACGCCCATAACAGCCTCGGCGATTACAAAAAAGCGACAGACTACCATGAACTTCATCTGAAGATTGCCAAAAAAGTCGGAGACAGGGCAGGAGAAGGACGTGCTTATGGTAATCTTGGCAACGCCCATCACAACCTTGGCGATTACAAAAAAGCGATAGACTACCATGAACTTCATCTGATGATTGCCAAAGAAGTCGGAGCCAGGGCAGCAGAAGGGGCTGCTTATGGTAATCTAGGCAACGCCCACAACAGCCTTGGTGATCACAAAAAAGCGATAGACTACCATGAACTTCATCTGAAGATTGCCAAAGAAGTCGGAGACAGGGCAGGAGAAGGACGTGCTTATGCTAATCTTGGCAACGCCCATCAAAGCCTCGGAGATTACAAAAAAGCGATAGACTACCATGAACTTGATCTGAAGATTGCCAAAGAAGTCGGAGACAGGGCAGGAGAAGGACGTGCTTATGCTAATCTTGGCAACGCCCATGACAGCCTTGGTGATTACAAAAAAGCGATAGACTACCATGAACTTCATCTGAAGATTGCCAAAGAAGTCGGAGCCAGGGCAGCAGAAGGGGCTACTTATGGTAATCTTGGCAACGCCCATCACAACCTTGGTGAGTACAAAAAAGCGATAGACTACCATAAACTTGATCTGAAGATTGCCAAAGAAGTCGCAGACAGGGCAGGAGAAGGACGTGCTTATGCTAATCTTGGCAACGCCCATGACAGCCTTGGTGATTACAAAAAAGCGATAGACTATCATGAACTTGATCTGAAGATTGCCAAAGAAGTCGGAGCCAGGGCAGCAGAAGGGGCTACTTATGGTAATCTAGGCAACGCCCATAACAGCCTCGGCGATTACAAAAAAGCGATAGACTACCATGAACTTGATCTGAAGATTGCCAAAGAAGTCGGAGACAGGGCAGGAGAAGGACGTGCTTATGGTAATCTTGGCAACGCCCATCACAACCTTGGTGATTACAAAAAAGCGATAGACTACCATGAACTTCATCTAAAGATTGCCAAAGAAGTCGGAGCCAGGGCAGCAGAAGGGGCTGCTTATGGTAATCTAGGCAACGCCCATAACAGCCTCGGCGATTACAAAAAAGCGATAGACTACCATGAACTTGATCTGAAGATTGCCAAAGAAGTCGGAGACAGGGCAGGAGAAGGACGTGCTTATGGTAATCTTGGCAACGCCCATCACAACCTTGGTGATTACAAAAAAGCGATAGACTACCATGAACTTGATCTGAAGATTGCCAAAGAAGTCGGAGCCAGGGCAGCAGAAGGGGCTGCTTATGGTAATCTAGGCAACGCCCATAACAGCCTCGGCGATTACAAAAAAGCGACAGACTACCATGAACTTCATCTGAAGATTGCCAAAGAAGTCGGAGACAGGGCAGGAGAAGGACATGCTTATGCTAATCTTGGCAACGCCCATCAAAGCCTCGGAGATTACAAAAAAGCGATAGACTACCATGAACTTGATCTGAAGATTGCCAAAGAAGTCGGAGACAGGGCAGGAGAAGGACGTGCTTATGCTAATCTTGGCAACGCCCATCAAAGCCTCGGAGATTACAAAAAAGCGATAGACTACCATGAACTTGATCTGAAGATTGCCAAAGAAGTCGGAGACAGGGCAGGAGAAGGACGTGCTTATGCTAATCTTGGCAACGCCCATCACAGCCTTGGAGATTACAAAAATGCCATCAATTTTTTTCAACACAGTATTGAAATGTTCAATCACATTAGGGATAAACTTCATTCTAATGATGAGTGGAAAGTTAGCTATCGCAATATGCACCGGACAGTGTATACTAATTTGTGGCGTTTGTTGTTAAAGCAAGGCAAGATTGTCGAGGCTCTGTGTTATGCTGAGCAAGGACGTGCACAGGCTCTAAAAGATCTTATGGAAGAGAAGTATGGATTAACAACAACCAGTGCAGAATCAGGAGAAGGAAATATGCCTTACTGTGACATATTAAGTTCCCTTTCATCGAGTATAGTTTTTATAGGGATCGACAGAGAAGAAATAGTTTTCTGGGTGAGTAAAGAAGGTGAAAATGTTAAATTGAGAAGAGGACAAATCAGCGATGACAGTAAGAAGAACAATGTCGAGACAAAAATTGAGTCTATAATGGAAATTATGCGCCTGGAACTTGGTGTAAGGGCCGATGTAAAATGCGAAGATCGCTCATTGGAGAAAGTGAATGATGAAAAGGTCGCAGATGAAAGATCCAGCAGGCCACGAGGTCCTGCCACACAATTGGAAAGAAATGCTTTGCGAACTTTATATGATGTCCTTTTTGTCCCCATTGCAGACTTGCTCCAAGGCAATGAAGTGATATTCGTTCCCGAAGGTCCGCTGTGTTTGGTTCCTTTTGCTGCATTTATGGACCCGAATTCAAAGTACCTTTGTGAAGCTTTCAGAATCCGAGTGCTTCCATCCCTCACTTCTTTGAAATTGATCACAGATAGTCCACCAGACTACCACAGTAAGAGAGGTGCCCTTCTCATAGGAGATCCTTGGGTACAAGAAAGAACCTATAAAGGGAACAAGCTACAGCAGCTGCCATGCGCCGAAGAGGAAGTAAAGAAGATTTCGCAAATACTTGGTATTGCGGCTCTCATTGGGAAGCAGGCTACGAAAGGTGAAGTGCTAAAACGTCTCTCCTCCGTTGCCTTGGTGCACATTGCCGCACACGGTGATATGGCTACAGGAGAAATTGCCCTGGCACCAAACCCCGCAAAGTCATCCTCAACTCCTAACTCTGCACAGCATTTCCATAACGACGACGAGGACGAGGACGTTCTTTTAACCATGAAAGATGTTTTGAAAATTAAGATGCGGGCAAGACTGGTTGTGCTTAGTTGTTGTCATAGTGCTCGTGGGGAGATCAAGGCTGAGGGTGTGGTTGGCATTGCACGGGCATTTTTGGGTGCTGGTGCTCGTTCCGTTCTGGTGTCATTGTGGGCAATTGATGACGAGGCCACTCTGGAGTTTATGAATATTTTCTACCGACATCTAGTAAGTGGAGCAAGTGCCAGTCAAGCTCTGAACCAAGCGATGGAATGCCTGAGAGAATCTGACAAGTTTAGTGCCGTGAAGTACTGGGCTCCATTCGTACTTATTGGTGATGATGTCACGCTGCAGTTCGATGAAACCAAACAGCTAGCAAGGTAAATATAGCTCTGTTTAAGGCCGGTCTTAACATGCTCGAGATGAAACAAGGGTTTCCGCATTTCAAGCTCAGTAAATTATAGAAGTTCTATTTACTAAAACGGAAGCAAAACAAGAATACAGCAATGATCTAAAACGTATTTGCCCTTAATAAATATCAAACAAGTGAAAACCGTATTTCAGTAGTGCTGAAAGTAAATACTCTTTCTGCAACACCACAATATTAAGTCATGTTAGTTTGTGGCTCATTTAATATATCAAACACGAGGAAGAATGTTTCATCAGGATTTCCAAACACCGATAATTGGGTTAAAAATAACGAAGCGCAGCCGAGTGTTTTTAATACATTTTGAGGTGTAAAAATCTATGCTAATTAAAATCGGATTTTCAAGCCACCGTCACGCTTGTTATTTTCTTTGTTCAAACTTGTTAAATTATTAATGAATTTGAGAATCACATATAATATAATCATTGATCTAAAAATGATTATTTGCACGAGTAAGGTCTAAATTGATGCCAGATCTATACTGAAGGGGAAAAATACCGTATATAAAACATTATAAAATGCTCAAGGAAATGCGCGCGCTATGATTGGTTAAACCGAGTTCATTATAACTCGATAAAGCATGCGCGTGACGTAAGGTTCATTATAACCGTTTTTATTTCATAAAAGAAATAAAAAAACTTGTTCCTCGTGCATTGTTGGGTTATATAAGCACTTGGGAATTTTTAAGAACACTCGAGAAGTGCGAGAAGCACTCGCCTTTGGCTCGTCCTTCTCTGCACTTCTCTCGTGTTCTTGAAAATTCTTGCGTGCTTATATAACTAAGTAATGCACTCGGCGCGTTTTTTATTTCTTTAATAATGTTACAGCAGTTTCTCAACTTTTCTTTTTTCTTTTAGAAGTCCTGAACAGAGGAGTTGTCCACAGTGATGGAGAACCTCATTGTTTGGTCTTGAACCAGGTTTCTGTGTTCTCAAGATCGTTGATGGAAAAGTCTTCACAAGAAAAGGACTTTTTCAACACTTGTAAAAGAGACTGAAGGATTGTCATAGTTTGTCTATTATAGTATACTTTTCATAATAACGAGTACATTTTCTACCATTAGCAATCATACACTGCCTATTATATCGTGTAACTTACTAGGAACATAATTGCTACACGGTATGCCACGTACTCATGAACAAGTTGTTTAAGGGGTATCATGGGATCCCAAAATTGACCATTTTTTCAAGATGCTACTCTTTCTTTCATTTTCAGATAGATCTTATTTAAATCTTTCTTTGCAAAACGTTTCGTTTACAATCCTCCACAAAAAGGTTCAGGTTTTAACGGTGTTTTGCTTCCGATTTGTAAAGGTTTTAACTGTCACACAGTTCGTCACGCTATTTCAGATAAGCCGTAAAAATATATCAGAATATAGTCCGACAGTGCCCCTGCAACTGACTGGTTACATCCAAAGAAAACTGTCCGGCCATAATCTGTATCCACACACCGATCAGGAAGTTGGGCTAGGAATGCGAATATACCTCTGAAATGTATCGGAGCTTACTTAATTTCTTATTTCGTGTAGCCAGTCAATTGCAGGGGCACTGTCGGACTATATTCTTATATACTACAAAAATTATTTAATTTCTTAATTGGTTTAGCCAGTCAGTTGCAGGGGCACTGTTTCACTATATTCTAATATTATTACAAGAATTGTTTAGTGTACCCAGACAGTTGCAGGAGCATTGTCTGGCTATATTCTTGTATATTTCAAGTATTGTTCGAACCATCTTTCGTTTTTCCATCTTAATATTCGAAGCCTTCAAAATAAGGTTGATGAATTATCGACTCTTCTATCCACCCTAAATATAAAATTTTCTGCTGTTGGGATAACTGAAACCTGGTTACAAGATTCATCACTTGGTGTCAACATTGATGGTTATAACTTTGTTTACAAAAATCGCTCTGCCAGATCGGGTGGAGGTGTTGGTTTGTATGTGTCAGACAATCTTGAATTTAGAATTCGCACAGACATTTATGCTTATGAAGATGAGGTGATGGAATCATTGTTCATAGAGATCATTCGATCCCATGAGAGAAACGTTATTGTTGGTATTAATAATTTATCGCCCTCCAAATCAAAATGTAAATGATTTCGTGACTAGAATGAACGATGTATTAGGAAAAATATCGCGGGACAACAAAATATGCTATTTAATGGGAGACGCCACTGGAGAATTTTTAGATGGCCTGTATTCTCATCTGTTTTTTCCCTTAATCACGCTACCTTCCCGAATTACTTCTCACACTGCAACTCTGATTGATAACATTTTTTTCAATCATGTCAAGCATGATTATTTGAAGTCTGGACTATTAATAACTGATATTTCGGACCATTTGCCAATATTTTCCATTTCCCTTGATCATATGCGTATCCACCAACGCCAAGAAAGTTTATTTGTTCGTGACAAAAGCGAGCAAAATATCTCCAACTTCTTAGAGGAGTTAGATTGTATTGACTGGTCCAACTTAAACGGGTATAATGATCCTAAAATCTGTTATAGTAAATTCCTTGAGCGATACTCTCAAGCTTACGAAAAACATTTCCCTTTGAAGAAATTGAAACGCCACCTTCATCCAAGGAAGCCATGGATATCTCAAGGCCTACTTAAATCTATCAAGCAGAAAAATAAACTATATAAGCAGTATCTTTCGAATCCCTCTCCCCTGAAGGAACGGAAATACAAAACACATAAGAACAAATTGAATCACTCCTTAAAAATTGTGAAACGTTTATATAATGATAAGAAATTAAACGAGTCAAAATCTAATATGAGAGCCACTTGGCGTCTGCTTAATGAGGTTATAAGCAACAAGAAATTGAGACCTAAACCCAACTCTGTTTTCAAGGTTGATGACCAAGAAATTTCTGATCCAATGGAGATTGCAAATCGATTTTGTTATTACTTCAGTAATATGGGACCAAACCTTGCCAAAGGGATTCAATCTGCCACTTCGCATAAAAATTTTCTTTCTGGTGATTTCCCTCAGTCTATGTTCCTAAATTTAGCAACTCAGAAGGAGATTGTAAACATTGTATGTACGTTTCCGGCGGGAATATCGGCAGGGTATGACAACATTCCCATGTCAATTATAAAACGATCTATAAGCAACATTTCCTCTCCATTAACATACATTGTAAATCTCTCTATTATTCACGGTATCGTCCCTAATGAACTGAAAATTGCTCGTGTGGTACCTTTTTTAAATCAGGTGACAAAGCTCTCTTCAGTAATTACAGACCTATCTCAGTTCTACCTTGCTTTTCGAAGATTTTGGAGCGAATAATTTACAACCGTATCATAGATTATCTCAATGACTTTAATGTTCTTTTTCAATATGGCTTTAGGAAAAATCGTTCTCCTAGCCTCGCGCTTATCGATTTATGTGACAAAATTTCTTCTGCTTTTGATAGAAGAGAACATGCTATTGGAGTATTTTTAGATCTCTCGAAAGCATTTGACACGGTAAATCATGTCATCCTTTTTGACAAACTCGAGCATTATGGGATCCGTGGTTTAGCACTGGAATGGGTAAAAAGTTATTTCTCTGAAAGGACACAATTTGTCGAATTTAACAATGTTAGGTCCTCCCAACAGGGGATCTCCTGTGGGGTGCCTCAAGGCTCTATTCTTGGTCCTTTATTTTTTATCCTGTATGTAAATGATTTGAACAACGCTTCCATGCTTGATGCAATTTTGTTTGCTGATGATACAAACCTATTCATCTCCCACAATGACCCTGTTTACCTAATTAATACATTAAATAGAGAGCTAAACAAATTGTCAACCTGGTTCGCCGCAAACCGGCTTTCCTTGAACTTATCCAAGACTAATTTTATGGTATTCAAGCCTTGGCAAAAAAAGCAATCATTTGAATTTCAAGTTTTTATAAACCAGCAGTCTATCCTTCGTGTTTCTGAGACCATGTTCTTGGGTGCCCTTGTTGACGATAATCTGACCTGGAAATCTCACATATCTTTATTAGCTAGTAAATTATCAAAATCTATAGGTATCATTTATAAATCTAGGTTTCTTCTCTCGATTCACTCTCTTCGTACTTTGTACAATTCAATGATACTTCCTTATTTATATTATTGCAATCTAGCTTGGGGTGGCACCTATAAAGCAAACCTTCAAAGAATTGTAATCTTACAGAAACGTGCTTTAAGGATAGTGAACAATTCTACCTACGATGCCAATACTAGTTCTATCTTTAAGGAGCTTAAACTTTTAAAATTTCATGATATCCATTTATTTCAACTAGGTCTTTTTATGTTTTCATTCAAGAACTCTACACTCCCTACCAAATTTAATAACCTTTTCCTAATGAATAGTCAAATCCATAATTATAATACTAGGAATGCCCACTCTTTCCGCTTGCCACTATGCAGAACGAACACCAGACAGTTCTCAATCTACTTCCAAGGTACAAAGTTTTATAATTCGTTGAATTCTACTATAACTGGTTCGTCCTCTCCCACCTCTTTTAAAAGAAAGCTTAAAGAATTCCTTCTTAATACGTATTAGCATCTGTATGACTTAAATTAGATTGTTAAATTAAAATGTGTGTGTGTGTGTGAGAAAGAAAATCTATGGTCAAATTTAGCTATCATAAGCCCATATTGTAATTATTATATTAAGACTAGTTTATTTTTAAGTGAGGAAACCTGACTCATTATAAGCCTCGTGGTTTCTTTCAGGTCTCCTCGCCATTCACTTTTTTCTCTAATCCTTTATTATTTTCATCTTGCTCTGTAACATGTTGTATATATGGCAAATAAAGAATGAATGAATGAATGAATGAATGAATTGTTCCATCTCCTTATTTGGACCAGTGATCTTGCTTTTATGTTGGGGTGGGGTTGCCTTCTTTACCCCAAGTAGGCCTTCGGCGCTTTTAGACCCCACCTTTGCTGGGTATACTATCAATTCCTTATCAAAGTTTGTCATTTGATCAATTTTATTGAGTTATTAAAACAACTATGTGCTCAAGGAAGGGCACATAGCCAGATTTATCCAATAGCCCAATTTCGATATATTAAAATTCAACTTAAAACAAAAGACATCACCACGAGGCTTAGGGGAATAAACCACATAAGTTCCTACCATCATTCCCCTAAGCCTCGTAGTGATGTCTTTTGTTTCAAGTTGAATTTTAATATATCGAAATTGGGCTATTGGTGGTTATGCTCTTCCTGCCCTGCAAACCGAGCTCAACATTCCAGCAATTCAACTAAAACTCTATTCAGTAAAAGGCATAAAAACCTCTAAAGCTTAAACGCCCTTTAATGTGGTTTTTACTTTGGCGTCTGTTGACTAACATTTACGTCGGTAGACAAAATCCTATAGTATGACCACTGCAATGAAGCTACTAAGCAGTATTTTCCTTTAGTGTTGGTTATTATGCTGTACAAGGAAGTTCTAACGTTCGCGTCAGTGGACGAAATCCTAAAGTGTGACCATTCAAATGAAAGCTATTGAGCAGCACCTTCCTGTGGCAATGTTTATTGTGCCGTACAAGGTGGTTGTGTAACGAAAACATAAAATGTGACCATTTAAATGAAAGCCACTGGGCAGTACTTTTCTGTGGTATTTTCATTATACTGTGCAAGGTGGTTCTAATTAACTGGCTCGTCGCTCTGCGACGAGTCAGTTCTTAAAATACCCTCTTTTTTTTTTTTCGGCCTGTCGGGTCACCTGCCCCGGGAATCGCTTTTGCTGCGGCCAACACCGTACCTAGTTTACTTCCGGTTTTCAGAAATGGCGTAATCAGTGATGTCAGCAACTATAATTCAAATATTTACCGTTCTAATTTCGACGGAATTGTAAAAAATTAAATCTCTGTGATTTTCGGATGTGATCTATTTCTTGTAAAAGGAAAGCGGGTTGAATTTTTCTAACCAAATCAATTGTCAAACAGTCGAGTTTAGATCGAATAAATAGTTTAATATAACACGTCGCGGCACGTCACAGAACTGCTGAGTAAACAAATCTCAAGCATTACTCCGTGCAGTCACGTTCAAATTCCACACATCTCGTATTCATGTCACGCTATTTGATCGATCGTGTTGATATTGTTAATTTATTCGAAACCCCATCACGGATTCTCCAAAATGCCTGTGTTTAAACAATCCTGATTCCTTGTAGTAGGTGGTTTCAAGGATTTTAAAGCGAAAAAAATATACAAAGTTCTAAACTTATGTTTTTTTCTAACAATACCGAGCCGATCAGAGAAAAAATATAGACCTGAAACTGTAGCCTACTAAAGGGGGTTGTGGGGTGGGGGGTGGGGGCAGGTGGCGGTGTTGGGCAATTTTTCTGGTCATTAATTTTTTTTCCGTCTTGATGTTGTGCAAGAATTTTTTTCGGGATTGCTCCATACCTTTTTTTTTCCTTTCGCTCGCTGTGCATTATTTTTTTTTCTTTACTTTTGCTATGCAGGAATTTGTTTTTAGTATTTGCCCACCCCTCCCCGCCTCTTAACAATAAAATGGTCCGTCCCTAAGGAGTGCTTGAAGCGGGCTGTGGAATGTAAATGTGGACTGGACTGTGCATATTGATAGTTCTAGATTGTATATTGTGGCTTGCTAATATAAAACTCTAAAGTGAAAACCGGGTGGAAACTGAGGCCAAACGAGCCAGTTTCGAAGCCCATCGGGCTCCTTGTTTTTTTAAAAATTAAAAGACTGCAAACGAAAAAGCCACTGAGCGCTTTTTAAGGTGTTTCGATACAGTTTTCTGGAGACCATACCTACATTTTTCAATCGGCGTTTAAGCGATCTTCTCCAAGACATATCAACGTGAAATTTTCACCACTAACTGGTTTTGAATTTAAGTTTGGAAGGATATATTTTCTGGTAAAATCGATATTACCATGACGACGATAAACAAGAAACTTCGAAATCAGTAAAAGTAAAGTTTAGCACGTTTAAAGGGACAGTGTCCCGGCTGAAATATCGTGTTTTCATGATTATGGCCAGGAGCTTGCTTTAAGCTTACTTTATTCTCATGAAATTGGAAGAAACCATCGGCAAAAGGGATAGAAGCAAAGAAATTTGAACTAAACAGACAAAATAATAGCTAGAAAAGTCCAAATTTCACGCGAATGGCAAGTTTGATTTCTTGACCGCCTGTCAATAAATCAAATTTGATGAACTGTAATCTGCTTTAATCCTTGTAATCCGCACTTTACCGGTATCTTCAAACTACTGCTTTTGTTTTGCTCTATAGAATCTTTTTATTCACCTAAGTTGTATATTTGGTGGCATTTGGTGAAATAATGTGGAAATAAGCTGAGCAAAATTTCGCTATTTCGGCGGGAAAGTGTCCCTTTAAGACTTCGCATTGAAAATCCCACGTAGACATCTTAAAATTTGGTATATGGCATATATATTTTGCAAGAATAAACAAATTCTGTATGTTTTATTTCAAATAAATCGCAATACCATTTCAAACCTTACTATTTGTGTACTGGTAATAAATTGATCGAGAGATTAACACTGGTTTTGTGAAATTACTTAATAATAGTGTCAAAAAATAGCTTGATGTTATGTTTGTAAACCTTCAAAATTTTGTTTACTTTCTCTTTTGCGATCTTGAGAACTACCATTTTTCCTAACATCGCTTCATGTGCAATTTTGGGGTATTTTTCGATTTTAATCGCTTTTGCAAAAATCTGAGAAACGGCTCGATGGATTTTTTTAAAACGTTCACCACGCATGCTTACCGATGTGCAAAATGTTATCTGAAAGTTTCATTGATATTGATTCACTGGAACGCTTTTAAATTTATAGATGAAGACGACACTATGATTAAGTAATTTCACAAAACCAGTGTTAATCTCTCGATCAATTTATTACCAGTACACAAATAGTAAGGTTTGAAATGGTATTGCGATTTATTTGAAATCAAACATACAGAATCTTTTTTATTCTTGCAAAATATATATGCCATATACCATATTTTAAGATGTCTACGTGGGATTTTCAATGCGAAATCTTAAAGGCGCTAAATTTCACTTTTATTGATTTTGAAGTTTCTTGTTTATCGTCGCCATGGTAATATCGATTTTACCAGAATATATACTTAGCCAAACTTCAATTCAAAACCAGTTAGTAGTGAAAATTTCACGTTGATCTGACTTGGAAAAGACCGCTTAAAAGCCGATTGAAAAATGTAGGTATGGTCTCCAGAAAACTGTATCGAAACACCTTAAGAAGTTTTTAACTCCTAAGCGTTATGTGTCTTAATAAATAAAAAATGATTGATTGATTTTCATATGGTGCTGTTTAAGGTGGTTCTAACTTTTACGTCTGTGGATAAAATCCTAAAGTGTGACCATTTAAATCAAAGATACTGAGCAGTACAGTACATCCTTGGGGGTGAAAGAATCAAGAAACAAAAAGGCATCAGTTACCGATCATCCAGTAGGAAATAGCAGTTAGTAGTAATGGAGCAACAAGGAAAACGGGTATCTATTATGACAACAAAAACACATTATTTAGTGATACATGTACATGTATGTAGTATAGTAATTAAAAACATCCTAACTTGTTACCCAGGGTTCATGGCCAACAATTTAATAACTTCCTGAATCGAAGCTACAGTTAAATTAATAGAGGCAGCATGCATGGTTGAGTGGCTTGGGCACCGAACTTGAAATCCGGAGGTTCTGGGTTCAAGTCCTGCTCTGAACACTAGATGGAGTTCTTTTGCGGAAGACTTTAAATCTAGTAACTAGATGTAACACTAGTAGTATAGGAGTTGGCGGCACCAGATCAGTTGCAAAACTGATCTGATGCCAAGCCAACTCTATACTACTTACCATATAATGGTCAATATTTTTGAAACTATATGTTTTATAATATTTTTGAAACTATTTATTCAATTTTTTTTTAAAAGCTAAATACAAAAATTGACCAAACCACCGCGACTGAAACTAATTTGGAATTCGCACGTGCAAAATTCCTACAAACACGACCGAAATAACAACGCCGCCTAAACTAAAAAGGAAAGGAAACTGGAGAAATAGAAATAAATGTCTCGCTAGCCCCAACAAACAAACCGTACCTATTCCAGGAATAACGCCAAAAGACACAGAACCAAGAAACGAACCTGCAAATGCTCCGTTGCGGTTGACGATAAACCCGGTGCTCAGCCACGCGGTTCGGCAGACTGTGCTCGTTATCCGTGGCGGACGCACTCGACGAAGCGTTGTTTGGGGCAGGAACTTCGCCTGAAGAAGCTTGCGTTTGTAGTTAAAGAGGAAGCACGGCCTGCTGTAAATCCGCAGACACAACAGGAGCAGGCCGTGCTTAAACAGATTCTTTCTGACGTACCACCATGGACAATCTTTGCGAACTGACACCTTTGCATATATTATTCTACCTTATATAATGCCAATTACGTCATCGCGCGGGATAATGAATATTACATAAGTATGAATAGCGCTTTCTGAAATAAAGTTTGCTTTCAAGGTTTTTTGGTTCACGAAAACATCATGCGAATTATCTTTACGGATAAGAATGGCATTCTATATACGCAAGAAAAGTCGGAAATTTTAGAAAACACTAGATATAATAAAGCAGGTTGCTGGATTTAAATATTTTTTTGTGATGTTTATAATATAATTCGCAGACGGTAGCGCTCCGCACTGCAATTAGGATAAATAAATTGCCAAGCCTTCCGGAAGCAGAAAATCACTGAATTCTAATAAGCGTTTTTATTATATAAACACCAATGAAATACCAGGTGATCTTTCGCGCGTAAACATCATATCTTCACACGTGAGAATAACATGTTATCTTCACACGTGAAAAGATCACCGTTGCTACGTTGTTCTACGTTACGTTGTTCTACGTTGTTTCACTCGTTCGCTGCGCTCACTCGTGAAATATTTTTCAACACTCGAAGAGAAATTTCGTATCTTCGCGCGGCCATGTAATATCCTCTATAACTCTTTTATTCAAGGGAAAGACATTTTCATTTAAGGAAATATGAGTTTCATAAAAAAGTTTTGACCTTTAGAACAAATATTTTGGATTCATGATCATGAGAAAACGAAGTGTATTTGCGACAACACTTTGAAGAAACTGTGAAGCCTGGGGAAAACTAATACATGGCAAAATCGAATCAGTTA
Organism: Dendrophyllia cribrosa; assembly: GCA_024195265.1. Taxonomy (NCBI): domain Eukaryota; kingdom Metazoa; phylum Cnidaria; class Anthozoa; order Scleractinia; family Dendrophylliidae; genus Dendrophyllia; species Dendrophyllia cribrosa. Next base: position 23,603,388 of record JAJLRJ010000004.1, read on the forward strand.
TTTAAGGAACTAGCTTTATATAAAAATTTCATTTCGATTTGGTCTTGAAATCACCTGGGGTTTTTTCATGATGCGTCACGCAATATTTATTTTCAAAATGTTTCTCATCGCCACAGTTTTGACATTATAAAAGCAGAATCTCCTGAATCCGATTCCAGGTACTTTTTTCATTACCTGTAAATTGAGGGCTTCCAAAAAATTTACTGGAAATCCGGGCAGGAGGAGGGGTCTCTGGGCTTGGAAATCCAGGCGGGAGGGGGGTCTAGCGGGCCAGGAAATTGTTACCTTCATTCAACATGTCTTGAGTGATGGTGCAATGTGTGTCACGCAAAATTTGTTGAGAGGGGAGGGGTGCGTGACCCGTTTCAAATAAATCATAAAACTTTCTTACGCAAGCGCATGAGAAAAGGCTACTGGTAGCCTCTTGTTTACGGATGGCTCAGCAGCTTTTAGTCTTGTAGTCTATGTTTGATCGCTAGTGTCTGCAGTTTTTTAGTCGCCCAGTGAACCACGGCATCAGTCAAAAGAGAGAGCTCAAATCATCTTCAATGCCTGGACACTCTGTGGTAAAAGACTAGTTTTACCGTATAAACGAACTACATAGATTGATAACAGTCTGTTCAGGCACGTAGGGCCAGCTGTGGTACCATGGTTTGAAACGTGTGGTGGAGAGTAGAGGTAAAGAATAAATTTGGCAAATAAGTCGTAAATTTCATCGAACGGTTATCTGTCTCTCGTACGCATATTTATTATTTCGGTTAGAAATGTTTTGCTGAAATTAATCTCTCTACCGGGTCTGTTCACTGTGCTCCTGACGAGAATGACAGACCTTCTGAGCAGATAATTTATTTTCATATTATCAATCTATGTTGTTTATTAATAAGTTTTTAGTGAGCTCACTAAAGTGCATGTAAGCTTATATGAATTAAAAATTATCAATGATCAAGAATTTTTAGTTTGTTTTTGTTTTGTTTTGTTTTGTTTGTTTTCAATCAAAATTCTTATGGCGTTTTTTTAACTCCTTCTTCAATTCATCTTCTTGCGTTTCTACATTTCTCCTTCACTTGGGGGCCTGTAGTTGCGCTTACATCCCTTTCTTTCCCCTTTATCTTCCATGCAATTTATATTTTCCTGTTTCTTCTGCCTTATTGTCCTCTTGGGCTCTGGGTCTCATCTCCATTGTACCGTGGTTCTGTATTTCTGCAATCGTGCAATTTACGGTCCTCTTGGGCTTTGGTTATGTGCTGTCCTGTTTCCGTAGGGCTTTGGCTGGAGTCTCGGGGCAAAAATACTTCAAAAATGGCGCGTAAAACATGATGAAATGTCATCGTGTCGTTTGAACAGTGACGATTTCAGATTGTCAGAAAACAAACACGGCTGCCAATGGCTGAAAAGAACCTCCGAAAACGCCATTTTATCGGGGAGAGGCTGTACCTTTCCAAACAAGCTCAGTGACTGGTTAACGAAACAATAGGTTAAACAACAGAAACAATAGCCCTAGACCTAAACACAATAGAAGCTACAGTACTACGGGGCCAATAAAAATAGAGGTCTGGAAGAGCTACTGTACTACTCTTTTATCGATCGTGTGTCATCTGACAAAATACTGCACGATTCTGGGAGTATTTCAGCAGCCTTCCTCGTCCGCCCCGCCTTTTTGAAAGTGGAGAAGGCCCTGGGGACGAATTTGCACAAAGTGAACCCTGCAGGGAAGGGTAGGGAGTACGGTTGGAAGATGAAAGCTCCCAGAAATACTATTCCTTTACAATAAAAAGGTGTTAGCTATTAGAAGAATCGGAACTTAGTTCAGTAAAAGAGATATTGTAAAATAACCAATACACGTTGTATGGGCTGTGATTAGACCTTGGACTTCTTTTTACTTGTTTTTGTTTGTATACTGTTTATCCCTTTCACTCCCAAAGTCTACTATGGAGGCATGTAGTGTAGTTCTAACTTTTGAGTCTCTGGACGAAATCCTATGGTGTGACCATTCAAATGAAACCTCTTCAGCAGTACTTTTGCATGGTACCATTTGTTTTTCAGTATTTTATGAAATGAAATTTGGGATTTTTCTTGAATTTTCATGTTTGGCACTGTTAGGTGTTTTAAAAAGGGTTCATATTTAAATAACTATGTAATCTTAGCCCATTTAAAATTTTACATTTGTAAAATATTTAAAGCAATTGTATGAATTATATTAGTATATCTGTTAATGTATATTTTTTATTATTATTATTATATATTTTGTTATAGTGTCCTCAATTAGCCTTACAGCTAAATATTTTGACACTTTAATAAAGTTTATGTATGTATGTGACCATTTTTCAGTTTTTTTGTTTTCGTTTTCTCGTGTTCATTAGGGATTTTGTTATGATTCACATTTCACTGGAATTACAAAATTTAATTAAGAAAGGAAAAAGGAGGAAACGAAGTGAAAATCGCGATCATCGCGCTGAGGCGCTCATTTAGGTTTAAAAATGAAAAATTAATAATATAAAATAAGAAGTTGTCTAAGGGAAGTGTGACTGTATTACTGATTTTTTAGTAACCAAAATTGTCTTGAAAAATGCTTCAAAATATACATCTGTCAGGCGATTTGAAGATTTAAATGATGAATATGTCTATATTTGTGAGTGTTTGGTTTTCCTTTTAATATCCAGTTGTTCCTTTCCTCTAAAAAAACCTCAGCTTCGGGGTGAAAGCGCAGCTTTATATCTCTACAGATCAAATAAAAATCAAACGAAGGCCAACTTGCTGATACGTTTTTACATTTCACTGGAGATAGATAAACAATGCAATCATACCTGTACTGGTAAACGGACAGGAGCTCAAATGTCGAGTGTACAATGCAGTGTACCATTGTGCCAGTTAGGCTGTAGTAAGGACGAAGTAAAAAAGTAAACACATCTGCTCCCGGCGGGGGTCGAACCCGCGACCTTCGCATTACTCGAGCACCCACGGCATTAGCCAGTACTGCTTATAAGTACGACGCTCTAACCGACTGTGCTACGGGAGCAAGATAACAAGGGACTAGGCAAACCAGGTGCGCAGTCAACCAGATACTGAAAATCCTGATAAAACACTTGTTAATGTAAGTGTTGGCTTGCTTGGCTTATATTCGGTGCGGTCGAAGGTAGACCAGTTACAACTGACTCAAGGACGTCGAGTGCAGTCAGAAAATCGTGTTGCTATCGCCAGTTAGAATAAAATTAAAAGTCCCTGCCCAAGGCGGTACTCTAAAATTCTTCCAAAATGCTCTTACATATTATGTTAAAACAGCCACTTTAAAATCATTATTTTAATGGCTGACTGTTTGAAAATAATATGTTAGGGCATTTTGGAAATATTATGCTTATTACAAATTATTTGCATTATTACTACTTTACCTACCATGCCCTAAAAATGATTGCAGCTAGTGATACGTGAGCACTACAAAAAAGTGTCTGACCAGATTTTGCGAAAAACGGCATTGTTAAAAACGAAGGGAAATAAGCTGCCCTCCTCCGCATGCTCCAAGCCCAGCGCTGGTCATGTGAAAATATGCGGGAATCTTTCTTGACCCCATTTTCAGAAGGTGAGCTGTGTTTCTTTTGGACCTGGGATTGTCGATCACATTAAATTGTTGGAATATAAGATGACGAAGTTACTTATTAATATGTATAGAATTTACTCATTATTGCCCGGCATAATTTAAATAACTCTGAACCTTGACTTTTGCTGTAAATCTTGAGCTGTCAAATTTTAAATGAATATGCTTTTTAGTTTCTGTATATTTCAACAATTTATCCAATTTTGCTATTGCCGTCACTGACGTTAGTTTACCGACCTCGCAGTTTTTATTATCAACGTGACCATGGGTTTCCGCTTTCATGCAAATTTTGTAATTTCTTTACCTCCGCGAATTTAGTACTGAGTTTAACTAAGGAAAAGATACATTGTTTTATGTCGGATATTTGCGCTATACTTACAAGTTTTTTATCATAAATTTCCTTGCACGATGAAGCTTCTGGACCTAACATAGAGAAAATAAAAAAAGATATTTGTCATATAAGACGTACAAAATTCAGTAGTTCTTTTTTATGTTGGACGAAAAGTATGCAGTAGGTTGAAGAACGTAATACGAGTTTCAAGTCTTGTTTTCTTGAACGTTTAAATGCGCCGAAACTTCGCACCTACTAGCTAATTCAAAGACACCCAAGAAAAATATTTTACAAGTAATTTTAGTTTAATGCAGCGAAATGTGGCCTGTTCAGTGAACGATTTACTCACTTAATTTTACCTACAAATCGGCAAATCGAAACACTTCCCGGCAAACAGTCTCTTGTAAAATTACCCACTGCGGGATATTATCGAAATGGATACTGTGAAAGAGAGGTACTGATCTATATCTGATACTTAAAACTAACATATCTACTTTTTGGGTTTTCGTTGTTGGCGTCCTAATTAAAAGGTGTTTGCATTTTTGTAACCCCACAGAAATAAAAAAGGAGGGATAATATCAGTTCTAACTCACGCTTCTTTTTATATAAGAACGTCTATACAAAGGAAATTGCTCCGTCAATTCCAAGCTCACTCAATGTTATTCGCTTGATATATTTGCATGTATGTAAATGTAAACAAAAAGTAACGCAAATGTCACGCTGTTTCTTCCTTGAAGACTGTGACTGAGAGATGGACCTCTGTAGACGTCAAATTTTACAATAACTGCTTTTGGCAAATCAGGTTATTTATTTTTTTAAATAAATTTTTTCAAAAGAAGATTTTGTTGTCCATTTGTATGTGTTTGTTCATTAATTTCATAGGTTGAAAAGCGATTTGATGTAAACAAGACTTGGATTGTATAGTTCTAAACTGAAAATATCCCGAGAATATGACGATATAATAACTGCCACTCCTTGACCCACCCACTGTTGGCACTGTTGGGAGTTGAAGAGTTAATAAGACCATTTTTATGACGGCGTCATTTATTACAGTTTTTAGTTTTTGTTTTCTCGGGTTAATTAGGGATATTGTTATTATTCACGTTTCACTGGAATTAAAAAGTTTAATTAAGAAAGGAAAGGGGGGGGGGGGGGGGGGGACGTAGTGAAAATGTTAGAGACGATCGCTGATGCGCTCATTTAGGTTTAAAAATGAAAAATTAATAATATAAAATAAGAAGTTGCCTAAGGGAAGTTTGTCTGTATTACTGATTTCTTAGTAACCAAAAGTGTCTTCATAGTTAATAGAAGAAACTGGTTATGAAGCTCAACAAATTTCAAAAAAGAGTGTACAAAGCTGCTTTGTTTTATGTTGAACGAACCGTGACCCTGCACATTGTTTTGTTTAACGTGTGAGCCCAAATGTTTCTATTGGTCAGTTGCTCATATGTATTTCAATATCTTTCGTGTTTTGTGCAGGGTCAAGGCAAACGAACAAAAGAAATGGAGAACAAAAACATATAACAAAGGACTGACTGAGTTTCATAACCAGTTTGTGCCATTAACTATGGTGTCTTGAAAGATGCTTCAAAATATACATCTGTCAGGCGATTTGAAGATGAAAATAATAAAATGATAAATATGTCTATATTTGTGAGTGTTTGGTTTTCCTTTATCCAGTTGTTCTTCACCTCTAAAAAATCCTCAGCTTCGGGGTGAAAGCGCAGCTTTATATCTCTACAGATCAAATAAAAATCAAACGAATGCCAACTTGCTGACTTGCTGATACGTTTTATACATTTCACTGGAGGTACATGTAGATAAACAATGCAATCATACCTGTACTGGCAAACGGACTCGAGCTCAAATTGCCACAATGCAGTGGTAATTGTGCCATTTAGACTGTGGTAAGGACGAAAGAAAAAAAAACATATACCTGCTCCCGGCGGGGTTCGAACCCGCGACCTTCGCATTACTCGAGCACCCACGGCATTACCCAGTACTGCTTATAAGTACGACGCTCTAACCGACTGTGCTACGGGAGCAAGATACAAGACGCTAGGCAAACTAGGTGCGCAGTCAACCAGATACCGAAAATCCTGATAAAACACTTGTCAAATGATGAGTAGCACTTTTTGTCGCGGGTCGCGAGTCGCGACTGAAAGTCGTGGGTGCGGGTGCGGGTGATAAGTGCGGGTGCGGGTAACAGGTGCGGGTAAAAGGTGCGGGTGCGGGTAAAAGTCGCGGGTAACAAATTATCAAAAAATTAAAATAAAATACCAAAAATTAAAAAGAGAAAATTACCAAGAACTTGCTTCTCCCAAAGCGGAGTTTCGAATTTTATCGTCCACTAATCATACTAGAAATTTTGCAGTGGCATAGCCACAATTAGTGACTCTTCACTATTGTTAACAGATCGAATTACAATGTAAAAAATTTGTTTTTGTTTCTTTTTGTGTGCGTGGAGAGAGGAAAATCGGAAAACCCGGCGAAGCCTTTGCACAGCGGTATACAGGGTGTTTCAAAAGTTCGTTCCGATTTGTTTTTTTCTTTTATCGTTTCATTATTTATTTAAACTACCTCTTTAAAAATTAGGTATATTATTTTTTGCTTATTATTCATTCGATCATTAAAATTATTAGTAACCAGAATGCCCGCCTTTATTTTAATGACATTTTCTAAGCGCCTAGGCATAGAATGTGCGAGTTCCTTTAGCGTGTCAAGAGTCACATTTTCCCATGCAAAGCGTAGTCGCCTTTTTAGCTCTTTCATCGTTTTGGGGGCTGGATCTTTGTACGTTCGGTTGTCTGGTCAATGATACTTCAGATGTTCTTAATGGGATTTAGATCAGGAGAGTTCGCTGGCCAGCTATCCTTGGCTATAAAATTTGGCAAATTCTTTTGACACCATATCTGAGTTGCCTTTGAAGTGTGAGCCAGTGCTCCATCCTGAACGAATGTCATCTCTTTCTTTGAGCTATCTCCACACCGTTATGCTCGAAACGTCGATAGTTTTCTCATGAAGATTCTTGGCAATCTTCCTTGTTGAATTGTTCCGTTTGTACTTCGCTTTCTCGATTGATTTTCGAGCACAATTGGTCAAAACAGACGGTCGTCCGCTTCTTGGTTTGTCGTCGAATCACTCCTTTTCGACCACTTGTTCATCCAACGTTCCGTCTTGTAAAAAAATTAAGTAATTTCTTTGACTGAATGACCAGATGATCGTAATATGGCTGCTTGAGCTCTAGCATAAACAATGTCTGACTTCATTTTCGTGACAGAGAAAACAGAAAGTTCAGGAAAAAAATCAGAGAACAACAACAAATTCGGGAAAGGAACAACATACACAAGGGTGCGGAAAAATGGCGGGAAAACCCGCGTGTGCACATTTAGCGCGAAAATCGAAACAAAGGCATCTAGTAGACAATTAAAATTGCTATTGCCAGCTATTTTATTAAATTCTCTACCTCAATTTATTGGAAAAGTTCTAACAAACAATTGATTTGTTTAAAAAATTAACAACTTTAAATCGGAACGAACTTTTGAAACACCCTGTATATATATTTTTACCGTTTCGTCATGTTCAATCGTAAGCCGTCGGTAACAAAAGAATAACCGCCAAAATCGGACAAAATAATTTATAAACAAAAGCAATAATTATCAATTTAAAGTGAAAATTCCTGATAACGTCCAGGCATTTATGCTGAGCCGATTTCAAGGAATCTTGAAAGGAAATACGAGGCTTATTAATATGTACCGTTCAAATTAATAAAGACCTTACGAATTTCAAACCACGACGCGACACAACCGCAAACGTCACTAAAAAATCAATCCGCAGTTATAAAACTACTTCGCGGTTATATAAATCGACAAGTTCAATTTGTATAATGTAGCCGAACTACCCGCGTGTTGAATTTGTAGAGAAGGCTTCTTTAAAGTTCAGATAGAGTTTCAACGAAAATTCACAGTCACGTGTTCGCGTTCTCTTAAAACTTTGAATTTGGTAATTTCACGTAGTTGTTTTGCAAAGTCTTCAACCTGATACTTCAACCACCAGATGTGTCGCATGGGTGATTTGGAACCATTAGTTAACAACATCCTCATAACTAGGCCCAGGCTTAGGCGAACTGTCGGGCTCCATGACAAAAAAGGATCGAACGAAATGGAACCAGAAAATGTTCTTCGTACTGTTTAATACTCCGTGAAATTCAAAACTATAAATTAAAGTTTAGCACACGTGCACGCATACTGTTACCATGGCATCCTCCTTCTCTTTTTACCCCGGCGCTGATCAAGCCAGTACCGTGTGAAAAACTCGACGGGCCAAGGATAACAAATTCCTTCGTGCGACCGCGCCGACATTGACACGAAAGACCAATGTTCACTATCAAATCATAACTTCTTTTTAAGTACACCCGAAACCAGTGAAGTTTTGTGGAAGAAAAAAATACAGTCAAACCTGTATTGTCGATGTCCCAAAATTTTGTTCCCGTATTAACCCATGATTAACCGTAAAAACTGCCTCTCTTAAGTGAACACCTCAATAAAGCGGACACGGACACTTACATTGAATAAATGGTCATTTCTCAACGTCAAAACCTGACCTGTACTATAAAACGAACACTTTAATATAATGAAACTCTTGCCACTGAAAATAAAATCCAAGTTTCCTTTGTTCAATTTGACGTGTCTTATCCTTACTAGAGTGTAAAGAAAGAAAAAGACGTTTTGCGGCGCTCATTGTAGCGAAAAATGATAGCACGATTCACCATGAAGGGGACAGTGACATTCTCATTATCACAGCAAAGATCCTGCATATCTCGGTGTATTGAGCGGACGCCCTATTCGGACTGCAGAGCACAGAGGAACAAAGGAGAGAAAATGTCATACAGACTACCTAGAGTGACAAAAAGCATTTAAATTAATGGCTGCTAATAATTGCGGAGATAAAAAAATAACTAAAAAAAATTGCGGAGATAATGCATTTATCCCAACCAAAAACTATTTTTTTGTCTTGAGTTGCAGAAAAAGAAAATAATGTAGCATTACTTAAAATAAGTTGTCATAAGTAAAGACGATTTACACGCTGCGCTTTTTCGGTCCGAGGGGGTTTGCGACTGTTCACAGTGGACAGATGGATCTTTTTCACTCCCATTTCAATGCACGTCGCTGTTACATAGAGATGAGCAAACCGGCAATTTCCTTGTAATATTGTAAGTTTATGTACCGATTAAACCTCGGGTGTACAAAGGGTGTATACGGGTGTACACCCCGCCATAAGGTTTTTCTTGAATTTTTCCAAGCAAGACGAATCATCATCTACACTCGCCGTGGGAGTGGGAGCACGGGCCTACTACCGGAACCGGAAATAAGAAACGAAGAACGTTTGAGAAAGTCCAGTGTATACGTTTTGGCACAATTCTCTGACGTTCTCTGCAAAACAACTTCGTGAAATTACCAAATTTGAGGTTTTGAAGAAAACGCGAACACGTGACTGTGAATTTTCCTTTCTCTATCTGCATGAACTTAAAAGAAGCCTTCTCTACAAATTCAACACGCGAGTAGTTCGGCTACATTATACAAATTGAACTTGTCGATTTATATAACCGCGAAGTAGTTTTATAACTGCGGATTGATTTTTTAGTGACATTTGCGGTTGTGTCGCCGTCGTGGTTTGAAATTCGTAAGGTCTTTATTAATTTGAACGGTACATATTAATAAGCCTCGTATTTCCTTTCAAGATTCCTTGAAATCGGCTCAGCATAAATGCCTGGACGTTATCAGGAATTGTCACTTTAAATTGATAATTATTGCTTTTGTTTGTAAATTATTTTGTCCGATTTTGGCGGTTATTCTTTTGTTACCGACGGCTTACGATTGAACATGACGAAACGGTAAAAATATATATACTGTATACCGCTGTGCAAAGGCTTCGCCGGGTTTTCCGATTTTCCTCTCTCCGCGCACACAAAAAGAAACAAAAACAATTTTTTTACATTGTAATTCGATCTGTTAACAATAGTGAAGAGTCACTTTGTAGCTATGCCACTGCAAAATTTCTAGTATGATTAGTGGACAATAAAATTCGAAACTCCGCTTTGGGAGAAGCAAGTTCTTGGTAATTTTCTCTTTTTAATTTTTGGTATTTTATTTTAATTTTTTGATAATTTGTTACCCGCGACTTTTACCCGCACCCGCACCTTTTACCCGCACCTGTTACCCGCACCCGCACTTATCACCCGCACCCGCACCCACGACTTTCAGTCGCGACTCGCGAATCGCGACAAAAAGTGCTACTCGTCAATGTAAGTGTTGGCTTGCTTGGCTTATATTCGGTGAGGTCGAAGGTAGACCGGTTACAACTGACTAAAGGACGTCGAGTGCAGTCAGAAAATCGTGTTACTATCGCCAACTAGAATAATCTAGAATCCCTACCTTAGGCGGTACTTTAAAATGCTTCCAAAATGCTCTTACATATTATTTTAAAACAGCCAGCCGTTAAAATAATGATTGTCCTTTACTTTAAAATCAATATTTTAACGGCTGGCTGTTTGAAAATAACAAGTAAGGGCATTTTGGAAATATTTTACTTTATACAAATTATTTGCTTTATTACTACTTTGCCTATCATGCTCTAACAATGATTTTTGATTTACTCGAAAACCGTCTTATAATTTTTCTTGAGACTCCGTCTGCAGCTAGTGATACGTGAGTACTACAAAAAAGCGTGGACTAGATTTTGACAAAAGCGACATTGTTTAAAACAAAGGGCAATAAGCTGGCAATACTATAGTAACCGCTGTCTCTTGGAAACCAATGACGCACAAAACTTTGATCACATTTCATAAAACTTGGTAAAGTATGAAAGCAATCGAAGCATATCTTCTATGCGAAATTATGCTATGTCATGTGTATTCTGTATTTTGACGCCGGTTTGTGGGTCTAAACTATCCCAAGTTAAAACTAAGTACCATTTTCGCACACGAAATGCTTATAGAACTCTAAGAGGGAGATATCAAGTGAATTTTCAAAGATAGAATAAATCATTATTAGAGTTTTAGCAAGTTTTCCAAGACAATGCGATAAACTTGGAAAAATTGGCTCAGTTTTACGAGTGTTAGGTTGCCAGATGGTAACGATCCCAGATAAATTTCAGAAATAGTCAGGTAGTTTGGTGGGTATTTATTAAATGCTTCTGAAGTTATTAAGTCTATAAACGGTCAAAATCAACGCGGGCACTTTCGCCCAGTCTGGATAGGGTCTTAACTTTAATAAAACATCAAAAAAGGCATTTTATATTAATTAAACTTGTAAGCAAGTTTTTATTTTAATCACTGTTCAACAAATGTTTTAACTCAATCCAATAATCCTCTAACTATCCTTTCGTTTGTGCAGGCTAGCCAGAACGGACCAGGCTCGATGCTCACTTGGTGTCACTGGGATGCCACGCCATGCCAAATCCGATTCTCGAATCACATGTGATGCTGTTATTTTCGCCGTTACCGAAGAAACCGATTCTTGTCTTGGCAGCCGGACGAATGGAGTAGGTCGAGGTAGCATTGAAGCCTTCCACGTTACAGTTTGGTTGTAAAGAGGTGTGAGAACCAATCATATAAATCCAAGATTTACGGCTCAATGAAATGGCATGATATTTCCCGCCAGCAGTCACGGAGTACAAGGAGTTGACATGCTGGTGGACGACAGTGAACCTGATTTGGTGCCCGATCCTCATACCAAGACAGATCTTGGAGAAGTGTGTATGCTAGTAGTGAGTCCAGAACTTCGTCTCGTGAATGTCAAGCCCGATCTTATCGCCTGGAAGTTTGAAGTCAATCTTGTTGCTCCAGAGTTTCAAATCGTAGCGAATGGTTTAGATCTCATGTATCAATACTGAAACAACGAATACGTTTGCGTAAAAAACCTCCATTAAACGAAGTACCTACTGGCTCGACCATCCGTGTTAAAATAGCATAATATATCATTGACCAGTACATTTGTACTTTCCCGCATGGTTCAAACGTTTGACGGGACAGCTGTACGTATTTTCAAACATACCCTGGTTATATCGACTTCTATTTTGAGGACAGAGGGGTTCCGAACATCAAGGTTTCTTTATACCGTAAATCCTCTATTAAGCCCCTCCCCCCCCATATTTGGAGCAAGAAATTTATATCCCCCTCCCCATCTTTTTCAGTTGCTGATAAAAACTTTATCAAACTTCGTTATATGAATAACGTCATAACAATAGGCCATTTCCGAGTTACGTTATGCCTCGTTGTCAAAGCGAGGCTAGGTGCACATCCTTTCATATGAAAATGGTTTTTTATTCAAATGCAAATAAAACTCATCTTCATATGAAACGTTGTGCACCTAGCCTCGCTTTGACAACGAGGCATAACGTAACTCGGAAATGGCCAATTTGATGCACGGAAAGCTGAATACTTTTGAGCCATCGATTTTCATGGTCAGTGTCCATCCGCATCCTCCGCATGCTCCAAGGCCATCACTGGTCATGTGACAATATACGAGAATCTTCCTTGAGCCCATTTTCAGAAGGTGAGCTCTGTTTGATTTGGACCTGGGATTGTCGAACACATTAAATTGTTGGAATATAAGATTACGAAGTTTACTTGTTAAGGTGTTTCGATGCAGTTTTCTTAAGGTGATAACTACATTTTTCAATTCGCCACTTTGGAAACGAGAAAGAAACTGGGCCGAGTGAACTTTCGCAACGACTTCTGGGATCGTTACAGGGGACGTTTCTTTTGTCTCTGTCTCCAGTAACAGTCCCAGAAGTCGTTGCGAAAGTTTACTCGGCCCAGTTTCCTTCTCGTTTCTAAAGTGGCGAATTTGCTTTTAATCGGTGTTCTCCAAGTCAATAAAGTTATAAAAATTGTATGGTGTGCAAACATAACGTCAAGCTACTTTTTGACACTATCTTTAAGTAATTTTTCAAAACCGTGTTATTCTCTCGATCAGTTATTCCCAGTATACAAATAGTAAGGTTTGAAATGTTATTGCGATTTATTTGATTTAAGATGACTATGTGGGATTTTCAATGCGAAATCTTAAACGCGCAAAATTTCACTTTTACTGATTTCGAAGTTTCTTGTTTATCGTCGTCATGGTAATATCTAGTTTCCCAGAAAATACATCTTGCCAAACTTCAATTCAAACCGGTTAGTGAAAATTTTACTTTGATCTGTTTGGAAAAGACCGCTTAAAAGCCGATTGAAAAATGTAGGTATGGTTTCCAAGGTGACTCGCTCGAAATGCAAAATGCGCTCATCTGTACAGTGACCTGGATGCAATTTGCCAACGGCAAACTTTTGGTCATAATTTCTTTGATTTCTACTCTATTGCAATAATTTTTTTTGTATCTCCTAGTTGAATGAAGCATGGATTAATAGCGGAGTTCTGCGGTCGAAGGCCCGCGCGGAGCCCATACTCATAGAACAAAACCTATGCTCGTCATTTTTCATGGCCATGGCTAGCGGAATGTTTCACGGGCGCGTCCGTGTGCCGCCCGTGTCACAACATCCGCGATATTAGCAATTTTGAAAGCAAACCGAGACGTACCGAGGCTTTGTTTTTCGCGCGGCCATACAGCCGTGAGCTGGGTAAACACTTTAGTTGGATTGTTGTGTTTAGCGGAAAATTAAAGTCGTTATTTCCCTGCAGTTTTTCGCGGTTTGCTACTCAAGACAGGGATACTAATTAAGGGATACTCAGAAGCCGCTTTTATAGTGGAAAAAGAGAGCTTTCAGGGATAAAATCTTGCTTCGAGAAACTTTATACGTTTTTATCAATGCAGGGGAGATGTTTGTTTTACGGATTAGCGGAGATTTAAAGAATTTTCAAGGATTTCCATGCCAAGGTAAAAAAATTACATTTTTCGATGGGAATTTATGGTGATATCAATCTCTGATTGACTTTTTCTTTGTGCTCTCGTTAGTTTGGAGAATTGTTTATAAAACGTGCTTAAATTCAGTTGTATTGTTTTCTTGAATTTCATCGAAGACAGCGCTATACTTGGTACGCGTTTTGCTTTTAAACATAAACTTATTGAGATTTGAATAACATTTTTTGAAAGAAGATTGTGTTGTGCAATTTTATGTGTTTGTTCATCCATTACATAGGTTGAAAAGCGATTTTATGTAAACAAAACAAGACTTGGATTTCATAGTAACTGTTCTAACTTCACTCGCGTCGCCTTATGCAAATCTGTTTGTGTATTTTTTGCAATTTTGATTTCCAAATCAGTTTCTCGGGCAATTTTTGATACGTAACAGGTTATTTTATTCGGAAATTAGTCATACTAGTTATTCTAGACCCAGAAAAAGTTGTTTTTGTGAACTTTTGTACGGTCTAAATGTACTGTACAGACGGTCGCGTAATTCTGTTTTTGAGAATTGCTAAAATTGAAAAATATCCCGGTCGTCAATCTTTATTCTTGTTTTCCGACCTTTCACCTTAGTTAAGCTTATCATCGGCTTTCCGTTCAAAGAGCGACGCTGTTAGGCTCAGCCTATCTATATATATTAAATATGAACCGATTTTCTTCGAAATAAATGCAGGAGCCAAAATCTGGATTTGCGCAAACCCCTCATTTCCTTTTGAGGCCCTCCTAGAAAAAAATTGGTCCGTTTTATTTGGCTCAAAATTTGCGAATCGACTTTCTTTGATATAGTCTAGAATGTGGCCAAGTTACAAAAAATTCGTCGGAACAGAAATGCCGTCAACTTGGGAGCTTATTTCCACCCGAGGTGAAATAAATATTTATTGCGCCTCAAAAATTATAAACATGGACACTCAAACCAAGGATATGTTGTATAGGCACGCGTTATACCTTACAGCAAGTTCGATTGCGAATGCTACAAACCATTAAAATTTGCTGACTCAGTCTTTAGACCAACACACATGGCGAAAACGCGCTAAATATGTAATATTGCTCTCCTCTTAATTTTACCAAGATTATGCATTGTATATTATTTTGCTCCTAACATGGCAAAAAATAGACCAATTCCGATATATTAAAATTCATACTTGGCAACGAGGCTTAGGGGAATAAAACAAAAGAAATAAATTATTCATACCTGAACCTCGATGTGATTTCTTTTGTTTTATTCCCCTAAGCCTCGGAGCCAAGTATGAATTTTAATATATCGGAATTGGTCTATTGGGTGACATTTGCCTATATAGTATTTTCACTCGTCACCAGACTCCCAATTTGACCCTAAAATCACAGCAAAAATGTAATTTTTTGAAAGGAAAATCAAAATTTCGCGCATTTCTGAGTTACTTTTCTGAAATCCACACTCGGATTCCAGTACTATGGTTATTAATTATTCTATCTTGAAACGTTAAAATATTATAATAACTTTTAAAAAACAGTACCGTTTTTGAAGTGAGCAATTTCGTATTAAGGCTTGTATGGAGTTCGACCGCGCGGTCATCGCTTCAAGCGTTCTATCCTGTTGTAACTCGTTTTAACAGGCGCAATGTCAACATCCTCAGTCGGTTTTGGAAAAACTGGAAGCTAGTAAACATTTCAGTGGGAAATTTGCTTTGGTTCGAGCAAAAAAAACCTACGTCATTTTGCACTTTTCAACCGCACGATGCTTCGACGGAGTGCATTTTGGCTTCCTTTGGTCGGCATCGTGTTTACGTTCGTTTGCTCATCTGTCAGTGCATGGCCTAGCTGTGAAAACGAGGGAAATCAGAAGGAAAGCGGAAATCACGGATATATCAAGGAAACCCCGCACTTCAAGGTTACATAAACAAGTAAGATAGTATTGATATAGGAAGGATTTTCGTATAACCCCATACATTAGTTATGCATACCGTTCTTAAAACTAAAACGAAAGCCAAAACAATAGAAATCCAAAAGCAAAACAATAGCGCGCACGCCCGGAGCAAATGTCTCATCTGAGGGATCAATATTTTGGTATGCAAAGAACGACAAGAAACTGGTAGCATTGGTACAACTTACGAACCGGTTTTGGTCACTCTAAGTGTTTTCCATCCTACATGATCATGTAGTCACTCGATAAAAATCGATATCGGAAAACCGTTCGATAAATCGATATCAGGCCCCGTTTACACGGGTCCGGGCAAATTTTTGCACGGACGAATTTTGTTCCTAGACCACGTGTTTACATGGATCCGTGCAAATTCTGTTACAGATTGCAGTGGTGTTTACACGGAACTTGCACACTTAGCCGTTCAAAAATTCGTCCAGTTCCGCCGGTCCCGTGTAAACGCAAGGTGGAACCGTGCAAGTTTTTGTCCGAGCAATCGATAAATTGAAATGAAATGTTATCGATCAATCGATAAAAATCGATACTCACACGCTGGTGAAGTTTCAATTTTATCAATTTTACCAGATTTATCAATCATTATAGAATCAATTGAAATTTAGTATTTGTTCGTTCGTCTACGCTTTTGAAAAGCTAAACTTGTGAGCAGCACTTTACGTTTTTTAGTTTATAAAACTGATTAATCATCTTCTACGCGTTTTTTCCAACTATCGCGGACTTCATCAGGGAGTTTTACAAGTAACAGTTACATGCTTGCATTTATACATAACATAAACCATAGAATTTTTCCTCGCGAAGCGAGGGCCGAAGGCCCGAGCGTAGCGAAGTTTATAAATTTGTCGCGTGGATACCGCGCGTGGATCGCTGTAGGGCGATAGAATCTCGGGTTGACTTTATATATATAAATATCTAACTGAATTTGACAAAACATGGCCGCCAAGACTAAGGCAGGCCAACCAATTGAATTGCAGTCAAAGTCTTAAAAAGTCTCCTCTGCCCACCCCTGTTCCTTGGACACACAACACCGGCTCCCCAGCCACCCACCCACGGTTAGCCCTGACCAAGGCGGCCCAACCACAGGCCAGCTAAAATTTTTTTCACTAAACCTGACTGCACTAACATTTATTTAAACGGATTTCAACTCGAAATACAACAGACCAACAGGTTGAATTCCACTCAAAGTGTCAAATCTCCCCCCTTCCCACCCCTGCGGTTTTGACGCACAACCCCCAGACAACCAGCGGCTGTTAGCCCTGTCCCTGGGCTATGTCGCAGCATATCGGGTTACGGCAAGCCCCCTCAATTTTCAGCGACGGGAGTGGCTTGGACATGGGCCGGGCCCATGTCCAAGCGAAAAGTTAGCGAGCATGTTTTGTCAAATCCAGTCAGATATATATATATATATATATCGCGATGGTGTCCTGCAGTTGCCTGGCAACAAAAGTCGCGACCGTTGACATCGGCGCACGTAACTAGTGTAATTAGTGTAATTGTAACTAGTTTCTACTACTGTTGTTAATTAGTTTTTTGTATTGTATTGTATTGTTAAAATTAAAAAAATATATATATATTAATATAAATAATCACTTTCATAAACTTTATTATTTATGAATAATTGTCAAGCGAAGAAACATGAGTTATAAATCAGACTGTGCGATAAAAATTTTTTTATGCATATGTATACCATAAAATAGGCATCTTTCATTATATATAAACAATAAACTAAGTTCGCCAATTATTTATAAATAAAAACAAAAACAAACAAAACTCGCGACCGTTGACATTGGCGCACGCTCACGTTTATTCATAGCGGCCGATGGCGGCCGTTTAGTCTGTGAAAAAATGTTTACTCTCGGTGAAACACAACCGATTTCTGATGCAAATGAGAAAGAACAGAAAACACAACAACATTGGATTTAAACAAGTGGCTGGAAATCCTTGTCCGAGAAAATTAACCACCGAATCTGCGCTGAACGGTGCCTTGAAATTCAGCGCGATCGAGCAAGTTATAGAGAGACAACGAGAGCATAGATTACAAAGACTTCGAACAGCCTATGCACACCGTTTGAGTAGGTTCAAACGCCTTTGCAAAATGCCGCCATTAGAATTCTGAACGAAACCGATCAGGAGAGGCGACGGCACCGACTGGAAGTGTTGGACAAAATGATTCTGTTTATAGACGCAACGAGAGGCGGCAAGAATTACAAGATCAGCTAAATACTCGTGACGAATATCTTTCATACGGCAGGGAAAAACAAACACTGATTACAGGAAAGGCTCAGAAAAGAAGAGCGATTAAGAATTGTAGCTCAAATCAACGACTTTTGGAAAAAAAAAAGATTTTAAGTAGCTAAACTACTGAGAGGATACTGAAACACTGCCGTGAAAAATAATTCTCTTAGTACACACTGTAAATTGATGTTTATTGATATTCTCACTAAAGTCACTAAGGAACTTTTTAAATGATCGAATCAAAACTACAGATAAATTATCAAAACTACAGATCACACAGGTGGAAATTATTTCCCAAATATACAACATTTACGTGATGTAGCATTGTTTGTGAATAAACAGTGAGTGAAATGTGCTTTGTATACGTATACGGTATCTTGAGTTTATAGCATTCTTCATAAGATAGTTCAATAAGAAATAACATTCGAATGGTTTAGTAAGGAGAATTTGGATGAAAACATTTTGTTAGGAAAAAACAATTTTCTGTTAGCAATCATGACCATCTAATCTGTAGCAACTGTATACATGTAGGTAAACACATGACACATCAACATTACTGCTTCACATTTATTATTGGAACGGTGATCAGTATCTTAAATCTCCTCACAATATCAGTGTACGTGCAAGTACACATAGATTATGCAAATTGAGAACCTGATCACCTTCAACACGAGTTGTCTGTGGAAACTGAATACAGATTCACTGTAGTTAATATATGGCTATGTGAAGTGTATTGACACCAGTAAGGAAAATGTACATCAACAAATTAATTTTGATTTCGAGATTTTTAAAGGGGCTAACTGGTCATGAAGGCCTAAGTTCTTCTCTTAACCTAATCTCATGCCACTTTCACCATTGAGTTGTTATTTTTTGGACAACATCACTTTTCAGCAGCAGTAAACTCCTGTGATCTCAACCATTCAAGCGAATTGAGAATTGGTTACCAATTATTTGATATCCAGTATATAGAACAAAAACTATAGCAGTATCTAAAGGGAACAGGTTAATTTGGGAGATCGCACTCACAAGCTTCAAAAATGGAATGTAATTGAAACAATCGAAATAAACAGAACACCACTGCATATTGTCCTGGACCATGTCCACAACTGTACTTAATACATCCACTTTCAGACTTCGGACCAGTTTTCCTTCTGACAAAAATTAATGAAGATAGGTGGGGGGGGGGGGGGGGGAAGGGCCTGAGGATCATTTGGTACCCAGTCCCATAGCAGTTACAGCGACCCACAGCTCAAAACCCAAAACTGACCAGTACCAGCTCCCATTTTTTTTTTTTTAGGAAGACAGGGCACATAGTACAAGTTAAATGGAAGAGACTGGGAACAAAAATGTCTCAACTTTAAATTTTGGGGCTATTGCCAGCAAGCAACCCAACCTTTCCAGTCAAACCAGAAATTCCATCTCTCCCTCCCACGTCGTTGAAATTTTGCAGTGCATCCTTCCCCGAGCTTCGCGAGGTTCTGCGAGACACGTATTTCTAGTTTACAGATTTGCGTGTAGGAAACAAGCTTAACGTTTTCGCAAGGCGCGACTAAAGGTGTAACGTAACTGTTTATGTGACATATTTATGACATTGCATATGCGTGACATACTGTATTTATTTTGGGGGACAATTTGTGGTTTTCTCTACATTGATTTCTAATAATCATTATTCAACTATCATTTTTTATAAGACTTCAGAAAAGATGTACATCCAATAAATTTTATTGATAAATGGTTAAGAAAGTTATTTTTTTTTCTGTGAGGTCGTTTATACAGTAACGGAATCTTTTGTTGATTTCGTGTTGATAAATTGTAAGATAAGCTGGTATCGATAAATTAGATATTTAGTCAATAGGCAATAGTCAATAGTCTCTTAGCTAAGATTATAAAGAATGTTTGTATTTTTTATGTCGGAAAATCTTGGAATAAGCAAGATCATAGTCTTCTCACTCTCATTGCGAAACAATTAATTAAATACACGTTAAAGGTGAAGTTCACTCCAGAAGGCACTCTTTTTTTCTTTCCACTAATGAAAAGAACATATCGAGATAGGATGCTGACCAAAGTTTCAGCTTCTAAAGAGCTTCCAATCCCAATTAAATCCTTGTCCAAAGTAGCCCAAAAATCGTTTTGAACGCCGCCATTTTTTAACCATATTTAGCAGCCTGGCCTTGAAATGTGACGTCATTCCGTCCAACTTGAAGTGACTAGTTTTGTTTACTATACTGAAATCACGGATTAAGGGCTCACTGACGTATATTTTCGGACCCGTTGCTAGGGACGGTAATGGCTAATTATTTTTATTAATTTTAATCGTTTACACACGGTCAAATCTTCAACTCAGTCCTAAACCCAAAAATGACGTCTTCGAGCCACGCCCATGATCACGTGACCAATAACGAAAAAGTCTAAAATTTTTGATGTGTCGCATTTTATCGGAAAATCGTTGACGGTGTTATTGTATTTATTTATTTTCCCATCATCGTAAGTATGGATTTCGTTTTAATTTGAAAAATAAACTTTTTAGAGAGATTTAAAATATTGATTTGTCCATAAAAATTGTATTGAAAATGATTTCAATAGACACATACTTAGTTATATTCCATATCCAGGTTAGATAAATGTAACATTGAAAAATAATGAATCAAGTTAGAGACCGCCAAGAATTTAGAATTTTTCTGCAAACCGGAAGTAATCTGAAACGAGGTTGAACCGGAAGTCATTTTATCAACGCATGCGCTATTCGTCTGACCAGAGATCTGTGCTTTAGTGGGTTCTCGCGGGTTTTTTTCTGATTGGCTGCCGAAATGCCTGCGTCATTCACCGGAATGATTTTTCACTTCCTTAGCAACGCGAGCGTCCCGGCCGTATTTCTCGAAATTCACCGGAATTTTTCTGCCCGTTAAGGCTCGAAGTTTCTATTCTCGAAAAGAATGAATTATCTTCCTGAGATTTTATACGGACCCGAGTTTTTTTTAACACATCGCAACATCGTACATGATCTTTATAAGACAATAATTCTTCGCTCTATGGCGCAGACAGACAGAAGAAGAAGAAAACGTTTGAGACAGGAAAGAAAAAGGTATATTCAATAGAAATTTAAGGGACTTTTAAGCGATGTGAGATTTAATATCGGCACAAACAGGAAACGACTGAAATAGTTTCTCAAGCCGAATAATTATACATTTATTTGGTTTCGGCGTTTTTTTATATACACAGATCGAATTGTTTAGCCAATAGGTCTTCGGTGCAGAATGAGGTGGGAGATTTTTCAAATGAATTTCGGCTCATCCTCGGTGTAAGAACCTGTCAAATTCACGAGTGACGTAAAACAAAGAAAACAAAAGGCATAGAACAATAGAGTCAACTGGGAATGCAATACTACAAAGGTAAAAAACAAAGGAAAAAGTCACAGGTTCTTACACCGAGGTAAACCCTGAATTTCTTGCGTACAGTTCTTTCTCAAGCTTTTAAATGTTTTATTCTGAAATTAGCATGCATCGCTAACGCTTTTAATACGACGCTTTTATTTTATGCCGATTCTTAAGTAACAACAGGAGTAACAAGGATTGGTTGCGATTCCAAAGCAAATTTTGCCGATAAGCTGATGATAGAAGTTTTTTGCTTTTCATAATATATTTTTTAAACGGGAATAAGCTAAATGTGAGCAATCAAACTTAATTTTTCATTCGACAGAAACAGCTACAAAAACTGCATAGCAGCGTGCGTGTCGCGTTTCAACGCCAAAATTTGCATAGAGGCATAGAATTGGACAAGATCAAAATATTTTAACACGCAATGAAAATAATAACTACAAGGACTATTTCATTGACATTGATGTGAAACGCATATTATTGGAAGAAATATATTTCTATGTTCAGTTTGCTAATGGAGTTTTCTTTTAAACTAAGTCACTGCTGAATGTTCTGATTCCTGTTGTTTACGTTACAACAAAAACACCGGGAAGCGAAATAGGAAAACACTGAAATGTCAAACAGTTCGAATAAACTATGTACATTTGACAACTGGCTGAGAAGGAGCGGTACTTGTACAAAAAGCAAATTGATTAAAAATTGTTGTTTAGTTTAATTCACAGTCAACCTGCTCTCGCGGAAGACCTAAACAAATCCGACCATATATATAAAAAATCCCCGAAGCCAATAAAATTCACGACTTGAGATAAAATTTCAGTCTTTTCGTACTTGCGCCGGTGTTCAGAAAACTGTCACATAATCGCTACAAACTTCGTTGAAAGCTATATTAAGCTTGATTGAATCTACCTTTTTCTTTCCGGTCTCAAAAGTTTTCCTTCGTTTTGTTAAGGAGTAAGGAATTATTTTCTTAAAAACCAGGTTGCGTGGTTCGGTGCTGTGATGTGGTAAAAAAAAGTCTGGTCGATATAAAATAACTCATTCTGCTTCGGGAAAAGAGAAACTTCGGGCTGAAACATAAATTATTAAAGGTCCTTGAAGGGCAGAAAAATTCCGGTGAATTTCGTGAAATGCCGCCGGGACCCTTGAAAACCCTCTTAATCCGTGATTTCAGTATAGTAAACAAAACTAGTCACTTCAAGTTGGACGGAATGACGTCACATTTCAAGGCCAGGCTGCTAAATATGGTTAAAAAATGGCGGCGTTCAAAACGATTTTTGGGCTACTTTGGACAAGGATTTAATTGGAATTGGAAGCTTTTTAGGAGCTGAAACTTTGGTCAGCATCCTATCTCTATATGTACTTTTTATTAGTGGAAAGTAAAAAGGGAGCCTTCTGGAGTGAACTTCTCCTTTAATAGTCCCTATTTAGAAGGTTATGTTATTGATACAGCAATGAAGGTTGTCCTGCCTTTAGATTTCTGTAATTTCAGCCATTTCACCCAAGGTACTTCCTTTCATATTCACTAGCGCATCAAATTTGTCAAAGTCAGCTACCTCTCCACTTTTAAAAAACAAAATCATGTCACAGTCTTTTATTGTGTTTAAGCGGTGAGCTATAGTGATGACTGTGGCGTCCCGATTGTTTGCTCTGTGTCTGGATCCACATGTGCAGTGGGTTCATCCAAAATGATGATCTTGTTTTGTTGCAACAAAACACGAGCCAAACAGATCAACTGCCGTTCTCCTGCACTGACATTTGCACCATGTTCCAACAACTCGTGATCCAAGCGTCCCTCCAGCCTTTCTACCAAGTCTTTCAGCTGTACATCCTCTAAAGCTCGCCATAAATCTGCGTCTTGAAATTGCTCTATAAGATCAAGATTTTTCCGAAGGGATCCACTAAAAAGGACAGGAGTCTGGCCAAGAACAGATATACATCTTCGAGCGGATTTGAGATTTATTCCCTTGATTTGAACGTCATCAATTATTATATCTCCGTCAGCGTCAGGCATGCGCATAAGGGCTGCTACAAATGAAGATTTCCCTGCACCCGTGCGGCCTGCAACACCGATCTTTGATCCTCCTTTGATGTTAACATTGACTTTTTTCAGCACTTGCGGACCCCCCGGGTAGTACGCGAGTGATACGTCTTGCAGTGCGATATTTCCCTCACGTGGCCAGTGCTCCGGCGGAAGCTGTGTTACTTTGTACCCAGGCTCAGAGTCAAGCTTGATGTACGTGATAACGCGTTCAACTGATGTCATTAAATTTTCCACCTCCGATGTCTTTCTGACAGCATATTGAGTCAGGGCCACGGTCTGGATGCCGTAAACTATGGCAAGACCTGCAAAGGCTGTTAAAAATGGAAGGTTAAACGGTAGATTTAAACAATCCCACAAACAGAAACGTAGTTTCAAAAGAGAGAAAAGGAAAGTACAGGAAAAAAAATTTCTCCACGATCATGGAAAACGTTATTGAAGAGATGAGGGGGAGGTGGGGTATCAAGCTGGTTCAGCGGTAAGCACGGCGGTTGCAAACGCTAGAGTTTTTCCGCCTTTTGTAGTGTGTAAAATTTTATTTTTCGTTTTGTTTCTGTTTGATGTGGAGTTAAGGTGAAGCATGTAAAAGTTATTATCATTTAACCCAATCCTGAATTGTGTTGTCTCCAGGGTACTATCTTCAAACATTGCACTATAGATGATCAATGTGTGTTCATCGTTCCATGATTGAATTAACGTCATATTAGGCGTGGGAATGACTTTTCTATGAATCGATACAGTGTGTTTACCGACTGCTCTTGCTGCAAAACTTATAAGAAGCGTGATCAAAGGCGAAGTGTAATCGTGATAAAGAAAGCGGAGCTCCTGCTCTTCAATCTCTCAAATTACGCTATTTAACTATTATAGCGCGAAAGCGCGCGTGATATCGCCTAATACTTAGCCGACTCGGCCTACGACCTCGTCGGCTAAAATTAAGCGATATCACGCAAGCTTGAGCGCTATAATAGTTTTATAATTCAACACATTGATAACAAGCACTGTTTGAAGAAAAAATATCGCCGACAAGCCTTTTATTAAACAAAAAGCTTACATATGTTTTACCGCGCGAAACTTGCAACATCACACATCATGAATGAAAGTGGCGCCTTTGTCAATATTGCACAAGCTTGAACACTATAACTGTTTTATAATTCAACACATTGATAACAAATCACAGTTTCGAGAAAAAATTCATTGAGATATATAACCTTTCATTAAGACAACACGCAGCGAATTCCGAAACTTTTGCCAAGCTAAAATGAATTTAGCGTACACAATCAGTTGAGAGTTAATTCTACGAAGAGCTTTCGTCTACTCAAAGAACGGGACAGAGTAGTGACTACAAGAATTAAAACACAGTAAAATATGTGGCATAGAATGTCTTAGTTACAAGTGTTTCGTATCTTAAAAAGTTCAATTCAGAATCAAAACAAATTGAACAAACACACGGCTAGAAACCTAAACATAGCGGCGAAAAGTCGGAAAGAACTGCAGCATGGACAGTAAGCTTATGTCTTACAAAAACTCACAGCTAAAGGATACAAGAAACGATTAAAACATCGTACCTGTAGTTGATTTGGCTTTTTATTCCCTTCCATCAGCACCAAATTTTCAAACATCGAAGTACAAGCTGAGTCGATCAATGTTGTTTACAAGCTTGCTCGTTTTTTAGCTCCTACAGCCGTAATGACGAGATAAGAAAATTTTCTGAGGAAGCATCAAGTCTATACCATATTCCAGAGGTGATTACCAAAGGAATTTTACGAAAATTGTGCTCCTTCATTCACTCCTTGTCGAGCGGTTAAACTTTGAACCAGTTTTCATTCAGCTACGCAAAGAAACAACACTGCGACCGCGACAACGCGAAAATTTCGCGCCTTTTTTGTCCAATCATGTTAACAATATTTTTTCTCTTTTCTTTTCTTCTCTTCTTTTCTTTCTTTTCACTTTTTTAACTAATAGTTCACGCACTTTTTCGCCCCAAAACACGAAATTGCAGGCAGCAGTCATTTTCACTTTCCTTTAAAATGCGAAATTTACCGCCATCGCTGGTTACACGTCATGTAGACATAACATATATCGATAACTTTTTGACCATATTTGGGCAGTGTATCAATGTGTTGAATTATAATAACTGATACATACCAGCATCTTGAGACATTACCACTGCAGCAACAGTCACCGAAGCAATTAACAAGGAAGCGAGAAGATCCAAGCGAGCCCCAAGCCATCGCCCACTAGCCATCACCATAATGAATGACTGGTTGTGAATATCTTGCAATCTACAACGAAAACAGCAAGGTGGCTCACAACAGTTCCCAGAATTTTCCATCACCTATCAGTTGATGCTTCAATAATGGTATCAAACAAATGCCCAATCATTGGTAAACAAGTTGTGGTCTCTTTTATGAGGTAACAGGTTACCATAGTAACAGTATAACCTGTTAAAGACACCCTTAATTTTAGCTTTACGTGCTTATAACTAAAAAGCGATGACCCCCATTTTTAACCCGCGAATACGCGCATGCGTAATGAAGGGGGTTATCGGTACCGGCGACAGATATGCAAATGAACACTCACTCACTCACTCACTCGCTCACTCGCTCACTCACTCACTCACTCACTCACTCACTCACTCGCTCGCTCACTCACTCACTCACTCACTCGCTCACTCACTCACTCCTTCTTTTATCTGTGAACTTAATGACGTAATGCTTTGTTACGAATGCGTTTTGTAACAAGAACAGCGTGAATCCAGCGATAACAATAACTAAATTGGTGTAAACGAATATAAACAATAATAAGCTTAAAGATGTTTCGCATTTGAAGTCATAAATGCAACGTTAAAACCGATCTAAAAGAAATTTTCAACAGAGACACGCGTTTTGATGTTTATCTACTTCTTAGTTATAAAATTTATCCCTTTCAAGTCAGTGGTCACGGTGGCCGAGTGGTGTACAGCGCAGACTTACAGCCAAACGGCCTAGGTTCGAATCTCGCTCGGGCCGGTTTTTTTTTTAACTTTTTGCGTTTGTCAAAATCCCTTAAGTTTAATTTTAAAAAAATATTGAACCGTGTCAGTGTGAAAACATGAGCTTACCGCAATATTTCGTTACGCGTTACCATTTCTTATTCACGGGTTGGCTCTTAGGAGCCTTTGATTTATCATCGAATTGTAATTGGCACGTTAAGAGAGTGTCCACCAGAAAACCAGGCAGGACTAGGCAGGAGGTGATAATACTCAAATCACCGATTTCGCTCAAACTTGGCACAGAGGTTGAGGGCCATGAGTAGATACATGTACCAAAATATAAGGTCAAACTTTTTTTATT
The DNA here is from genome assembly GCA_024195265.1 of Dendrophyllia cribrosa. Lineage (NCBI taxonomy): Eukaryota > Metazoa > Cnidaria > Anthozoa > Scleractinia > Dendrophylliidae > Dendrophyllia > Dendrophyllia cribrosa. Next base: position 23,630,102 of record JAJLRJ010000004.1, read on the forward strand.
CTCTCTGAGTTGTAGGGTCCCCCCCCCCTCGCATTTTGCTACAAGACTGATCAATTTCGAATACGATTTAGTAGTTTTTATTCCCAGGCTGCTATTTTTGTTGTCTTACCACTCCACTAAATTTAGCTAATTAATATGCATAAATTTGGCCAAATGGCCATTTTTCGGGGGGGGGGGGGGGGGGGGGGGGGAACCGAGATATGTCCAGAAATGCAGGCTAATGAGATTCATGCTCTTTATGATAGACATCATGAAGTGTCCCCTAACCCTAATTCTCACCTAAACGCAAGCAATTCTGTCAAACATGAAGTCATATGCAAATGAAAAATAATTGTGTGTAATATGAAGTACCCAAGGTCCGAGTTACCTGCATTTCTGGACATAAGTGGACCAATTTAGAATTTTTCCATCTACCTTCCATTTAAATCTTCGTAAAAATTGTTTTCAATTGACCTAATAAGTTGTAAATACCTGTAAAAACGATCCGCGAAATCTCTTTGTCTTCCTCTTGTACGAATCGTGTCCAATCCATTCAAGGTCTCCGAGATGTGAGAAAAAACCGGACTACGACAAATTGACTCTAACCGCTTGAGCTCTCTTGATGTCTTTAAATAATACCTCGAAATGTATATGACAATCATCGTCATTGGAACAACAACAAACAGAAGCCAAGGATTTGTGACAATAGGGACAAGAATTCCTGTAAGCAACAGCAAGATCAACTGGATTGAGATAAGAAACGTTTTAGGCAATACTTCATCCACGCAACCTATATCTTTACAGAACCGATTCATAATTCTGCCAACAGGATTTGAGTCAAAGAAAAGAACGGGTGCTCTAAGAACAGCGTAAACCATATTATCATGAAGACGCTCAGAACATCTAAGAGAAATCAGATAGAAACAATATGCTCGGAAGATGGCAAATATGAAAGATACACCGACCAAACAACCATAGACTTTCAGGTTTGTTGTGTTTCGTTGATCTTCTGGCTGCTTCTTTGAAAGAAACGAAAGCCAAACGTCAGGAGAAACTATCATTCCTAAGGGGACAAAACAATATATAAAAAGAAGTAAAGTAAGTACGAAACCGTTATTGTAGCTTAATTGAAGATGACAAGATCAGAAAGATGTACTTTATTATCGTTGCTAATCTTATATATAAGATCATTATCGAGAAAATGTTTTAATTCCAATTTCAGAGACATTCTACTTTTATGCCTCAAAACAGTGCAGCACCTTACTCTCCTTAACCAGTTATCAGAATTGCTTGTTGGGAAAGCATTTTAAATTGAAGATCTTCGGGATGTTAAAATAAGTGACAATGTAGGAAACATAATTGTCTTGTGTTATCAACATTGACAAGAACCGCGCAGGGTGAGAGCCAGGGAGAGGGGGCTTACCCGGTGGCTGAAAAAAGAGTACGTAAGAGATCTCAGTAGACGCCCAATTCTCCACAGAGGAGTGACGACGAGAAAATGTTTTAATTCCAATTTCAGAGACATTCTACTTTTATGCCTCAAAACAGTGCAGCACCTTACTCTCCTTAACCAGTTATCAGAATTGCTTGTTGGGAAAGCATTTTAAATTGAAGATCTTCGGGATGTTAAAATAAGTGACAATGTAGGAAACATAATTGTCTTGTGTTATCAACATTGACAAGAACCGCGCAGGGTGAGAGCCAGGGAGAGGGGGCTTACCCGGTGGCTGAAAAAAGAGTACGTAAGAGATCTCAGTAGACGCCCAATTCTCCACAGAGGAGTGACGACGAGAAAATGTTTTAATTCCAATTTCAGAGACATTCTACCTTTGTACCCCAAAACAGTGCAGCACCTTACTCTCCTAACCAGTTATCAGAATTGCTTGTTGGGAAAGTATTTTAAATTGAAGAGCGGCATGTTAAAATACGTGACAATTTAGAAAACATAATTGTCTTGTGTTATCAGCATTGACAAGAACCACGCAGGGTGAGAGCCAGGGAGAGGGGGCTTACGCCGTGGCTGAAAAGATCTCAGTAGACGCCCAATTCTCCACAGAGAAGTGACGACGTCCTAAGTCGAGTCAGTCATCTCATATTGCACCTACATTTTGCGGATGAAACAAAGGCGGTCTAAGTGCTCAGCCCTATATGACACTATATGTATGCTGCAAAGAGTAAAATTATTACACACCATTTAATTTATTTAATGTTAACCTCGGGTTAAGTTATTCGGCAAAGAAAAAGCTGTAAAATCAGAAAAAGTTTGCTGTTGCTAACCTTGAGTGATAAGGCAGAGACAAATCACTGCAAAGATCACCGGTGAAGGTACTCCGCTTCTGAAGTAGTTCCAGTAAAGCTTATATGACACAACTCCGATTGTGCGATCTTCTTCCGATATTTGTAGACTCCTTGGTTTATCAAGGGGAAACACTCTACCACAGCTGTCAACAACTTCATCGTTCTTGTTAAGTTTCTCGTCAAATTTCTGGTAGAGCGGGTCAACAGTTGTGCTTAGAATACCTTTATCTTTTAGATCGGAGAAACCTCCACTTCCTAACACACGACCTTTAAACATTATCATCACGTTGTCGGCTTTTTTCATGTGCCGTTCTTGATGAGAGGTTAGAATTCGAGTTTTATTACTGAGGAGGTCGCTGATACATTTGTCAAAGACATGTTGACCAACTTTAAAGTCCAGCGCGCTGAGAGGGTCATCCAACAAGTAAATGTCTGCATCAGCGTAGACTGCGCGCGCTAAGCTTACTCTCGCCCGCTGACCTCCGCTAAGAATTGCACCGCGTTCTCCAACAACGGTTTGGTCACAATCGGGAAATTGTTGAATGTCTTCTGTCAGGGCGCACGCTTCGATCGTTCTGGTGTATTTAGGTTCGTCGTATGGCTCACCAAACAAAATGTTTTCTCTGATAGTTCCAGAGAAGACCCAGGGTACTTGTGGCACATAAACAACAGTTCCTTGGTAGCTTACGGTTCCGCTGATGTCTGAGACTATTCCAGCAATCCCTGAGAGAAGAATAGATTTGCCACTTCCTACTGGTCCGGTGATAACTGTCAAACTTCCTGGAGCCGCGACGAAATTGATATTTTGCAGAACAAATTCGTTTTCTCGCTTGATTTGTTTCTTCGTCAAACCCAACACGCTTACCGCAGTCGTTGGTTTTTGTACATTTTTCACCTTATCATCTGCAACAGAAGCCTCTTGCATTTTGGGAGGGCGTCTATCGTTGTTGCTTTTATCATGAGCACCCTGATCACGAGAGATTGAGGGTAGATTATCTAAAAGAAGAAACTCTTCTATCCTGTTAAGTGAAACGTAAGCGTCGTATATGTCCAGCAAACCATAGGCTAGATTAAAGCAAACGGTATGTCTTAACACATTGATGAAAGAGACGAGCATGAAAACATTAACGGGTGTGAGTGTCTGGCCTGTTAGTACAAGAGTGATGATAGACGCCAGAGTAGCCATTGGTGCAGAAGTGTACTCCAAACCAGCAATACCTGACAGAACGGAACTCTTCTTACGAATGACGCTGATTTCTTGTCTGTAATAAAAAAAAGTCCTTAAAAAGATGATCATTTTACGTCAAAATAGAACAAACTAAATGACCAAATAGACTGCTACAATTGGAGTTGCTAATTCCTGTTTGACTGCTTGACTAGCTACATTATTATTAACCCTATTCAGAATAGGATATTTATGGTCTGGGGTTGGGGTTAGAGGGATGCCAAAATGGTCTTATATTTGGAGTAAACAAAAATTTAATATAATCTAGCAAAACAATCTTCTCTCCAAGTCTAATTATCCTCAGTTAATCAAAATACCAGCCACATGCAGTATCAATTTTCTTCGTACCTTCGAATGCGTTTTATCTTTTCGCGGTAGTCATGTTCCCACGCATGCATTTTGATGGCGCAGATCCCAGAGATTACCTGGTTCATCAAGGAGATGCGACGGTCAGAAATTGCGGCTGTGCACAAGCGTAGTAAAGCACCAACAGAGGACAACCCAGCGAAGTATGGTACAAGAAAACACAGGAAAATGACTCCCATAAGAGACTGCCAACCAATGAAAAAGACGAGTAGCAATGTTATAGCGATGAGCTCAATTAATGCAGATGGCCCTTTAAAGCACCATTTAACTGTCTCTTCTTCCAGTCGCTGAACATCGTTTGATACCAGGTCAATCACGTGACCTGTTGAAAATTTAACCAATGCATCCTTGCTGAGAAGAAGCGTCTGCAAGGAAAAAAAGAAGAGTAAGTAGCAATAAAATACAATACATATATAAAATGTAACGGCAACAACCAATAGAGCGCGCGACTATCCAGTCTGTTCATGGGCTATAGGAAAAGTGCATTTCGACTAAATAAAGCTTAATTTATCTGAAATAAACGTAAATTACTCACATTTCAGTAGTCCTGTGTCTTTTCTACCCATATATTTTGTGGACAAAGCTTGCAGAACGCTGCGTTCGATTCACAAGTAACGCTAGCATTCGTTAAGTCTTGGTACCCAAGCGGTTTTTTTTAACCCGAGACGCGGGCGCTAAGCATTTGGTGTTAACTCATAAAACGCACTGGGTAGAAAACAAATCCGAACAGTCATGTGAAGTTCGTAACACGCATCTGTGCCCATCTCCATATATGGAAGCAAAAGCTGGACAGCCCTAGGGGTCTATATTGGAACTAAATTGGAACTAAGTTGGCGCGAGAAACCTGGAAACCACGTGGTTCGGGAGGTTTCTGTGCCGAGCGAAGTGACGGTTTTAATTTTCAAAAAAATATTTTAGGGAGTTTAAGCAACGATCACGGCGGCGCCAAGGAAAACATCACTTCAAAAAAGAATTCGCGTCATTTTAAACTACCTCCAATGAATTGTTCCAATTTGTTCAGTTTGTCTAATATTATGTGACTGGATTGTCCGGGAGGTAATAGGTCCATGATAACCGTCACGAATATAGCGCCTCCTACACACTATCATGACCATATAGTTGTATATTTAACGTACTCGTAGTACCTGTAGTACTCATAGTACTCGTGGTACCTGTAGTACTTGTAGTACCTGTAGTACCTGTAGTACTCATAGTACTCGTAGTATCTGTAGTACTTGTAGTACCTGTAGTACCTGTAGTACCTGTAGTACTCATAGTACTCGTAGTACTTGTAGTACCTGTAGTACCTGTAGTACCTGTAGTACTCGTAGTACCTGTAGTACCTGTAAGACTTGTAGTACCTGTAGTACTCGTAGTACTAGTAGTACCTGTAGTACTCGTAGTACCTGTAGTACTTGTAGTACCTGTAGTACCTGTAGTACTCGTAGTACCTGCAGTACTCGTAGTACCTGTAGTACCTGTAGTACCTGTAGTATTTGTAGTACCTGTAGTACTTGTAGTACCTGTAGTATATGTAGTACCTGTAGTACCTGTAGTACCTGTAGTACTCGTAGTACTTGTAGTACCTGTAGTACTTGTAGTACCTGTAGTACCTGTAGTACCTGTAGTACTTGTAGTACCTGTAGTACAGGTACCACAGGTACTACGAGTACTACAGGTACTACAAGTACTACGAGTACTACAGGTACTACAGGTACTACAGGTACTACAAGTACTACAGGTACTACAGGTACTACAAGTACTACAGGTACTACAGGTACTACAAGTACTACAGGTACTACAGGTACTACAGGTACTACGAGTACTACAGGTACTACAGGTACTACGAGTACTACAGGTACCACAGGTACTACAAGTACTACAGGTACTACGAGTACTACAGGTACTACAGGTACTACAGGTACTACGAGTACTACCGGTACTACAGGTACTACAGGTACTACAAGTACTACAGGTACTACAGGTACTACAAGTACTACAGGTACTACAAGTACTACAGGTACTACAGGTACTACAGGTACTACGAGTACTACAGGTACTACAGGTACTACAAGTACTACGGCCGAACCTTTTCCCACCCATTATAAATAGGAAAGAAACATCTTCTGGTGACATTTTCGTCACAATCATCCCAGTGGGAAAGTCGTCTTTTTGTTTTATAACAAGAGGCTACCAGTAGCCTATACTCATGCGCTTGCGTAAGAAAGTTTCATGGTTTATTTTAAACGGGTCACGCACCCCTCCCCCCTCAACGAATTTTGCGTGACACACATTGTACCATCACTCAAGACATGTTGATTGAAGCTACCAATTTTTCCGTATTCGCTTTGAATATTTAATTTATTGATTCCCGAACAAACCAACACTAGTTTTGTCCACACCCCCCCTCCCACCGACGGATGGCAAGATTGTTTGACCCCTCCCCTTCCGCCCGGATTTCCTGGCCCGCTAGCCCCCCCCCCCCCCCCCCCCCCCCCCCCCCCCCCCCCCCCCCCACCATCCCCCCGCCCTCCCGCCTGGATTTCCTAGCCCAAGGACCCCTCCTCCTGCCTGGATTTCCAATAAATTTTTGAAAGCCCTAAATTTACAGGTAATGAAAAAAGTACATGTAATCGGATTCAGGAGATTCTGCTTTTATAATGTCAAAACTGTGGTGATGAGTGCTATAAGGCTATGTTTACACTATACCGGATAGCTTATCATGTCGACATTAAAAATACTCCGGCCTGGTGTGAACAGAAACGACTCAGAACTGGATATTTACTTCTTTTTCAGTGGGTTTCAATCCTCGCTCCTAGTTGTTGACTTCCGCTACGGTTCGGTTCGATTGCCTGTTCACACTGCTCCAGAGGGTGGCACAAGAATCTATCCGATATGTGACGATTCACTTTAACGAGCGCCGCGTCGCATCGGCGCTCCGGAACAAAAATCGTTCCGAAACTAGCGTTTCATGTGTGAACGAAAGGCTTATCCGGTATGGTTTACGTGCCGGCGCAAGAGCTATCCGGTATAGTGTAGACATAGCCTAAATTGGTGAAACATTTTAAAAATAAATATTGCGTGACGCATCATGACCCCCCCGCCCCGCTTGATTTCAAGACCAAATCGAAATGAAATTTTTCTATAAAGCTAGTTCTTAAATAACTGCTTTGATTTTGCCATTTTGCCATTAGTTTTTTCCAGGCTTCATAGTTTCTTCAAAGTGTTGTCGCAAATACACTTCTTTCATGTATGTAAATTTCGTGTGAAATATAATTCGATCGCGTGGTTTTTTCATGATCATGAATCCAAAATATTTGCTCTAAAGCTCAAAATTTTTTATGAAACTCATATTTCCTTGAATGAAAATGTCGCGACTTCAAAAAGTTACCTGATTATATTACTACTAATATTGAAAATGAAATTATATGGAACAATTGTAACATTTTAATTGATAAGAAGCAAGTTTTTTATAGAAAATGGTTCTTAAAAAACGTTATTTATGTGCAAGATTTACTAAATGAACAAGGCAACTTTTGTAACTTTTCATTTTTAGATGCACCCTTTACGAAGTTTTATGGTCTTATCAATGCCATTCCTCGCGCCTGGAAAAATGCTTTAAAAATGCATGGTCAAAACAACCTCAACGATACTTCCACCACATCTCTAATCACAAGTTCTATTTATTCTGTAATCTTAAAAAATACTTTCGTACCACCAACCTCTCAAACTAAAATTTTACGATACGGCTTTTTAGAGAAAAATGTTCATAAAGTTTACCAAATGCCTTTTATAGTAACAAAAGAAGTTAAACTCATAATGTTTCAATACAAAATTATACACAACATACTCCCTACCCTAATCTTTGACAAAACAAAACACTGGCAGGCATTAAATTACTCAATTCTAATAGCAAAATATCATATATTCTGCACGTCAAACAGGCGCCAAGGTGGATTATACTTTTGTAACTTCCTGCTGCGAATACAAGAAAAAATTGAAATAATGAAAGAAATTGCAATTGCAAAGAAATGCTTGTCTACGTTTCGCCGAAAATGGACAGTTCTTCTGTAATTAATATTAGTAAATTTATTAATGTAATCGTACGTCTGTGTAATCCGTATAATATCATTTTGTAATGCTGTGATGTAAATAATGTACTGTTTCAAATAAAGTTGTTCATTATGAAAAAAAAAACTGCACTCAACCAGTGTGTGTAGGAAGGACTACTAGCTATGGCTGTTTTGAAGCTTCGCCTGTTTGGTGAAGTTTCCATTTTTTTTAAATATCGTTGCTCTTGTCTTAGGATCGTACGTTGTTGTTCTGAAATCTGATACAATGTAATTATAAAAGTAAAGCCTGGTTCACACGTGCGACGCAAATGCAAATGCAAATGCAAGCGCAAACGCAAGCGACGTTCACACGTGGAACGCAAACGCAAGAAACGTAAGATACGCAGGCGCAGTTGAAGTTATCTTCCAAGATGGCGGACAACGCTGAGTTTTTGGCAGCAGGTATGGTTTTTCTGATTCTCGCATATCGGCTGCTAAAGGAACGGCACAGGATATTTCTCACACTCTCTGCCAGTTTCTCGTCTGCTTTAATCGTGGAGGACGCCATCTTGATTTCAACTTCAACCGCGGTGGCTTGGAACAAGTGCTTTTCACCTTGCGTTTGCGCTTGCATTTGCGTTGAGTCCGGTTCACACGTGTGAAACGCAAACGCAAGTGCAAATGCAAATGCAAGGAAATGAAAATTTTTCCATTCCTTGCGTTTGCATTTGCACTTGCGTTTGCATTTTGCGTTGCCCCGGTTCACACGTATTTTCCTTGCGTTTGCGCTTGCATTTGCATTTGCGTCGCACGTGTGAACCAGGCTTAACAGCAAAGCTGCCATTGTGGTTACTTCATTATGAATATCTTTCCGGAGGCTGAGTTGGGGTGGCTAATCTGACCATAATCAAAAGTGCTTAAGTAGACTGGGCTGCGAACCAGCTTTTTGTGCTTACCTTGAGGTACACTAGTCCTTTTATGGCGCTGCTTATTCTGATACCCCACAGTTCGAATCTGTATTCACTGTAGTGCATGCTGAGGGAACCGATCAGGGCGTTAATACCCATAGCTAATGCACAGCCATAGAGAAGATAATTCTGCTGTGGTTCCGCAATTGTCAGTGATGCCATGAGATATCCGAGAAGCAATGGCAGAAGAATGCGAGAAAGGTTTAACAACATGTTGATTGAGACGAAGGTAATAAACTCCTTAAATGAGACTATTTTTAATACGCTTTTCCAAAGCTTGGGTTTTTTACCACTTTGTTTGCCCTTCGTTTGCTCGTCTTTCCATTTAGACTGAAGATGTTCGATAACAAAGCTGGTACTGTTTTGTTCAGAAAGAGGTAAAAAATCAGATTGCTCTAGAGCTCGTTCATTGCCCTTCTTGAAGACAATGTTCATCCACTGAAAGAAAAGAGCAGACAGAAAGCTGACGCGTTTCGTATTGTCATCGGTGGAGATCTTCTCGTATCCATTTTTTGCCATGGCCTAAAACCTAAAATTGATAAAAACCGAACACTGAATTAAAATATGAAAATCATTGAAAACTAGAGGAATTGCTTTTGCTGTAATTTATACTTTTTTTTTTTTGTTATGTGTCAGGCCTGCCTTTTTATCTCTCCTCCTCCCCCTCCCCCTCCCATTTCGTGTCCTCCTGTTCCCCTCCCCTAAGGAAGGACTGATACTCAGGTTAGCAAGGTCACCGTTCGGTCGCGTCAATCCGTGAGAGAAATGAGAGACTACCAGTAGTCTATAGGCCACCATTGCATCCATTGTAATATGGAAGAGAACCGTTCGAGCGGTAAAAACAAAATTTCGCGAACAGCTCATATAACAATAATGATAATCGATTCTTGGCTTGCACTTACGTCATATCCTGTCATATCAAAATTCAAAAGCATTAAAAAACAGATTTCGATTCCAAAATGTTTATGGAATTGTAGAGAGTTTAAAACTACACATCTGGGCCAAATTATGAAGCGCCAGAGCACTTCGTTAAAGAGTTATAGGCGAACGAGTATTAGACATTACAGGTGAAAATGTATGGAGCGGCCATCTTGGTGTACCACTTTGGTACACCAACATGGCGGCCAAAACTTCAAAGTCATAATTACGCAAAAAAATCTCATCACAAAAGATTGGATTCACTATAAGTTACATTAAATCGGCTTATAAACATCTGTAATGCAAAAATAACTTTCAACTGGTTCAATTTTGTTTATTTTCACGGCTTATCTGAAATAGCGTGACGAATTGCGTGACACATTTCAAACCTTTACAAATCGGAAGCAAAACATCGTTAAAACCTGAAACTTTTTGTGAAGGAATGTAACACTGGTATCTACATGCCATGTTAGAAACAGCTTTGCAGGATGTAAAGTTTAGATTTTTGAATTTTTATGACGTCATGTGCAAGCCAAGAATAACTATTTAGCGCCATTTCCGTCACCGTCCAGTAGCGCTTTACATACGCTCTGATTCCATGTACCGCCAAAAAAAAAAGACACCATGCACGGTACATTTACCGCCAGCAGTAAATTGCCTTTATAAACTTGTTAAGAATACTCCGGCTGGTAGCAGTTGTTTTGAAAGTTACTGATTATGGATTTCCGATTTAGCGGAAAATGAGGCCAATTTTCACACTAAGGTGCAGGATTGCAGAAAACTAGTTTAATGAGATGGAAATCATATTTGTATCTCATTGAATAACAATACATGCCATTGTATCATGCTTCGTTCTAAAAAAACTAAATTAATTTTCTGCAATCCTGCACCTCACTCTTAATTTTGAAATTGACGTTGATCCCGCAAGATTATGTATGACTAAAAAAAACAGAGAATGTCAATGTCTCCAACCTAGCCGTTATTTTTTTAAAGGCTGCGTAGGAGAGTAAGAAGACCTCTATGAATGTGGGAAATAAACAGAATTCAAGTAAGATTGCTTTTTAAAAATATAAACCATGGGTCTCCTTGATTTTCACTCGCCGGAATAAGTGCGCCATTGTTCACAGGTTTATCAGAATATCAATGAGGTTCATGTTTTATGTTTTAATTTATACAAAAAACCCGCACAATAACACGGTTGCGAAGCAGTCACCCAGATTTTCACATGTACGGATCAAAAACTTAATCGCAAAGACGTTATACTCCACGATTCTTGGAATATTTTGGCCGCCTTGTCCTGGGATTTCTAGACCAGCCCCGCTATTTTGAAAGTAAATATAGCTCATTAATTCAGTTTATTCTTTTTAAAAGACTGCCAGAGAGAGTTTAAATAAACTATTAAAAAGAAAAAAGTGAAAAAGGCCCTGGGGACCACTCTACGATTGACTGACGAAATAAACACCACAAATGTATTTCCCGACGTATTTCATATTTACACAGACATGCCGACCCACGGTAAAGGAAAATCTGGAGATCCATGAAAAAAATCTAGAAGAATAGTTCATAGGCCCTGTTAGTGCTTTTTATGCAGCGGTTTAGTCATTTCCATGCTTGCAACGTACTGTGAACACAAATAAAGCAAGGTAACATTTAAATAAACACCTAATGACTGCCCACAATGGAAAATAATATCAAATATAAAATCTCACTAATTTTGGTAGAATCTCTAGATTTTTAAACATTCTTGTTCTTCGGCCATTTCAATTTGATGAGGAATAAAAAACAAACTGCGGTAATAAACATGATACATGGACTACGCATGGTTTGAAAAAGCTTTGAATTAACTTGACGTTTCGTATACTACAACATCCATCCTCAGAAGTAATAGCGGAGCTCTCGCTGACCGAAGGCCCGCTGCGGAGCCCCATACTCATAGAACCTATGCCCGTCATTTTTCATGGTCATGGCAAGCGGAATGTTTCGCGAGCGCGTCAGTCCGTGTGCCGTTGGACAGGGCTTGCTCGTGGGCGCGTATGACGTTGCAAAACATGCGCGTATAACGCCACACAACATCCGGGATCATAGCAATTTTGAAACCAAAGCGAGGCTTTGTTTTTCGCGCGGCTACACAGCCTAGTGTCACGTCAGCTCGGTATCAGCTCAGTATCAATGCTATGAAAACTTCGAAATGGTCCCATTTGATGTTGTGACCAGTAGAGATTGCGTGATTAGCAACGGCGGAGGCGTGACCCACTTGAGTGAAAGCTTTGAAATGTTCGGCCTTTCTGTCATGCAGTCGCCGTCTAAGATCGTATACAAAGCCAGTTGCTGGGACTGTGATGCCTTTTACATTGGTAAAACGTTTAGGTTAATGTTTAACTCGTTACCAGTACCTTGCTTTAAAATTATTAAAGTTTTTAATTACTTCAAATTTGTGTAACCGTCACTATTACTTCTGAGGATGTATGTTGTAGCATACGAAATGTCAAGTTAATTCAAAGCGTTTTCAAACCATGCGTAGTCCATGTGTCATGTTTATTACCGCAGTTTGTTTTTTATTCCTCATCAAATTGAAATGGCCGAAGAACAAGAATGTTTAAAAATCTAGAGATTCTACCAAAATTAGTGAGATTTTATATTTGATATTATTTTCCATTGTGGGCAGTCATTAGGTGTTTATTTAAATGTTACCTTGCTTTATTTGTGTTCACAGTACGTTGCAAGCATGGAAATGACTAAACCGCTGCATAAAAAAACACTAACAGGGCCTATGAACTGGGCAAAAAACGGTAAACACAAGAACAAATCAGACTGAACTCCTCAGTACGGTAATAGTGTGCTATTTTGTTACTTTATGTTACAAGCATTCTCATTTGTTTCCCATTTTTTTACTCAACAAGGTAATATTTCACTTCAGAATGATTTCCTCCAAAAAACCGTGAGATTGGGAGTCCCCTTGCATCAGGAGCGTGGCCAAAAGCTCGGTCAGCCTGGCAAAACCTGGCCAGGCCACGCTTTCCAGGCTTTTGGCCACACTTGCCTGCAAAGTGCAGCCTGGAAAAGCCTGGCAAGCATTGCTCAGGCCAAGCTTTCTTGGCAACCTTGGCCACAAAAACTTGGCTTTCCTGGCCACATAAGTTCAAGGCCGAGTTTTCGTGGCTTCCTTGGCCACAAAAAGTCGGCTTTCCCGGCCACATAAGTTCAAGGCCAAGCTTTCTTGGATTTTCTGGCCAGGAAAGCCTGGCATTCCTGGCTATGTCTCCTTGCTCAGGGACGAAATAATTATTTTGCTAAAATTTGTTATTAATATTTTCCTCTTGAAATAGAAAAGTATTCCCTTTTTTACATGCTAAATCGTCAAAACTCAGTAAACATATTATCAGGGTGGTTTATTGGCGGAGCTCTACGGGCCGAAGGCCGGCGCGTAGCCCCATACTCATAGAACCTAGAACCTATGCCCGTCATTTTTCATGGTCATGGCTAGCGGAATGTTTCGCGGGCGCGTGCGTGTGCGGCCCGCCGCGGCCCGTGTCACAACATCCGGGATCTTAGTAATTTTGAAAGCAAACCGAGACCGAGGCTTTGTTTTTCGCGCGGCCACACAGCCGTGAGCTCGGTAAACACTTTAGTTAGATTGTTGTGTTTAGCGGAGAATTAAAGTCGTTATTTCCCTGCAGTTTTTAGCGGTTTGCTCTACTCAAGATAGGGATACTAATTAAGGCATGCTTAGAAGCCGCTTTAGTGGAAAAAGAAGAGCTTTCAGGGATAAAACCTTGCTTCGAGGATGAGAGCAATGCGGGGAGATGTTTGTCATTTCGGATTTCAGAACTGAAGAAGCGGAGATTTAAGCTTAAAGAATTTCCAACAGTGGAGGGACTTAAAAGTAAAACAAAATACATTTTTCGATGAGAATTTATATTGATATCAATCTGTGATTGACATTTTCTTTGTGTTCTCGCTAGTTTTGGAGAATTGTTTATGAAACGTTTTCTTTCATCGAAGACAGCTCGGCGTCGATGAGCTATAAATATATGGTTCGCGTTTTGCTTTTAAACATAAACTTATGGAGATTTGAATAAAATTTTTCGAAAGAAGATTGTGTTGTCCATTTTTATGTGTTTGTTCATTCATTACATAGGTTGAAAAGCGATTTTATGTAAACAAAACAAGACTTGAATTTTATTATAGTTCTAACTTCACTCGCGTGGCCTTATGCAAATATGTTTGTGTATTTTTTGCAATTTTGATTTCCAAATCAGTTTCTCGGACAACTTTTGATAAGCAAAAGGTGTATTTTATTTGGAAATTAGTCGTACTAGTTATCTAGACGGAGAAAAAGTTGTTTTTGTGAACTTTTGTACGGTCTAAATGTATTGTGCAGACGGTCGCGTAATTCTTTTTTTTTTGAGAATTGCTAAAATTAAAAATTAGCCCGGCCGTCAATTTTATTCTTGTGCTTCCGACCTTTCACCTCAGTTAAGTTTATCATCGGCTTTCTGTTCAAAGAGCTACGCTGTTAGGCTCAGCCTATCTATATATATTACTTAACACTTTAATGCTATGAACAAAAAAATCTGACCATTAACAGAACTGAAAGTGAAATGTAAGTGTCATGATTGTACTGACTCTGATGCATGGTCTAGCTGATTTGACTTGTCGTGAGGCCGTGAGAAAAGATAAAAAATCGTGAGACTTACGGCAAAATCGTGAGACTTGGCAGGTCTGTTTACAGTAGACTCCCGCTATCTCAAACTAAACCTCCGCTGTCTCGAACAATTTTCCGTTCCCGTTGAGAGTTCAAGATAGCGGGAGTCCACTGTTCTAGGTGTTTTCACAATAGTGTTCATTTGCGTATGAAGTGGGAGTTTTGCGAAAGATCTCTACTATGCCAGCCAAGAACATTGCATCTCTTAAGCAAGAAGCTACTTTGCTGAATGTACTGAAATATTTATGGTATGGATGTTATACCTCAGATCTAAGACATCTAAGGTATGGTTGTTATACCAGAGACCTAAACCAGTCAGCACTGGTATAAGAAAGTGTCAATTTTTACATGTTTTCAGTTTAAAGTTGACAAAATACTCATAGTCACTGCATTTACACCGGCATACAATAGACTAGATAAAGGAGGATTTTTCAGGTATCCCATGATGCAACGCGAATGAACTATATTATCAACTGAAAATTGTATGACCCGTCATTTGCCATGGAGTTGCTCGAAGCGAGCGCATCGTCCACTGCGTAGATTTTAGCAGTTAAACATATATCACATCGTTCAATCTGGGTTGTTGTAGGTTCCCAACGGTATTTAGTACACGTTTGCTTCCCCAAAAAGTAAAGAGAGCGGCGACTTTGTCTATTTCTGAACACGGACAAAATGAAAGGCATCGATGACAATTTAGACTTCGATTTCCGGATTTCCGGTAGATGAAAAAATATTGCCATCTTCCATACCACTTGTAAAAACATGAACATCAAGCGATTTATTAGCTTCGAAGCGAAGGAAAGTGTCAAACAATTATATGATTTGACCAAACTCATAAAAGGAAACTGCAATTGCACTTAATACGATTTTTCCTTCGACTATAAAAACCTAAACAAAGAATCTACGCGATCGAAGCGAATTTCAACAACGTTTTGGCGCCGATTTTGACCAAAATTCAACGGTCATAAATTCATACAAAACGTGGGGACTTAAGGGGACCTTGTACTGCATTTAAAAGAGTCACTCTCCGGGCACTATCAGGCGTAATTATATGCTAATGTCCCCAGGATTAAAAACGAAACACGGCAAAACAGATCAAGGGTTAAAACACAACAAAGAAACGAAGCGGATCAGCCATGCATGCCACTCGAAACAAAGACAAAAATATTGCGATACATAGACAAACAGGCTCGGATCAAATGATATCTAAGTAAACTTTAATGTATATAGAAACCAAATAACGATTTGATTCACCTTTTATCGTGTTGGAAACGAAGAAAACGTCTCGCGAAGATCAGTAAAATTTCACCATGTGTACTCGCCATCGCAGGAAATTTGACACATCAGGATCGATAATTACGCGCTAGGCGCCATGGGATACCTGAAAAATCCTCCTTTAGACTAGATGGTACAACTTTTAAATATTAAATTTACATGTACCATGCTGTTTACCAGCTCTTTTTTCATGGAATAAAGTGGAAGTCGTCGAAATAAATATTTTCTTTAAAATATACGCCATTGTTAATACGGTATGTGAAAAATCTACAAATTGGAAGTTTAGTTTCTAGAGTATATGAAAATTATAATTCACCAAATACGAGTTTTAACGGCTATAAAACTTGTTGCTGAATGGTCTTGAATGCGCTGAATATTATTTGGTGGAATACAACCGAGCTTGACCCTAAAGTGGTTTACAATTCCAATAGCTAGCTATTCGAACTTTGTGAAGTAACTCGTACATCAAAATATTTTGTGTCGATGATGGCTGAAGACATCGCCCGCACTTTTTAACTATAGGTATATAACTTTCATAAGGTGGACGTACCCTCAGTTAAAACTTTGCGAAGTTGATCGGAATGGTGAGACTGGAGAACTTGCATTACCCTGCGCCTTTCACAGTTTGCAGTTTGGATAAACCCTCATTTTATTAAGTCGCAAACTAATTGATTATTAAAACAAATAAATCAGTTAAAACAATTCGTTTTCTATATCATTCAGCATTGAAAGGATACCTCTCTTCGTTAATTCCCCTTTGAGAAAGGGTAGACTTACATTCCCGTGCGCGCGCGAAAGTACAGCGAAACACAGATTTTGAGTAAGATTTCCGTACAACCCCATACATTAAACATGCATGTATGCGCTATTGTTTTTCTTCAGGTGTTCTTTTGTTTCGGCTTTTGTTTTAGTTTTACGAACGGTATGCATATCTAATGTATGGAGTTAAACGGAAATCTTTCGAAAGTAGCAAACTGACTTCACAACATAACAAGAGAAACTGTAGTACCTTTTCCATGGATTTTCCGCTAAATCGAAAAGCCCTATTCAGTTCCGTGGTCGCTCCGAGTGATGAAATGAAAATCCAATCGATTGTATAGTTATAATAATAATGAATAATTAACGGATGGGGTGAAATTCCCGTCCCAAGATTAAAAGTTGTTTCTTCGGGTTAACTTTGTAAATAAACTCTTTTAAACCCATACTTAAAAACATACTAAATTTATATATTTGCTGTTTCATACGCTCTAAGTAATCGATATGTTTTCAACTGACAAGACTATATTTATGGATACTATTAATTATGAAGAATATGAAGAATGCATTTGCTCAGTTCATTTTAAGCAGCTGTGTGGTTCGTTAGCTAAGGCACCCGACATGAAAGCTTTTGAATTTCCAAATCTTAAAGACGTTGCTTGTTATGTAGGTTAAAACTCGATATGCCACTTAAAGTTTCGCGAACTCACCTTTCAGTGATCTTAGCGATTCGGAGACGTCCACACTACGGTTGAGCGAACAAATTACTTTGTGTACCGTGATCGATAACTCACGAAATGTATTTAGCTTTTGCTGATTCCCTGGTTTTAATGCTTCGTCTGTTTGTTGGAATGGAAGAGAATAAATTTTTCGTTAAATTTTGGTCAACTTTCTTTGCATGTCTTTAGCACGTAATTGCCGACCGCATACTGTCGAATGTATCAACATATCTAATATGTACATACTGAACACTCATTAAAATGAACCGTGAAATAAATGCATAACTGACGATTGCATGCAATCACAATATTCTTATTTAGCAATAATATGATAGATGATAATATGATATATAATATATGATATAATGATAATATGATAGATGATAATAATTATGATATATATATATATATATATATATATATGACGATAATATGACATTTGGGTACGATTTTGTTCAAAAAGTGGGGTTCATTTCAGCTCGATTATCACTAAAAGTATTTTTTCCCAGTTAAATCGAATTCTATCATATTATGAAAAGGATTATGCCCTAGCTCCGAGGCCTTCTTAAAAATAATGACGTAGCACGATGTCATTATTTTTATGAAGGCCGAGGAGCCAGGGTATTATCCGTTTCAATGCACCTTTTCATTGTTTTAGAACAAGCAAACCAACGAGTTGCTGTGAAATTTTGCTCATCAGTGACCAGTAGTGATTGTCTAAATCCCATAAGGATTGGCAAACATTTTAATCATTGTAATGAGAAAAGTCAAACTAAATTTCAATTTTGACGACGGCTTTAATGACTTCCTTGGGCAATTTTTTCTTACCGATACAATCAGTTAAGCGTATGTTAGAATTTGATCAACTGTGGCCTCGATGAAACGCTGTGATCACTGCGAAGGGCCGTTTGTGATATTCTGTACTGGCGAAGTATGATACTTTTTAAAACAAGATGCGGATAAAGTTCTCAAGTTACCGCAGAATAGGAAAAAGGAAGCAGGGGGATGCAATCTTCGAAAAATGGAGCAAGCGAAGTGAAATTTAGTACACTTTTGAAACGTTTCAATTCTTTCATGAAAAGGGTTAAACGTTCCTTGCCTTGACAGTCGGTAGCAGTATTACATAAACAGAAATTTGAGGTTCTGGGCTTTGGTTTAAAATAGGAAATTGACAGTCGATAATTTTTCATTCCACGTTCAATGCAATGGAAATATTGAGTATTTGCCTTATAATGTCTATAGTAAAGGTTTATTTAAACTATTAACCAAGTTAGTTTAAACCCTAAAAAAATACGTTCTCGGAGATACAGGACGTTTATTGTTTGTCCAGAGGGATGTGTTGTTCATTTTGTTGACACGTACATGGGTCGGCTCATTGTTCTACGTAAAAGCACTCCAAACACTTGGGAATCAATGTTGCAGTGAGGTAAAGACTCCACGAGTTTAAGCTGTGTACAGCTTCTTGTTATAGATAATAACCCGTTCAAAACAATGAAAAGGTGCATTAATGCTAAATAATAGCTGTAAGTTTTTGCAAAGTTTCATAGGCATCGCTTTAGAGCGGAAAAAGTTATGGCTCAAAGTTTTTCATAGAATAGTGCGTCCGAAATAACAACGGCTCCGTTGTTATTTCGAAAACTTACAGCTATTATTTAGCAATAATGTGATATAATTCGATTTAACTGGGAAAAGATATTTTTAGTGATAATGGAGTTTAAATGAACCCCACTTTTTGAACAAAATCGTACCCATATCAAATTCTATCATATTATGTACTGTTTAAAAAACGAGCAGTAGTGTATTATCAGGTTTAAAAACTCGAGGCGAAGCCGAGAGTTGTTACACCTGATAATACACGTACTGCGAGTTTTTTGAACGGCTTCAAAAACATTCTTTCAAAAGCGTGTCCCTTCGGAATTAAAACAATTGCGCTTTTGTGCAAAGAGGAAATTAGCATACAAGAAAAACAAGTAGACTGATTAGCATACAACACATGTCCCACGTCTTCGACGAAGTGACCATCGCTTCCCGGCTCCTGTCGAAAGTTTTGGGATTTTAAAGTTCTGAGGGAAAACATCTACTGAAAAATGGGAAAAATTTCCGTATAACCCCATACATTTATTATGCATGCAAACTTCATTACTTATGTATGCGCGCTACTGTTTTCTTAAACAATGGCAATTCCCGCGTGTATTGAATATATGCATCACTAATCGCTACTTACTTCAACAATAAAAATGGATTTAGTTGCGTCGTCTCGTTTTTTTTTCTTTCCTCCCGCTTTCTCCTCCTTCTCGTCTCCGTTCCTCTTTCCCCAGTCTTTTCTTTTCAGTTTCTCGTCCCAGTTTTCTTCTCGGTTTCCTTTTCACCATTTTATTTCGGCGGCACCGTATCTCGAACCGTAACCCCTTAATCACATCAGGATCATTAGTCCATGTGCTATACCACTACACCACAAGAGTTCGTTGAAAGTTACCGACCAATAACTACATTTTATTCATGTGTTCTATGTTAATTTCTAAAAATCTACATAACAATTTAACCCCAACTCCCATGGCAGTTTACACGTAGGAATCCTTGAATAAAAAGCAACGTATTTCCATACAAATTTCTCTCACTGAGTCGTCCTTCAGTTTCCTTTAATTTCGACTTTTCTGCCGTGTTGTTATTATTATTATCATTACGTTATGTCAACCGTCTTCGTCTCCGTCTCCGTCTTTGTCTGTCCCTTCGTGTGCGTCCTCTCGTCCTCTTGTCAAGTTGAATTGGTTTTCGTTGTGTTCTCTATTACAAGATCACGAACGGTGCATAGATTGGTGCAAGGAACAGAACCTACTCACGTCTTGACTCACGTCCGTGAAGTGTCCTGGGCCTGACTGCTGCAAAGCACTAAGCTGGAGGAAACGCGCGAAATCGCGAGACGGGTTGCAATGGCATGGCATGGCATGGCATGGCATGGCATGGCATGGCATGGCATGGCATGGCATGGCATCACTGCGCCAGAACTCATGGTTTTCTGTAAGCAAGCTTT
This sequence comes from Dendrophyllia cribrosa, assembly GCA_024195265.1. Taxonomy (NCBI): domain Eukaryota; kingdom Metazoa; phylum Cnidaria; class Anthozoa; order Scleractinia; family Dendrophylliidae; genus Dendrophyllia; species Dendrophyllia cribrosa. The sequence goes on from JAJLRJ010000004.1 coordinate 23,650,394, forward strand.
CCATTCAAAAAATATTAGCCCTAACTTACGCTTGGGTGCACAAATATACCGTTAATCAAGCAGTGCATGAGACCTCGCAAGACGATGAGACCACGTCTACAGAATCGGTGATAGATTGGTAGAGTGCAGGGATAAAGAAACTCTTTTGCCAATTATACGCGCTCACATATTGCCAGGAACCCGCGTGATGAGTGACAAGTGGAGAGCTTATGATTGCCTACAAGACGAGGGTTATCAACATCTCACAGTTAACCACGGCCTAAACTTCACAGACCCAGACACCGTTGCTCACACGCAGGGCATCGAGAATACATGGTGGGGAGTAAAGCAAGGCCTGCCACGTACAGGAAGATCTCTTCGAAGGCTACCTACGGGAGTTTTTGTGGCGTAAGCATTATGGAGAGGATCCCTTTGGAAACATCAAGCATACCGCTACTTTACGAGGTGTACAAAGACCCGTAAAGTGTTCCGCGTAACAATCTATGCACCATTCGTGATCCTCTTTCGTGAAATCAAGAATACATCAAGTAAAGATTCAACACATCGCATCACAAGGTGGAAAACGGAAAAAAAAATCACCACAACAACATAAACGGTCAGTTTCAATTTATTTTTCTCTGGTCTATTAATCGACGCAGTTTCCCTAACCCTCATTTAAAAGCTAACCTTTCTCGCCAAACGCTACGTTTTTAATTTTTCATTCGCGCTACAACTCGAAAAACACGAAAAACGGCGCATTTTCTTCGACCTAATTTTTAGACCTAATTTGAAAAAGACTTAGAAAAACAATAAAAAAACCTATATAATGTATGCTATTTCCAAAGGCAGTCTATTGTTTTCTTTTATAATAGCGCGTATGCATAATTAATGTATGGGGTTATACGGAAATCTTGCCGAAAGTTGTCAGGTACGGTTTCAGTGGTCAAGAGAACGAGTAGAAAAAAGCAGCTTGCATCTGCGAACCAGTCGCTTACCTGGAAATTTACACGAGGGCGCTGGTGTCATTCAAATTACGGCTCACTTGTTAAAATGTTGGTTGTTTATTTTGTTGAGAAGATTCCAAATAGAATGGCGAAAGACCAGATTTCGTAAAACAGTACCGCATAAAAATATTAAAGTCACCATTTGTTGCACTAAAAATCCTGACCCATATTAGTAATCTTTATATAAAGATTAATATATTAATATATAAAATAATATAAAGATTACGTGTGATCTTTATAGCGGAGCACTCGCCGGGCCGAAGGCCCGGCTGCGCAGCCCCATATTATAGAACCTAGCCCGTCATTTTTCATGGTCATGGCTAGCGGAATGTTTCGCGGGCGCTTGTCTGCAACATGTGTGTCGCCCAAGGCTAGCTCGCGGGCGCGTATGACGTCGCAAAACATGCGCGTATAACGCCACACGCGCGGCTACACAGCCGTCAGCTCGGTAAACACTTTTTAAAAAAGTTGGATCTTTCGCAGTGTTAGACGGAGCAGTAAAGTTGTTATTTCCCTGCATTTTTTCGCGCTTTGCTACTCAAGACAGGGATACTAATTAAGGGATACTCAGAAGCCGTTTTAGTGGAAAAAGAAGAGCTTTCAGGGATAAAATCTTGCTTCGAGGAACTTCATATTATCAACATGATCAATGCAGGAGCAATGCGGGGAGATGCCTTGTTTTTATTACGGATTTCAGAACCGAAGAAGCGGAGTTTTAACGAATTTCCAAGCAGTCCAGTGCTTTAAAGGTAAAATAAATAACATTTTTCGATGGGAATTTATGTTGATATCAATTTTTGATTGACTTTTTCTTTGTGTTATCTTAAGTTTTGGAGACCTGTTTATGAAACGTGCTCAAATTAAGTCGTGTTGTTATCTTGAATTTCATCGAGGACAGCTCTGCCTTGATGCGCTATAAATGGAACGTGTTTTACTTTTAAACATAAACTAATAAAGATTTGAATAAAATTTTTCGAAAGAAGATTGTGTTGTCCATTTTTATGTGCTTGTTCATTCATTACATAGATTGAAAAGCGATTTTATGTAAACAAAACAAGACTTATATTTTCTGTCTTCACTCGCGTCGCCTTATGCAAATATGTTTGTGTATTTTTGCAATTTTGATTTCCAAATCAGTTTCTCGGGCAATTTTTGACAAACAAAAACTGTATTTTATTCGGAAGTTAGTCGTACCTGTTATTCTAGACAGAGAAAAGTTGTTTTTGTGAACTTTTGTACGGTCTAAATGTACTGTGCAGACGGTCGGGTAATACTGTTTTTTGACAATTGCTAAAATTGAAAAATAGCCCGGTCGTCAATCTTAATTCTTGTGCTTCCGACCTTTCGCCTTAGTTAAGCTTGTTCATAGTGCTACGCTGTTAGACTCTGCCTATCTATATATATTATAAATATCACGGTGGTCATTTTAAAATCAGTCATTAAAAATTCAGCGATTATTGCATTGTTTGTCCATTCAGCCCCGCACTCCCCTGTGACTGAAATCAAAGCCGCCACCAGGCTTTTCATAATGACCGTAGATTACCAGGTATAAAGGTTCATACACGTGATCGATTTGCGTCGTGTGATTGGCTGATATGCTCATTAATTATTAATGAGTTTTTGAATGCTTAATAATAGCTGTAAGTTTTCGCAAAGTTTCATAGGTATCGCTTTAGAGCGGAAAAAGTTATGGCCCAAAGTTTTTCAAAGAATAGTGCGCCACCTTAAATCAATGGTTATGAAACCTTAGAAACATTTGTTCTCTTTTATAATAGCGCATATGCATAATTAATGTTGGGGTTATACGGAAATCTTGCCTATTGAACTTCTTATAACGGGTGGTGGTTATTAAAAAGTTACTTTGTTTTACAGTGACCGCTTGGGTCACGGTGAGAATCCAATCAATCGTAATAATCATATTGCAGGATCATAACAGATCCCATTTATTTACCCCTAAATTTTGATCCTTGATCCTAAAACCTTTGGGAATTTTGATCCCTGATGCCGCAAAAAATGTTGACTCCACGAGATTCTCTCTTTATAATTTTGCTTCGTTGCAAAACGTAAACGCGACATTTATAGATGCTACTCACAACTCTATCTAACATAAACCCGACTCACAACATTCGCGCCAGCAAAGATCTCAACTGTCTACAATTGTGAAATAGCAATGACAGGACAATGACTACTGAGTGTGGAAACCAGTACCGTGTTAATTCACTCGTCCTTCCAGAAATGGCACTGAAAAAAATGTGAAAAGTCTAAACGAAATATAATTTACTTCGTTGACGCGTATATTATAACAAAAGCACTCAAGTCGTTTAAGGTCGCGGGGGATACCTGCCATGAATAAATTCATAAGGCAAAATTTTAGCAGGGGTGTCACTTTGAAAAACGTTATATCGTAAACGTTTGGATGCTGATTTCACTAAAATTTAACAGAGATATTGGCGAATAAGGGAAGTGCATAAGGATTGTTTTTTATTGAAGAGATTGCGCTTTGCGGCAATAGGTGGTTTTCATGTTACGTCATCGCCGCCATGCTGGTGGACATAAACAATAGTTCTCTCATTAGCTCCTTTTGTTCGTCCACCAGCATTTGTTCGTTTCACTATTGTTATCTATGTCTCTAGAGATTGATTGCAAACCACCTATGCTGTAAGCGACTAAAGTTATGTTTTTTAAAAACGTGGTTTTGTGTCCAAGTTTGCTCCTCGAGAAGAACACAAAGCAAGTTGATTTCAGCACTCACTGATCCGTTAAAACGTCTATTGTGTCATATCTGACTCCGATGTTTTATTTCAACTTCAATTAAAAGTTATAAGCTTTTAAAGGAGTAAAATTGTCCATGTTAGAATTTGAAGCCTCATATCTTCCCTTTGAAAGCCTATTTAAAAATTTTGAGTCAGATATGACAATCTACAATACACCTAGTTTACCTCCCTGCAGTTTCAACTCATGAAATTCTCTATCCGCGCTGAAATTCTTGGACACAAAATTGCTTGTTTTCACGCTTCCGAAGGCTTCCCGAGCAAACACGAATGCAGAAAATAGGGTGTTTCTCGGTGTTGCGGAAACTATTGTTGGTTAGCTTTTGTGTTGTGGTGTGAGTATTGTTTACTTTCTTTTGAATCTTTTGTTTTACGTCATTTGGTGATCGCAACACCAAGAAACTGCCAGAAAATATATATTTTTGGTAATTTTGCTAATTTTAATCCACGGGCACCTATTGTCAACACTTATTCATGCAGAAAGAACAATGCGTTGAAAATAGTGGATACCAGACAGCGCTTTGCACGTGCAATTATTGATTCAGAAACATTAGAGAGCCTGTTCGTGAATATTTCGCGCATTTTCGGTATCAGCCGTCGCACAAAGTGCATACGCTTTTCATAAATGCATACTGATGAGCGGAACCTGTCTCCGGTGACCTTAATAACCTTGCCTTGGTACGGTAATGGAGAAAGAGCTAATTAACATTTCGATCCTAAGACTGAAAGGGCTAATTATCCGATCTCAGCAACTATTCATTCCCGAGAAAAATGCTAGCAATTACAGAGGCCCTTATATACATATTCATCTGCTGTAACATGGGACTTTAACTTCGTGGCTGAGTGAGAGTTGCCCTGCTACTAACCGACCGGTCTTTTACATGAATTGGATCAGAACTTCGTTCACGGACATGTTTTATTGCTAGTGTTGACTCATTCGGTTACAGTTGACAACGAGAAATTCTCCTGTCATGGCAACGAGAATAGTCCAACAATAACTCAAATAGACAAATTCGGCTAACGCATTGTTGTACCCAATTCAAACCTTTTGGGATTAGAACTTTTTGTTCGTCATATTTCCATATCAATGAAGCATTGACATGGAAATTATATGGAAATATTGTGAACAAAGAATCTTATTCCCAGAAGGTTTGAATTGGGTACAACAATGCGTTAGCCGAATTTGTCTATGAATCATGCTATTCGTCTGACTGATTTCCCTCTTCCGTTAGCATGCCCTTTCAGTTTGGTCTCCAATTAGGACCAACTGATCAATTAGACCAGAAAAAAATATATGATTTTGTCTTCATTGGCTTGAGTCTATGAGTCAATGTCCGCGTCCGTTTAATAGAGTTGTCTGTTTAATACAGTACTTTCTTAACAGTAAATAAGGGAACAGAATTTTGGTACTTTAGCTACTGTCCGCTTAATACGTCGTCCGCTTAAGGGGCTGATTACGTGGCGAATTTCACCCCGGTTAGGCGGGCTGAGATCTCAGCCTCTCGGCCCAGTTTCTTGAACAAATTTTGTCAAAACGACGTTTGCGATAACATGAAGAAAGTTTCAGCCCGGGCTCAGCCCAAGCTGAAATTTCCAACCCGATTTTTGCGGGCAAACGGGCTGAAAGCCTCATATAATCAGAACGAAATTTCAGCCCGGGCTGAAAAGTGAGGTCACCTGGGTAAAAAAGTGCACTTGGGCATGCGCAATGATTTGTTTTTAATGAAACCAGATGGCGGCTACCAGGTTTCAGTGGAATAACGGTGATAAAATCGAAAATCTTATTCGGTACTTGGCGAATTACAAATGGAACGCAGATAAGGTGAAGCAATATTAAGCTGTTCAGGAAGCCATGGCCTGAATATATGAAGAGGAACCCACTTTTTTTGGGCCACCTGCCATTACACCATTGCCACTATCCCAAGAAGTTGGAAATTGTGTGCTAACAACGGGCTTAATGGCGAGACAAGCAGTGCCCCGATTTTCACAAGTCGAATACTTGAGGCCATTTTGATTTCTGTACACTCTTCCGCCAAATTTCAAATTTGGCGCACGGGCTGAAATTCGTCATGTAATCGTAACAAAATTCCAGCCCGCCTACCGGGCTGAAATTCGCTATGTAATCAGCCCCTAAAACATTTTTTACTGTAATATATATAGAAAGGCTTAGCCTAACACCGGGGCTCTCTGAACAGAAAGCTGATGATAAGCTTAACAAAGGTGAAAGTTTGGAAGCGCAAGAATAAAGAATGACGACCGGGCTATTTTTCAATTTTAGCAATTCTTAAATACTGTATTACGCGACCGTCTGCACAGTACATTTAGACTGGACAAAAGCTCACAAAAGAAAATATTTTCTCGGTCTAGAATAACTAGTATATCTAATTTCAGAATCGAAAATTGCCCCAGAAACTGATTTGGAAATCAAAATTGCAAAAAATACACAGACATCTTTGCATAACGCGACGCGAGTGAACTGAGTTAGAACTGTGAATGTGATTTTATGAAAATTATATATTTTATCCGCAGTTCAAATATATGATTTTCATATATTCGCATTCATATATATTCAATATTATCGGGTATGTTACGAACTCGCAATTAACCATCTATCCATGTGGCTTGAAAGGTCAGTGGATAGAGCATTGTACCGGTATCGCAAGGTCATGGGTTCGAATCCCGTTCAAGCCTGAACTTTTTCAGGTTGCTTTTTCAACTGCTTAAGTTGAGAGCACACTGCGAGGATCACAAATTTCACTCGTGAAATAGAACTATAAAATCCAAGTCTTGTTTTGTGTATATAAAGTCGCTTTTCAATCTATGTAATGAATGAATAAACACATAAAAATGGACAACAAAATCTTCTTTCGAAAATTTTTATTCAAATACAATTAGTTTATATGCTTAAAAGCAAAACGCGTATCATTAGCGCATCGAGGAGCTGTCATGTCCTCGATGAAATTCAAGATATCAATACGACTGAATTTGAGCACGTTTTATAAACAATTCTCCAAAACTAACAAAAACACAAAGAAAAAGTCAATCATAGATTGATATCAACATAAATTCCCATCGAAAAATGTAATTTATTTTACCTTTAAGTCCCTCGGCTGCTTGGGAATTCTTTAAAACTCCGCTTCTTCGGTTCTTACTTCTGAAGAAGAAATATCGCCCCGCATTGATAAAAACGTATGAAGTTCCTCGAAGCAAGATTTTATCCCTGAAAGCTCTTCTTTTTCCACTAAAGCGGCTTCTGAGTATACTTTAAAGCTTTCTCTTTCCATTTTGAATATTTTAAATGTGTGTTCAGTATTACTCCCATAAGACCTGATAAGATGAAACTACGGTTTTGAAGCACTTGCGCGACGTCGTACGCGCCCGCGATCTTGCTCTGCACGACGTCGTACGCGCCCGCGATCTTACCCTGCACAACGTTGCGCCCGCGAAACATTCCGCTAGCCATGACCATGAAAAATGACGGGCATGATTTTATGAGTATGGAGCTCGGCGAGCGGGCCTTTGGCCCTTCGAGAGCCCCGCTATTAGGTCTATTAGCTTACCAAATAATATATAAATTTTTATTTAAAAACTTTATTATTATTTTATTAAATTCTAAAAATATTACTTTTCGTACCCTCATAACCTAAAGCTCATTTCATATTCCAAAGCCTTTGTTCTAACAGCAGGTGAACTAAAGACTTGCTTTACGATCACAAAGATTAAGATATTTTCTAACAAGAGAAAAATCTACTTTTTACTGAAAAATATGCGGAAATATAACACGTTTTTGGGACTTGGGCTTCACTTCACAGCGGGTATAGTTGCTCCGTAGCGCGGACTGCCAAATCTTTTTCTGCCGCTCTAAGCTCCACATGTCCGTTGCTTATGTTTCATAATGAGAACAACTTTGTCAATATTAATATCTTTTCCACACTAGTGGTTTGGAGGGGCTGTGGCTAAACTGCGGTTTTGTCTCGAACGCAAATATAAAGGTATTTGGAAAGGTAACTGCCATTTCTGTTTTCCCGGCATTGTTGTTCCACGAGTTTCGAGATAATTCTTTCCGGCATTAAATTAAAAATATTTTTCAACCATTGCATGACTAGTACAGTCCAGCGATGAATCCAAAAAATAAACCATAAAATCTAAAAATTAATAGCAATTAAGACTTAAAAAAATTCCATACTGTAAAAGCTTATTTCCAGTATTTCTTGACTTTGATTATTATCTCGGACAGCCTGCAGGTGTGTGACTTTTTCTGTATTTATAATTGAACACATTATACTGCCCAAATTTTTGTCATAAAGCTCTCGATATCCATAGGTTTACATTGCATATATCCAGCGATGACGAGAAATTCTTGCAATGACAATCATGCAGTACATAAAATAAATCTTCTGACATAGTTTGTCTTTTTAAAATCAGAAATTAATTAATTGACTTGTCGGTTGGCAACGCAAAATCGTCAGTCACAAAGGTAACTTGGTCAAAGAAGCTATCATGCCGGCGCTGTATCCAATTACTCCACAAAAATAAACAAAATTAAAAAATATATGGCTAAAGGGAAGGAACAACACAAATATTTCTCGGTGAGCAGCATGGCAAGAGAACCAGACGAGGGGAGCTTGTGCTTTTCCGCAGTTCTCCTAATGCCTTTTTCGCCGGCGCACGGGCGGCCCAAGCTTACTATCAATGAGATAATTTATAAAGGTTTGTTTGGGAACGCAACGGTTTTGTTTCGAATGTTTTGTGAATAAAATTGACTTACCCTGCTGCTGTGTTGTATTCTTTGTTGATGTTTGCCTGCTCTTCGGGGCGATTTAACGCGATTTCGGCGAGTTATCACTATTTGCGCGTTCCAGTGCTAAGAAAAAAGACAGAACACCCAAATAACGATAACTCGCCGAAATCGCGTTAAATCTCCCCGAGGAGCAGGCAAACAACAAAGAATACAATACAGCAGCAGGGTAAGTCAATTTTATTCACAAAACATGCGAATTTTTAAGTTTTGAAACAAAACCGTTGCGGCCGCAAACAAACCTTTATAATTCGAATCTTCCTAACACGACACCGCTCACGTCCTCGTCCCGGTTATCTGATAGTGAGCTTGGGCTGCCTGTGGCTGACGGGATTGTCCAGGTCAATACCCAGAGCGAGGGCTGAAATTTTGCGTCGGCGAAACCTTGAATGCGAGCGGCGAATTGAAGCCGCTTTGTCAAGAGTGTGTCTCGTCACGGGAATGATCCGCAACTACGCAAGCTGGTCGCTTACATAGAAGCTTTCAACAGCAGTAGTTTACTTTCCAGTAAACGTGGCTTCAACTGTATTGAGAACTTCTCAAGAGAGCGAACACTTTATACAAAGATAATATATATAGATAGGCTGAGCCTAACAGCATTGCTTTCTGAACAGAAAGCCGATGATAAGTTTAAGGTGTTTCCCTCCAGTTTCCGTGTAGCCGCACCTACCATTTTTGAGCGGCCGTTTATCTAACTTTCCTTTATTGAATTAGTATGAAACTTACACAAAATATTGTACAAAGTTTAAAGTTTATAAGATTGTAACAATTTTGTAAATCGGATTTAAAATTGCGGAGATAAACGAGTAAATCAGAAAAGCATTTTGAACTTGCGATTTTGCATGTGTATGAGCACATCTACAAGTTCCTCAATTAAGCTTATAAAAGTTTAATTTCTCAATCTCAAATTTACGCCAAAATGTGTGTTTAGTGTATGAGATGAAACTATAAAAGTTTGAAAGCGTTTCTCGTTTTAGTTTTGGAGATTCGATTTTCTATAGGAAACCGTAGTTTTTTGACTGAGTCCTTGATATTGTAGTTTTAGCACTTTTCTACATATTTCAAAAACCGCGAGATACATTTTTTTAAAACTTTTCTGGTCGTTTCTTTATAATATGAACAACATTGTCTCGAAGTTTCATCTTGATTGAAACATTGCAACATGGTCAAATAAAATAATAAAGTTCACCTAAAACGCGATTGAGACTTTGTGCTTTGATTGCACGGTTGAAGGCGCACGTCGCAAAGACACTTTTTAATTCAGGTGAAGTGTAACGCATTTCTGCGCGTTGAGAATTATGCAAATCGCGTTGACTTCTTTCTTTTCCCTACAATTCAAAATGTCGAGAGTGTCCAGTGCACGTCAAATGCGAATAAAAAACCTGCTTTCAAATAAACGTCCCACTGAAATTCGTGGGAATGATAAAAATAACGTGGAACACAGCCCCTAACGTTACTCCGCAAAACATGATGGTCACGCAGAAATGCGTTGCGCTTCACCTGAATTAATTAATTAATTAAAGCGTCTTTGTGCGCCTTCAACCGTGCAATCAAAGCACAAAGTCTCAATCGCGTTTTGGGTGAACTTTATTATTTTATTTGACCATGTTGCAATGTTTCAATCAAGATGAAACTTCGAGACAATGTTGTTTATATTATAAAGAAACGATTATAAAAGTTTAAAAAAATCTATCTCGCGGTTTTTGAAATATATAGAAAGCGCTAAAACTACAATATCAAGGACTCAGTCAAAAAACTATGGTTTCCTATAGAAAATCGAAACTCCAAAACTAAAACGAGAAACGCTTTCAAATTTTCATAGTTTCATCTCATACTCTAAACACACATTTTGGCGTAAATTTGAGATTGAGAAATTAAACTTTTATAAGCTTAATTGAGGAACTTATTGATGTGCTCATACACATGCAAAATCACAAGTTCGAAATGTTTTTCTGATTTACTCAAAATCGGCTTGACAAAAGGTTCTAATTTTTAGATATTTTGTTTGCCATATGTTATAGTTTATCGTAATAGTTTTGATTTTTCTAGATGCCATCGCAATCGCTCAGAATTTAGACTCAAGCGATTTCAATGTTTCTCGTTTATCTCCGCAATTTTAAATCCGATTTACAAAATTGTTACAATCTTATAAACTTCAAACTAAGTACAATATTTTGTGTAAGTTTCATACTAATTCAATAAAGGAAAGTTAGTTAAACGGCCGCTTAAAAATGGTCGGTGCGGCTGCATGGAAACTGAAGGGAAACACCTTAACTAAGGTGAAAGGTCGGAAGCACAAGAATTTCGATTGACGACCGGGATATTTTTCAATTTCAGCAATTCTCAAAAACAGTATTACGTGACCGTCTGCACAGTACATTTAGACCGTTCAAAAGTTCACAAAACAACTTTTTCTTGGTCTAGAATAACTAGTTTGACTAATTTCCGAATAAAATACACCTGTTGCGTATCAAAAATTGCCCGAGAAACTGATTTAGAAATCAAAATTGCAAAAAATACACAAACATATTGCATAAGGCGACGCGAGTGAAGATAGAACTATAAAATCCAAGTCTTGTTTCGTTACATAAAATCGCTTTTCAATCTATGTAATGAATGTACAAACACTTAAAAATGAACAACACAATCTTCTTTCGAAAAATTTTATTCAAATCTCCGTAAGTTTATGTTTAAAAGCAAAACGTGAACCATTTATAGCGCATCGAGGTCGAGCTGTCTTCGATGCAATTCAAGAAATCAATACAACTGAATTTAAGCACGTTTTATAAACAATTCTCCAAAACTAACAAAAACACAAAGAAAAAGTCAATCATAGATTGATATCAACATAAATTCCCATCGAAAAATGTAATCTGTTTTACCTTTAAGTCCCTCGACTGCTTGGAAATTCTTTAAATTTCCGCTTCTTTGGTTCTGAAATCCGTAAAACAAACATCTCCCCGCATTGCTCCCGCATTGATAAAAACGTATGAAGTTCGTATGATTATCCCTTATTAGTATCTCTGTCTTGATGAGTAGCAAACCGCGAAAAAATGCAGGGAAATAACGGCTTTAATTCTCTGCTAAACACAACGAAAGATCCAACTAAAGTGTTTACCGAGCTGACGGCTGTGTAGCAGCGAGAAAAACAAAGCCTCGCTTCGCTTCCAAAATTGCTAAGATCCCGGGTGTTACGCACATGTTTTACGACGTCATACGCGCACGCGAGCTAGCCCTGCCCAACGCCGCCGCCACACGGACAGACGAGCCCGCGAAATAAATTCGCTAGCCATGACCATGAAAAATGAAGGGCATAGGTTCTATGAGTATGGAGCTAAGCGAGCGGGCCTTCGGCCCGCGAGAGCTCCGCTATAAACTGAGTTAGAATTACTGACGTTTGAAAAGATCAGGCATGTAAACACATTCCTCTAGACAAAGAACAGTTAGTACACCCATTTTTTGTTGAAATTCTGTATTGACAAAGTTTGAATTCTAACAGATTGATTTAGAGGCTGGTTTTGTTTGGGGATATTCGCTCGTTACTGGCTAATTTTCTCTTTTCATCAAGTGAAAACTTTGAAACAGCAAAAAATGTGGAGCCATGTTTATATTTCTGTCATCTTTGAGCGAAAACTGTGACTGATAGCTCTCTGTATGAGCACAAGAAGGGGACATACATTTTAATAAAAATTTTCATTGAACCGGAAGTCAAAGCACTTGTGACCCTTGGAACGAGGTTGAAAAACCAACCGGAAGTAAGTCTTAAAACTCCTAATGTATTTCGTTGTTTTGCCTTTTCAACCTCGATCGATGTCATTTATTAGACAGTTCTTTATAATATTACAATACTGAAATGAAAAAACATAAGAAGCTGTACACAGCTTCAACTCGTGGCGTCTTTATTAAACCCAGTGCATTATTTAGTGCTTTTACGGAAAAACATAAAATTATATCTGAAAAGTAAGACTACATTCAGTAGCCGACACTTAAAACCACGATCGCTAACTGAAATGTAAAGTTCTATAAAACACAAAACGTGCCGCAACAAAATTCCCACAGCAATAAGCGGCGAACACAATATCAAACGGTCCTCATGACAGATGCGATTGAAGGATATGTACAACAAAAAAAATAACTCTTCACAATTAGAAATGATGAAGACATGTAGAAACAAGAACTCTACGAGTAATGAAATCGGGCTTTAAGGGTACATAAGAAATTAAGAATTCTAAGTATAGCTGGTAGTGTAACTACTCCACAATCGAAGATTCACAATGTAGAATCCATTGTGTTGTTTTTTACTTTTTTACGTGTATAAATGTTCTCCAAGTGTTAAGTAAAGAAATTTATACAATACTATGAGTTTATTGACCCACTCGCTAAAATGCACGAGTCAATAAGCGACCGTCTCCGAAGGTTGAAGGACTAAAGTTACGCGAGAGAAGAGCACGTTATCGATCTCACGGCTTGCACGCAACCTTTTGCAGACTGTATCAATTAACACTTTGCCAAATGTATCTTTTCACTGCGTTACGAAATGTACGGTTTGTTTAAATAAACACGGCTCGATACCTTTTAAAATACCGTAATCCGCGATATGATATGTGTGATATTTAAGATCTACATACACGTCCCGAGTAGAAAATCGCAAGGATATATTGTCACTTGAGGAACAGATCTACTGACGACATATGAAAGTTGACCTTTAGCGCATAAACGTGTCCATTTCTCTCCTATTTCAGACAATGCAAATTTGTGGCACGCTAAGACATAAAAGACAAATTTCGTTTATTCATCAAAGAACGCCAAATGAGAAACATCTTTAAGCTTATTGCGTTTACAAAACCTTAGTTATTGTCATCGCTGGATTCACGTTGTTCCATGGTCTTAAAACCAACAAGCAACAACTACAAAGGCAAAACCATCGATGGGTGTTTGTAATTTCACCATCCTGTTTTAACTCTTGTTAGAAGTGGCTTAAAACAAGCGACCGAGTGGTTGTCAGAAGACTGGGTTCTAATTCTATGAGGACGTTTTACTAAAAAACCACCCGTACGACCCTATTTCAAAATCTTACCATTTAAACTTTGGATAAAAATAAACGTTCTTACAAGTTAAAACGAAAATCTGTCAAAATATTTTTTTGCATATCAACGAAAATATCAAATATAGGAGTTTCGAAAACTATTTTAAAATCTGTCTTAAATTGTCTGCAGATCGATGTTGATGTATATTTAAAAATATCAAAAATTGAGCATAGGTCGTACGGCTAGATTTCTAGAAATTTACGAACAAAAAACGTTTCATCCGATCTCCATTTTGAACATGCGCACTACTGCATACACCACGGCCATTCACTTATCTACGCGCACATGACTAACATTACTGACATTCATCGCTCGCGTGATTTTTGCTCGCGCGGTATTGCTTGCGTGATATGCGCGCGTTAGGAAATTTGTTTTCCCTCAAAACTGAAATTTTTGTTCTATGGCTGCAAGGAAATTGCTGTACGACGATCCACTTTTGGTTTAGATGAATTTTTTTAACCCATTTTTTCTTTTTTATTACAAGCTGCGAAAGTGGGTTAATAGAAGTTAATGTTTAACTACTTGGAACAATGATGTGGACACTTTTATAATATTGTAACAATAACTGGACTTGTACCTGTCAAACAACAGTATAATTTAGCTCTGCATCAAATTTTAAGTAGAGTGATTTTCTTTGAACCGTGAAATAGTTACTAAGCTAGTAGGCACTAGAAGGCACTATTATATACCAATTTCATTGTTTTCTTTTGTTTAGTTTTGACTAATTTTGATTAATTGCTAAATACTGTTTCACGGTCTAAGTAAAATCACTCTATTGTGAGAAATTGCCAAAGTTAGAAAAATTTTGCATTTTTCATACTAAAAAATATCAAATTTGGTCCCCCAGGGGACCCTCTTGTAAATTGCTGAAGAAAACATTTTGAGACCATTTTTCTGGAGACCATACCTACATTTTTCAATCGGCTTTTAAGCGGTCTTTTCCAAGTCAGATCAACGTGAAATTTTCACTACTAACTGGTTTTGAATTGAAGTTTGGCTAAGTATATATTCTGGTAAAATCAATATTACCATGACGACGATAAACAAGAAACTTCGAAATCAGTAAAAGTGAAATTTAGCGCGTTTAAGATTCAGCATTGAAAATCCAACATAGACATCTTAAAATATGATGTATGGCATATATATTTTGCAAGAATAAAAACATTCTGTATGTACTGGAACACCTTTAACACCTGGGCTCCATTTAAACTAGCTCTGCTAAATTGGATGCCCCTGGATAAATAAATTAAAAAAAAATTAAAGATGAAGACGACGTACGAACCGGTCGAAAAAATGGCGTTACAAATTCACTTTTTTAAGTTATGCTCAATAATAATTTCAAATCAATGCGCACTGCATTCCTCCGTGATTTATACATTTCGTTGTGATCTGCTATGCATCGATTATTATCTATATTCAAGCATGATTGTACTTTATCTCTCCTTACTACTTTCCAGATTCCCTTAAGTCTCTTTTTAGTGTTATTTTGAGCAATAAATGACCTTTTGCGTTTTAAAAACATTTTTACAGCAGGCGTTTTGAACGCAAAAGAAAACAGATGCAAAGAAATTTGCATCAACGAGCGTACATTGCAATGTTTCAATCACGGAGGAATGTAGTGCGCATTGATTTGAAATCATTACTAAGCATAACTTTAAAAAAAAGTGAATTTGTAACGCAAACGTTTTGGCCGTTTCGTACGACGTCTTCATCTATAAATTTAAAGGCGTTCCAGAAAATCAATGTCAATGAAACTTTCAGGTAATATTTCGGTAAGCATCCGTTTCTCAGATTTTTGCAAAAGAGATTAAAATCGAAAAATACCCAAAAATTGCACATGAAGCGATATTAGGAAAAAGGTAGTTCTCAAGATCGCAAAAGAGAAAGCAAACAAAACTTTGAAGGTTACAAACATAACATCAAGCTACTTTTTGACACTATCATTACGTAATTTCACAAAACCAGTGTTAATCTCTCGATCAATTTATTACCAGTACACAAATAGTAAGGTTTGAAATGTTATTGCGATTTATTTGAAATCAAACATACATAATTTTTTTATTATTGCAAAATATTTATGCCATATACCATATTTTAAGATGTCTATGAGGGATTTTCAATGCTAAATCTTAAACGCGCTAAATTTCATTTTTACTGATTTCGAAGTTTCTTGTTTATCGTCGTCATGGTAATAGTAAAAATTTCACGTTGATCTGACTTGGAGAAGACCGCTTAAAAGCGGATTGAAAAATGTAGGTATGGTCTCAAGAAAACTGTATCGAAACACCTTAAGGGGAGTAACTAGACAAAGTGTAATTCAGATTTGAAGAAAATCTGTTTCATGACTAATTTTGATTATGAGGATCTAATGGACACAGCCTTAATACCGTCAAATGACCCCTCCCCCACTCCTCGCTTGTAGATGTTAAATGCGTATTACAAAGGTTTTGTACGGTTTACTTCCTTGCTGGCTGAAACAATGGTTAATAAAAGTAACGGGGCGTGACTACAAGTTATTTTTATCCCAAAGAGGTACAATTAAGTCGGTACTATTGAATTTCTAGCTTTTGAAGGTGCTGGAAAGAACTATCATAAATCTCCACTTTGTTTATGGGCTGAAAGATACCGCTAGACTACATATACCAAATCCTTAACCCCTAAAAGGTACGACGAGTACCCCAGTCACTCTTATATAAAAATCCCCCTCCCCCGGGGAAGGCGGGGAGAGAGAATGCAGGAACATGCCGGCTACGCAAATGACTCAGTAGAACAGGTGAGACAAAACTTCAGTCGATGTAGGTCAATGTTTTTCAAGCGCCAATAAATAGAGGTTATTCAGCGTGAGTATTTTTACGAGTCAGTTTTTATTTTTTCGAGCCTGTAGGCGTGTTTATTATACGACAGTAATCTCCTAAAACTAAGTTTTTGAAACTGCTTTTCCTAGCGCACGGTCAGAAAAGTGTAATAACGTGTCATATTTGCACTCGTTTTGATGCGTATTTGCACACTAGAATGCTATGTCGAATAATGTAGATTGTTTCACAACGTAACTCCGTGGCTCAGACATATTACAGACTTGGGCTGCGCCGTCCCCATAAAATGTTTCATTTCCCATCGCTTAACTCATTGTTTTGAAAAAGGCAAAAAATAGTCCCAGATTACGGTGATTCCCTAGAAATAAAACTTTTCATAATTTTTATGGAAAGTTTTCTTTTTGTTAACTATGATGTACTGTTTACACACATGGAGTAAAAAGAATAGGTCACCATGCTCGCAAAAGAGTTTTACTAATATAATATTTATTGTTTCACCACAAAGTACAAAGCACTAACAAAACAAAAACAATACAAAGGACTTGTTTAAAGTACATTACAAAAAATTATAAGTAACAGAATAAGATTAATACAAATAACACAGGGATAACATAATTAAGCGCAGAAGGTATTTAATCATTAAGCGGGGATAGAAGAGTAGTCCATTTAACTTAAAATTTGTTCGATGACCAGTTGGCCGTAGCAAAAGCTTTGTGTACCAAAAGGGAGGTTAAAGTAGATTTTTTTTGTCAAATTTCTGTTTATAAATATAGAATTTTCCAATTAAAGGCAGTTTCTTGGTGTTGCGATCACCAAATGACGTAAAACAAAAGATTCAAAAGAAAGTAAACAATACCCACACCACAACTCAAAAGCTAACCAACAATAGTTTCCGCAACACCAAGAAACACCCCAATTAAAGTATGATAATGAGATACAGTCTCCAGTATAGTAGCCGTTAAGATTTATAAATCATCAAAAAGAATCTCATGAGTGAGAGTTAGAATTTCACCAAGAAAATACATTAGACCAGAATGTCTTAAGCAATAAACAGTTCACTAGCAAATGTAAAAGTGTTTCTGAAATACTGCAATCTATACATAAAGGAGTCTCTACAGTTCCCATTGTGTATTGGCGAACAGTTCTTTGGTGTACTTTTTCCTTTAATATCGGGCCACGTTTTAAGTACATCAATAAAAACTTTGGGCACGACATGTAAATTTAACGTGTTGATATTATAATAGACCTCTTTAGCTTGTATCTTTTGTTTTCACTATGTTCTCATTCCCTTGAGAACAAAACATACAAGCTAAAGAGATCTATTGCAGTCAAAAATGAAGATTCCACCCAACTTATCTAAATAAAAGGAGGGGATAGCCATCCAGTCTTCGTCCTTTCGATCTATCATTCTTTTAACCCAGGCTGCTAGTAAGGATTTTCTAACTGAATCAAAGTCATGAAAATATAACCCTCCCTTCTCCTTTGGACCGATCAAAGTTTCCCGTTTTATTTTGGGTGGTCTATTATTCCAAAAAAAGCGGACACTATCTTATCTACTATAGTTACAACATGAAAAGGTGTGGGTAGGCAAGCACTTGAAAAAAATCAGTTTGGATAAACCAAGCAATGGTAATTTTGCCATAGAGGGTTAAATCCATTGGCATCCACTTGTTGCATACCTTCTGAATTTTCGTTGTCTTCTCCATAACGTTATCCTGTTCGCAAAATTGGTTATTATATAAGAACACTGCGCCTAGAACGGATATAGGCGTCTGTAGCCATTTCAGATTATATAGTTTTTTTCTTCCTGTTTTTTTTTATTTTTTATTTTCCTACCCACAAGGCTTCCGTTTCAGATGGATTGATCTTTAAGCCGTTACAGTCTTCAAACTAAACTAGCAGTTCTAACAGTTATTTTAACGAAAACTGGTCTTTGAAGAGAACCTCTACTATTATAAATAGTCCATTTTACAGTTGTGTGCTTGGTGACCTTGCCTTTGAGTGTAAGCGAGGCTGGAGGTGACCTGGCTTTGATACAAACCTTTCTGCATTTGATATGTTAATAATGCTTTTCTCACGCTAACTAGCTGAAATTACATCTGAAAAGCTCCAAAGTCTGTATCATAACAAGGTCAACTTCAGCCTCGCTTCCACTCAAAGGCCAGGACACTAAGAAGACAACTATAAAATGGTCTTTTGACGTTAAATTGTTGGAAATAACGCTTAAATTTCAATTATGTTAATAACAAGTGGAAATAGTACTTTACTTTAGTGTACAAAAAAAATGGATAGTAATATCGCTTATTTTTGCTTTTAATTTTTCAGCGCGCCGCCATTTTGAATATTTATACTGTCTTATGGCTGCCCAATAGACCATTTGCACGATGACGTCATATGACTACAACTACCAGAATCCTTCAGTTTTTTCTTTTGTAGTGCAAATTAGGGCTATTGATATTTAAACCGCACTGGGATTACAAAATTTAAATAAGAAAGGAAAAACGAAATGAATTCTGGTAGTTGTAGTCAAATGACGCCATCGTGCAAATGGCCTATTGTTCCTAAAAAGAATCGAAATTTAGATTTTATTTCTAACAGTTTAATGTCAATTTGTTTTTACAATGGAGGTTCCCTTTAACGAAAGTTGTTGTGTCATCGGCATATTGCGTTAGTTTTATTTCCCTACCTTGGATGTGTATACCTTCAACGTTGTTATCTGACCTGATCGCGCAATATAATAATTCCACTGCAAGTATAAACAGCATTCCAGACAGCGGGCAGCCCTGTCTGACACCGCGATATCAATTGAAAAAGGGAGATGCGTACCCGTTACTAATGGTGCAACTGGAACTGTTGTTATAAATTACTTGAATCCATTTCCTTAAGTCCGAGCCAAAGTCAAATGTTTTTATGGTTTTTAATAGGAAATTCCATTCTAGACTTTCAAAGGCTTTTTCGAAATCAATGAAAGCAACTATACCTCCAATATTTTGCTCTTCAGTATAATTAACAACTATTCACCAAAGTGTGGATATTTACCGAGCCGCGAAGCGGCGAGGTAAATATCCACCACTACCCACTTACACTGTGAATAGTTTCAGTATATACTAACACAGTATATCTGAAATTTGTCTTATGTTTTCTCCGATAAACCTGCTTTCGATATACCCAGTTTGTGCATTGCTGATGATTTTCGGGAGCAGTTTATTCAGTCTCAATGCGCTTTGGTGACGATCTTATATACCAAATTTAATAAGGAAATAAGTTTCCAATTTTTCAGGTTAGTCAAGTCCTTATTATTCTTCGGTATGAGTCTTATAATACCTTGCCTTTGTAACCTTTCTGTACCCCTCCTGTACCCCTCCTGTACCCCTCCTGTACCCCTATCATTTCATCACAACAGTAAACACTGTTATCTAGTTACGTTTTTATATATGATCAAGGATTTGCGAAAACAGCCTCGAATAATAAATTTCTTGGATGTTAAATGTGGCATTATAGAAATATACCAGTTCCCGAAATCTTTACAATCCCCGTCCGAGTTCTGAAGTTTATTACTGCGGAGAAAATAATTGGTCAGTTAAATTAAGACATTAATCAAACGATAAAACAAAGTGGATTTACTTACACAGAGATGAACCAAGCGTAAAAACGTTTTCAGAGGAAACCTTTGTTTGCGAAAAAAACAACAACAAAGCTTTAGGCCTGTGCTATGGCCTTTATAGTGAATTCGCGCTATGTCCGTAAAGTTATTTCATTCTAACATTTTGTTCTTGATTCAGTCTTATCATTTGTGGAGTACATGGATTTGAGTTGTTCTAAATAAAACAGCTTTTGTTGACATAATGATTTGATGAAACCTTAAAGCATTTTGTTATTATTTAATTTATTTGAACTTAAACAGAGTGCGGGTTTATTGTTTTAGTAACGCATGTAATTGGATGCTTTGTTAATCTTTCCGAGGTGCTAATTTTTCATGCAAATTTAGTTCAGTATAAGTTCGCATAATTAAAAGTTTGAACATTGAAGCTACCGGAAAAGAAATTAAAACTTAAAGTGGGTTATGGCTGGGAAACTGAAAATCGATATAGAGGCTAGCGATGTAGCGGCAATGAGAATGTTGCGGAAAATAAGAATAAGAAGCGAATTTTTTTTATATACTGCGCGATTTTATTGAGTATATCAAAATCCTATAAGGTGTTTACAATTGTTAAACTGAAACGTTCAGCTATATTACTTCTCTCGGTCATGCAGTGTTTATGTTTCCTTACAGTTACAACTTGTGTTGACTTCTTTCCCAATTCGATATACCCATTCGCACGAGTAAGCATCCAAGAACATCACCCATATTACAGCAAAGGGTCTTTACGAGTAAATGGAGAATGTTTTCGTCGTCCAACAGCAAACTGTAGCTCGCAACATCATACATATTGAGACAGGCTTCACAAATATGATTATCCTCCACTGAATCAAACACCAAAGCGTTGACACATAGTTTTTTATCCAAAACCAACTGAAGATAGTTTTTCACTTGTTCGATGCTAGCGCTGCGAAATGTGATATGATACCATCGATAAGGAGGAATATTGGTCCACCTTTTCACAGGCTTCTTGCGAAGAGATGCAATGTCCAAATAAATCTTGTTGAAAGCCATTTTGACAGGAATGAAGGTTCGCAATAAATGAACTCGAAGCAAATATTTCTTGAAAGCAGGCTCCAGTTGCAGGAATGACGCTCTTGTTAAAATTCACGCTTTTTATTCAAACGGACAATACAAATCTTAAGATCCAATCAGGGTGTGATAGAGCGGGCAAGTTTAGACAAACCTATTGTTTCTATTGTTTCCGAATAACACAAAAGGAATAGGTATAGAGAGTTTATTACATATGCGGGAAGGCACTTATGCATATTAATAAAGGGAACGCATACGGAACGCAAAAGGAATAGGTAATGACGTCATGATTAAGCATAGCTAATGAGGGGAACGCAAAGGGAACGCATAGGGAACGCAAAGGGAACGCAGTAACGAGGTTAAATTTGACCCTAACATACTACTCTTACGCTTTTGCAATACTGTAAACGATTTACAGTTTATTTCGGTATTCCCATTCGTATACATGGTATCACCTAAAATTAACTAAATTAAAAATAAATCGATGTATAAACAGCAATGATATTAATAGTATATTATAAAATAAGAAAAACTGTATCATTGCATGTCGGCTCTCATTCTGCATGACATGCATTCAAAAACAAAGGCAGCAGCAGTTGATCGACAAACAAAGGGATCAACACGTTGAAAAGTGGAAGAAACTACTTCATGAAACGTTTGAAATAATGGCAAAAAATAAAAAAGATCTAGACACATGTACAGGGATTTATACACTATACCATGCAAACACTGCTAATAAAATTCCTTGCCGTTTAAAAGCCCGAATAAATTGCTCAAAAATTTACGAAACCGCTCTGTCAACTTAAAAGCCTAGCTAAGTTGGTGCGATCAGGAACGTTTTCAAAAAGCTTCCATCCATTTCGCGAGTGTGACTTCTATGCACCACAGGGAAAACCGGTTTTGATGTCATACAATTTTTTCGCAAAGTTTAAAATCTAATTTAGGAGAGATTGTTTTTCTTTTCGTACTGTTTTGAATTCTAACGGATGTAGCTAGACCAGAAAACATTAAATCGCGTTTTCTGTTGTTCCATACGTCCATCCAAGATCGCGAAAAGAAAAACCTGCTACGGTCAATATACAAAACTTTCCTACCGTACAAACAAAGTTGCATTTATATTAGTCTATTATTTCAAAAGGATCTCGACAAATTTCCCTGGTCGACAATCAAAGTTATAGTTAATGTTATAATTTACTGCTGTCTCGAATGGATCTCATCACCTCAGAAGCTTGGGCGTGCCGCCTGTAAGCTTACATGAGGGAGCGGAGACCCCTATGTTCAAATCGTGGATTTATGCAAATTTCCGTAGTCGACAAACAAAGTTACAGTTAGTTTTAATTACTGATGCTTATTTTAGCTTGTTTAGCTTGTGCTATGTTGTCGTACATTTAAAAACTATTTTGTAAGTTAATACTAATCCCTAGCTAGTATCGTAGTCTTTTGTATTGTAAAAATCGAACGTATTATAAATAGTGTAAGTAGTCGTGGTGTTGTAAGTATTGTTGAATTCAATAAAAAAAAGTCTTAAAATTACTCACCACAGGCAGCGAGGACTACTCCGACACAGGCATTGTAAAGAATCGGCGGTAGAAAGGGGAATAAATTGACAATATGCTTACCAGCGCGAGAGATATATGTTTGGCAGTTATGCCTCGGAAGAACTCTGATTAAAAATAGCTCTTAGTTTTTCAGAATCGCGACAAATTCGGCCTCAAGTTGTATGCTGTCTATAAAAGCAACGTTCACCTCGATGGGAGCAATAAAGGACTGACTTATACAGCAATAAGACCAAATGACGGAAAATGTTTGTCATGCGTATGCATAAGAAACATTTGTCCTATGTTTCAATGTACCATAAGAAAAGAAGCAATTTTTCTAAAGCAACAGGACGATAAGGACCCGCATGTTCCCAAGAAGTATCTCTTACGCTTTATACCTATCCGTGTAAAGCGCGTTTTTTATTTTTAATTGCTTTTATGAAGAAGGCTACCACAAGGAAGTCAGCGATTTGTCGGAACCTAATATATACGTAATGTGAATATTAATGTAGGGTGGGTTGGGGGTTGGTGGCATGATGGTGTGACGCTTCCATGACGTTGTTTTGGTGGCGTTACTCTTTACGTTATTCCTGAAAACTTGAATATGTACTGTGTTGACCGAGAGAAAAGCGGAAGCCTGGGAATAATAAATTAAAATATGCGTGCATAAACTTGCATGCAAAATCGTGACACAAATAATAATAATAATAAAAAATAAAACTCTTTGCGCATGAGTAATCTGCTGGATTAACAACTGAATTCTACATGTGTTTTGGGTAATCTTTAGGTCAAATGATGGTTGACAGCTTCAATCATGCTTTCGCTTACGGCCAATTGTCGGTGTTTCAAAGGCAAGGTATTATAAGACTCATACCGAAGAATAATAAGGACTTGACTAACCTGAAAAATTGGAAACTTATTTCCTTATTAAATTTGGTATATAAGATCGTCACCAAAGCGCATTGAGACTGAATAAACTGCTCCCGAAAATCATCAGCAATGCACAAACTGGGTATATCGAAAGCAGGTTTATCGGAGAAAACATAAGACAAATTTCAGATATACTGTGTTAGTATATACTGAAACTATTCACAGTGTAAGTGGGTAGTGGTGGATATTTACCTCGCCGCTTCGCGGCTCGGTAAATATCCACACTTTGGTGAATAGTTGCTAATTATACTGAAGAGCAAAATATTGGAGGTATAGTTGCTTTCATTGATTTCGAAAAAGCCTTTGAAAGTCTAGAATGGAATTTCCTATTAAAAACCATAAAAACATTTGACTTTGGCTCGGACTTAAGGAAATGGATTCAAGTAATTTATAACAACAGTTCCAGTTGCACCATTAGTAACGGGTACGCATCTCCCTTTTTCAATTGATATCGCGGTGTCAGACAGGGCTGCCCGCTGTCTGGAATGCTGTTTATACTTGCAGTGGAATTATTATATTGCGCGATCAGGTCAGATAACAACGTTGAAGGTATACACATCCAAGGTAGGGAAATAAAACTAACGCAATATGCCGATGACACAACAACTATCGTTAAAGGGAACCTCCATTGTAAAAACAAATTGACATTAAACTGTTAGAAATAATCATGACGTCATTACCTATTCCTTTTGCGTTCCGTATGCGTTCCCTTTATTAATATGCATAAGTGCCTTCCCGCATATGTAATAAACTCTCTATACCTATTCCTTTTGTGTTATTCGGAAACAATAGAAACAATAGGTTTGTCTAAACTTGCCCGCTCTATTCACACCCTGATTGGATCTTAAGATTTGTATTGTCCGTTTGAATAAAAAGCGTGAATTTTAACAAGAGCGTCATTCCTGCAACTGGAGCCTGCTTTCAAGAAATATTTGCTTCGAGTTCGTTTATTGCGAACCTTCATTCCTGTCAAAATGGCTTTCAACAAGATTTATTTGGACATTGCATCTCTTCGCAAGAAGCCTGTGAAAAGGTGGACCAATATTCCTCCTTATCGATGGTATCATATCACATTTCGCAGCGCTAGCATCGAACAAGTGAAAAACTATCTTCAGTTGGTTTTGGATAAAAAACTATGTGTCAACGCTTTAGCGTTTGATTCAGTGGAGGATAATCATATTTGTGAAGCCTGTCTCAATATGTATGATGTTGCGAGCTACAGTTTGCTGTTGGACGACGAAAACATTCTCCATTTACTCGTAAAGACCCTTTGCTGTAATATGGGTGATGTTCTTGGATGCTTACTCGTGCGAATGGGTATATCGAATTGGGAAAGAAGTCAACACAAGTTGTAACTGTAAGGAAACATAAACACTGCATGACCGAGAGAAGTAATATAGCTGAACGTTTCAGTTTAACAATTGTAAACACCTTATAGGATTTTGATATACTCAATAAAATCGCGCAGTATATAAAAAAAATTCGCTTCTTATTCTTATTTTCCGCAACATTCTCATTGCCGCTACATCGCTAGCCTCTATATCGATTTTCAGTTTCCCAGCCATAACCCACTTTAAGTTTTAATTTCTTTTCCGGTAGCTTCAATGTTCAAACTTTTAATTATGCGAACTTATACTGAACTAAATTTGCATGAAAAATTAGCACCTCGGAAAGATTAACAAAGCATCCAATTACATGCATTACTAAAACAATAAACCCGCACTCTGTTTAAGTTCAAATAAATTAAATAATAACAAAATGCTTTAAGGTTTCATCAAATCATTATGTCAACAAAAGCTGTTTTATTTAGAACAACTCAAATCCATGTACTCCACAAATGATAAGACTGAATCAAGAACAAAATGTTAGAATGAAATAACTTTACGGACATAGCGCGAATTCACTATAAAGGCCATAGCACAGGCCTAAAGCTTTGTTGTTGTTTTTTTCGCAAACAAAGGTTTCCTCTGAAAACGTTTTTACGCTTGGTTCATCTCTGTGTAAGTAAATCCACTTTGTTTTATCGTTTGATTAATGTCTTAATTTAACTGACCAATTATTTTCTCCGCAGTAATAAACTTCAGAACTCGGACGGGGATTGTAAAGATTTCGGGAACTGGTATATTTCTATAATGCCACATTTAACATCCAAGAAATTTATTATTCGAGGCTGTTTTCGCAAATCCTTGATCATATATAAAAACGTAACTAGATAACAGTGTTTACTGTTGTGATGAAATGATAGGGGTACAGGAGGGGTACAGGAGGGGTACAGGAGGGGTACAGGAGGGGTACAGAAAGGGTACAGGAAGGGTACAGAAAGGGTACAGGAGGGGTACAGAAAGGGTACAGGAGGGGTACAGGAGTTTTCACCACCACCACCACCACCACCACAATTTTATTGTTTTCACCACCACCATAATTCTATATTTTCTCCTCCTCCTCCTCCTCCTCAATTCTATTGTTTCCTCCTCCTCCTCCTCCTCCTCCTCCACAATTCTATTGTTTCCTCCTCCTCCTCCTCCTCCACAATTCTATTGTTTCCTCCTCCTCCTCCTCTTCCTCCACAATTCTATTGTTTCCTCCTCCTCCTCCTCTTCCTCCACAATTCTATTGTTTCCTCCTCCTCCTCTTCCTCCACAATTCTATTGTTTCCTCCTCCTCCTCCTCTTCCTCCACAATTCTATTGTTTCCTCCTCCTCCTCTTCCTCTTCCTCCACAATTCTATTGTTTCCTCCTCCTCCTCCTCTTCCTCCACAATTCTATTGTTTCCTCCTCCTCCTCCTCTTCCTCCACAATTCTATTGTTTCCTCCTCCCCTCCTCCTCCTCCTCCTCCTCCCCAAGGATCTACAGGCTGAGAGAAAGTATTTGTGTCCTTGTTTTGTCCTTTTTGTCATTGTCTATAAATCCACAAATACTTTCTCTCAGCCTGTAGATCCTTGGGGAGGAGGAGGAGGAGGCGGGGAGGAGGAAACAATTGAATTGTGGAGGAAGAGGAGGAGGAGGAGGAGGAGGAAACAATAGAATTGTGGAGGAGGAGGAGGAGGTGGAGGAGGAGGAAGAGGAAACAATAGAATTGAGGAGGAGGAGGAGGAGGAGGAGGAGAAAATATAGAATTATGGTGGTGGTGAAAACAATAAAATTGTGGTGGTGGTGGTGGTGGTGGTGAAAACTCCTGTACCCATCCTGTACCCTTTCTGTACCCCTCCTGTACCCTTCCTGTACCCTTTCTGTACCCCTCCTGTACCCCTCCTGTACCCCTATCATTTCATCACAACAGTAAACACTGTTATCTAGTTACGTTTTTATATATGATCAAGGATTTGCGAAAACAGCCTCGAATAATAAATTTCTTGGATGTTAAATGTGGCGTTATAGAAATATACCAGTTTCCGAAATCTTTACAATCCCCGTCCGAGTTCTGAAGTTTATTACTGCGGAGAAAATAATTGGTCAGTTAAATTAAGACATTAATCAAACGATAAAACAAAGTGGATTTACTTACACAGAGATGAACCAAGCGTAAAAACGTTTTCAGAGGAAACCTTTGTTTGCGAAAAAAACAACAACAAAGCTTTAGGCCTGTGCTATGGCCTTTATAGTGAATTCGCGCTATGTCCGTAAAGTTATTTCATTCTAACATTTTGTTCTTGATTCAGTCTTATCATTTGTGGAGTACATGGATTTGAGTTGTTCTAAATAAAACAGCTTTTGTTGACATAATGATTTGATGAAACCTTAAAGCATTTTGTTATTATTTAATTTATTTGAACTTAAACAGAGTGCGGGTTTATTGTTTTAGTAATGCATGTAATTGGATGCTTTGTTAATCTTTCCGAGGTGCTAATTTTTCATGCAAATTTAGTTCAGTATAAGTTCGCATAATTAAAAGTTTGAACATTGAAGCTACCGGAAAAGAAATTAAAACTTAAAGTGGGTTATGGCTGGGAAACTGAAAATCGATATAGAGGCTAGCGATGTAGCGGCAATGAGAATGTTGCGGAAAATAAGAAGAAGCGAATTTTTTTTATATACTGCGCGATTTTATTGAGTATATCAAAATCCTATAAGGTGTTTACAATTGTTAAACTGAAACGTTCAGCTATATTACTTCTCTCGGTCATGCAGTGTTTATGTTTCCTTACAGTTACAACTTGTGTTGACTTCTTTCCCAATTCGATATACCCATTCGCACGAGTAAGCATCCAAGAACATCACCCATATTACAGCAAAGGGTCTTTACGAGTAAATGGAGAATGTTTTCGTCGTCCAACAGCAAACTGTAGCTCGCAACATCATACATATTGAGACAGGCTTCACAAATATGATTATCCTCCACTGAATCAAACGCTAAAGCGTTGACACATAGTTTTTTATCCAAAACCAACTGAAGATAGTTTTTCACTTGTTCGATGCTAGCGCTGCGAAATGTGATATGATACCATCGATAAGGAGGAATATTGGTCCACCTTTTCACAGGCTTCTTGCGAAGAGATGCAATGTCCAAATAAATCTTGTTGAAAGCCATTTTGACAGGAATGAAGGTTCGCAATAAACGAACTCGAAGCAAATATTTCTTGAAAGCAGGCTCCAGTTGCAGGAATGACGCTCTTGTTAAAATTCACGCTTTTTATTCAAACGGACAATACAAATCTTAAGATCCAATCAGGGTGTGAATAGAGCGGGCAAGTTTAGACAAACCTATTGTTTCTATTGTTTCCGAATAACACAAAAGGAATAGGTATAGAGAGTTTATTACATATGCGGGAAGGCACTTATGCATATTAATAAAGGGAACGCATACGGAACGCAAAAGGAATAGGTAATGACGTCATGATTAAGCATAGCTAATGAGGGGAACGCAAAGGGAACGCATAGGGAACGCAAAGGGAACGCACTAACGAGGTTAAATTTGACCCTAACATACTACTCGTAAGATTATATAAAAAGTTAATAAATTAAACTATAAACAAACAAGCAAAAAATAATCATTATAAACAGATTACAATGCATTGAATCTTAATTTCAGACTGGACTGATATCAAAACAGGAAGAAATGAACTTTAACAGCTGCATGTTTATAAAATAATCCTCGGAGTTCATCAATTCCATAATCAATTCATTCAGTGGTAATTCAGAGGCTACACATTTGTAAATATTCCACTGGAATATAAAATTAGCAAGTGTCTATTAAAGTTAGCAGTTCAGATCGTAAAATTGCGAGTTTTTTCTCGACTCTTTCAAATGAGCGCTCATTCGAAACGGCCCCAAATCGGTTTAGTTTTGCCCGAGCATCTCCTTCGTAGCACGTTCGGCTCACTTCGCTCACCAATTTTCGTTCCGCTTCATTCCCAAGTCGAAGAAACTTGTCCTGCGAGCGAAGTCCCCTTCGATCTTCCTGGATATCCCACAGGCTAACAATTGTTAGTGCTATCTTCGATTTTGGCGTGTTTTCAATGAAAGTTTTTTTAAAAAATACACTGCGTGAAAAGAGGTTAGTGAGGACATGGAACTGAGCCATTCGAGTTGGCAGTTTCGTCGATTTCTAAAGTATTTTCCTTTAGCGAGAACTTTAATAGCCGTTATTCCAGTGAGTGGTTTATTCAATTCATAACGCCGGACTTCACGCGATTTTTAATCTTCCATCTAGAGATACCTCCGATTTTGGTAATGTTTTAAACGGTCAGCAGGACAATGTCAAAGAAATTAGCGAGCACTTAGCCACTATTCGAGTAGGCGCAGCGTTGCCTTTGTTTATGTTCTGTAGAGTAGTTTGGCCGATGAAATTCATTTTTGTACAATAAATCTTATTAAGCAGGCGTCGGATTTTGTCAATAATTATATTTGATGATAGAATTTAATTAAAACTGCCGATGTTGACAGCTGCAACACATGTATCGAACTATTTTGGTGTGATATCCTTCGGAGTTCTAAACAAAGGCTTCGAGCCTTAAAAAATTTTAATCCACCGCAAATATGTAAAGCTTGCGTCTTTCAAAGTCGCCAACGCCCAAGTCTTGGTCGTAAAATCGGGGCTCTGGCTTGTGCAGTCAGCAGATGAATTTTATTTCGCGGACGAGTGTCCCATTTTCATCGGTGTTTTGCCAACAAAAGGCCGTTGTAGAAAAGGCGAACACTTGTAGGGAAGAACCCCGTATCAGCCCAGAAAGTTTACACTTCATTCGGCAATTGGTCCCAGAGGTTATTATAAAGTTTGGTTGTCGAAAAATAATGCAAGCGACGCAGAAGTCAGACGGTTCGTCCTCGTAAACATCCCATCACCTCAGCATGCTCCAAACCTTGGCGGTCCACCACTTCCAGTGACCATTCCACCACACAGGTTTTTCATTTGAGATCGCCTTGGCAGAGCAGGGAGGTGCAATAATCCTTCAAAGAAGCATTACAACCCTGAGATTCACCAGCAATTTCGCCAAGCAAAAATTCAAGTTGTGATGCTTCCGCCGAAGGGCCACGAAGCCAATCCGTCAAGCCAGTGTAAAAAATGGAGACCTCCCGGTCAATCACTTGATGAATCTGGTCCAAGAGATTTCGAAGCTCACCAAGCTGTTTCAGAAGCTCTTGATCGGCTGCGTTTCAACCGCAAAGCTATGGAGGGGCATTCTGGACTAAAATAGAATTGGATCGGATCCCATATTATTCCATCGGATCGTACCCTATATAGAATTAGATCGGATCCCGTAATATTCCATCGTATCCTCCATTCCATCGGATCGTACCCTGTATGAAATTGGATCGGATACCATATTATTCCATCGTATCCTTGGAGTTTAGCGGGACCTCCGAGGAAACAATGTAGTTGAACCGGTGGTCCTTTAAGTTCATGTAGTACCGCCCTCAGCACACTAGTAGTGCGTCTTATAAGACGATCGCGATCTTCTTCGTTCGTTTTGTCCATTATTTGTTTTGTGGAAAGTATACAGCTATTTCAATTTAGGTCGTCGGATGAGAGCTTCAAGATGGGTAGTTGTAAATTGGTCTTAGCTTAGTTCGCGGTTTTGGCGTTTGTTAGTGCAATGAGTGAGGTGGATGTTAGCACCATAAATGTTTGCCTTCGCTGTATGGACGAGGTATTTTAAATTGCTTTGGTCAATTTATCGTATACACCTAATTGCAGTAACGTCATAGAAAAATGAAAAAAGCCAAATAGGAATTAATTAGCTTAATCATCATTCACAGCGACACGCGGCACGATTATTCGTGCAGCGGCTATTGTTAATTTAAATTAAGCGTGCAGCGGCTATTGTTATTTGTATGTCTAACTAATTCCTATTGGTCTTTTTTCATTTTTCGTTTTTAAATTTTTCATTTCTCTATGACAACGTTATTGCAATTAGGTGTACATAAAAATCCCAAAGTACCTTGCGGTCTCGTTGCGTACGCTTGAAGCTCTCATCCGACAACCTAAATTGAAATAGCTGTATAAACCCTGGCTTGAATCCCCCTCAGGCCCTGACTCGCCTCAAAACTCGAAGTTTACTCTATTATGTATTGGCAGTCATGTGTGCCACATTGGTATGAAATCGAGGCTAATATTATATTGATTAACCGCTGACCGTGAGTACGGCGCTATACGAGGTCCGGTTGAACTACATTGTTTCCTCGGAGGTCCGGTTGAACTACATTGTTTCCTCGGAGGTCCGGTTCAGCTACATTGTTTCCTCGGAGGTCCGGCTAAACTCCAAGGATAAGATGGAATAATATGGGATACGATCAAATTCCATACAGGGTACGATCCGATGGAATAATATGGGATCCGATCCAATTCCATTACAGGGTACGATCCGATGGAATAAAATGGGATCCGATGCAATTCCATTTTAGTCCAGAATGCCCCTCCATACAAAGCCTTTTGTGGCTGGTATGCTGCTAGAGCAACAGGCTGCCATCTTCGTTCTCGTTGGGAGAAAGATCGCGTGGGAAAACGGGTCTCCAGGCGACGAGCTGTCAAAGAATCACAAATTTTCCAGTGGCCACGAAAGCTCTAGAGAGTTATTTATAAAGTAGTGCCAGTTTTATCTTGAGAAGAGAGCAAACACTGAAAAAAACGCTAGATCGTGCGATTTGTGCACCGAACACAAAATCTGTTTGTTGCATGACATTTGATTCCGAGAAAACACGTGATTTTGATGTTTACGTCATTGTTCTTTCCATATTTAGAGACGCTGTAAACCGGAAGTGGCGAACTTTCCTTTCACAAAAACTAAATCCCATTGCCTAATTTCATGGCGCGCGGGAGACTGGCGCTAACGGATTTTTGCGGACTTTTTAAATTCCGGATTCAAAATGGCTTCCAAAACAGAAGGTGAAGCAAAGGTCATTACATGCAACTTAGGCGATATTAAGAGTCAGATTACTACTGAAAAGTTACCTTTCTACAGTAAAGAACAGTTGCTTTACTACCGTAAAGAACTTCGTTTAAAAACAGCGGGAGAAAAGAAAGATCTGGTCGAGAGATTATCGTCACTTGGAAAGTGCCAGAAATTGTTTGATAAAAAAGTGAAACAAATTACCGTAAAGTTTAGCTTTTCCACAGCGCTGGATCCGACAGAAATTCCTCAACCTTCAGCAGACTGGAAAGTTTTAGGAAAAGAAAAGGAAGTTGATGCACCTGTTGTTACTGACAGTGTTATCAGAGAATACCAGAAGGCGAAATACGCCGGGGCGAAAGGCCAATATCGTAAGGCTTACAGAATGTTTTCCTCGCGCCGTACGGTTTCAGTTAAAATCCTAAAGGACAGGAACAATTCTCGTTGTACATATATAAAGGCAAACATGCTTAAGTCTTACTCGGGAAACAATTCTCGTCCGGTAACAGTGCAGTTCTTTGAAAATAAACCCGTTAAGGCGTATTGTAGCTGCCCAGTCGGAAAGAGTGGATTGTGTTGCCACGCAATAGCACTTTTAATTCAATTGAAGTTTTTTCACTGCCACAAAAAACTCCATCTCCACATGTCCTGTACAGAGAGGCTACAGAAATGGCATAAGAAAGGATCCACTGCAAATCAAAAGGCAGCATCACAAATTAAGCTCAAGTACCTACGAAACCTGCGTGGAGCAAGGGCAGACATGAAACGGGTGAGGCAAAAGAAAAAGGTGCAGCTCAGCCCAAGAGTAGAATATGATTACAGCGATTGGTATCGTCGCGATGTTTCTAAAATCGAAGACGAAGTAAAGGCAAAAGTCGGTCAGTTAAAACCAGTAGAGACTCATGTCTACAGTGTGCTCTCTAAGTACAAGAAAGAGTCCCCCTTATTTCTACATCTTCGGTATAAAACCGAGTATCAGAAAAAGGAAGCAGGTAGCGAGTACGACGAAGAGGTCTTTAAAGCCAAGATTCAAGTGCAGTGCAGAGGCAATCTGGAAGCCACAGATGCCAATCGAATTCCACCAAAAAATAAATAGTGTCACTACGACTGGTACGTCAGAAAGTAAAGACTGCCACCAAGAGCCGACTTCACATCTTGAGAAGAGCAACTATGTACCAGTTGATCAGTGTAGCTTAGAGTGGAGAGCACTCAGGGTTGGAGTTATTACTGCAAGTAAAGCACCAGCGCTGTTAGGATTTTGCGGAGTGAAAGAATTTGACAATGCATGGTTTGCAATCAAGAATAACATTGATGAAACTGTGATAAATCCTAAAAGGGCTCATTTACCCAATTTTATTCGCGGCAAGCAGGAAGAAAAAAATGCCATAACACGGTTTTGTACTGATAGTAAGTCAGTTGTAATCCAATGTGGCTATTTCAAGCATCCATTAGACAAAAGATTCGGTGCAAGCCCAGATGCAATAAGTTGTGGTCAGGATGTGTTCCTAGTTGAAATTAAGACCCGTTCATTGCCTAACAAAAAGCAACTGGAGAAGTTAACACAAGGGGAACAACAAGTGAAAATAGAAGCTATGCAAACCCCATTACAACAAGTAAGCTAAATTGCTTTCTATCTCATTCTGTGTTGATTATGTTTTTGTTGAAGACACTCTGTCGCTCCTTCTCAAAAGAGAAACTCCATTAAGGATGGCAGCAGGGAATTTTTCCATTTATTCCCTTCCTTTTTTAATAGGATCGTATTTTCTTTGCAAAGTTAATGAACCACCACACAATAGTTTCTACTATTCTATATTCATTTAGATTACAGGCAGCCACTTGATACAAAGTCACATGCAGATGGAGTGCACAGAAACAAACCTTACCTACTTGATGTCATATGTACCTGAGAAGGACATTGCAAGCTATTTTCCTGTGACCAACAATCATGTTTTGAGCGATGTTATGATGGACATCTTATTACACATCCATGAAAACAGGCCAATGTCTGATGACTGGCCGCATTTTGAGCATTCGCACCTTGCAAAGCTTGGAAAACAACTTTCCGGCTCAGTACCTTGTTTTGAAAACACCCGCCATTTTAGAAGCTGGGTTAACTATATGGCAAAGTCAATTAAGCCTGTCACGTTCTAAAGTAAAAAGGCGCCTTTCTTAGCTTAACAGTGTACCAAAGAAGCACCCAGTTAAGAGTAGCAACTAAAAAACTAAAAAATTCAACTAAAAAAATGTGACAAAAACAAAATTAAAGGGCCAAAGAAAAATAGTTTATTTCTATACAAGCAAAATGCTCTGATATTCAATCACATCATTAATAGTTTTGTTCAGGAGGAAAAATTATGTCTTTCTTTATGAGACCCAATATGTATCTGTACCCCTTAGTTACATTTTATTTCTAGGACTTTAGACACCGCTAAAGACAGTGCATACATGTAAATACAGTGATTAAATGTCAAAATATGGCAATGACTATTGAGGGCCCACTTGTTGAGCTGCCTCTTTGGGACAGATGGGGACAAACAACATGTTTACAATATGGGCAAAAACCTTGTAAACACATCCAAGAATGTCACATCTGCTTTTCGGCCAACATGCACTAAGTATTGACCAGTCCCTCATTCTACCTATGTAATTCTCATTATAAATTCTTAGTGTAGCCACATCAAAGTTTTTGCTTATATCACTTTCCTCATACTGAGCATCAAATTTGAGTGGTGGGCGATTGTGCAGGAGGCCTTTTGAGTGACAGAGATTCTCAATTCCAAATCCCTTGTCTGTCAGAACTGTGGTGCCTTTTTCCTTTATCGTGTCAAGAACACCACAGTCTGAAGTCAAATCATTATCTGTGATTGACCCTGGGTATGTATCAGTACACATCACTAGGCTACCATATGGTGTGATCCATATTCCAGTTTTGCCAGTGTCATGATTTTTATAGGAACTGAATGTTGCACTACTGATGTCATAATTCTCAGAGGAAGAGATCCAGTTTTCAGTACAATCACCTAGTAGTACAGTATCTTGAAATCCTGAAGCCCAGAAATCTCTTGGTAATAATGACGGCACCTCTCCAGGTAAAGGGCTGAGGTCCATTGCATCAAAAACAGTTGCAAGAAAAACTGCCCAAGCACTAAAAATTCTGGACTGTGTTGAGTCACTTGTATTGGTCATAAATCCCATTATTCCAAGGTGGAGGGTGTGTCTACATATTGTAAGAAAGCACATTAGTTCTGTCCTCTTTGTTAGCTTTCTTTGTCCACTTTCATGACCTTTGCAATCAGGATAGATGATTGCACAAATATAGGGCTGGATACACTCGAAAAGGCAATTAAAGTCATTTAGTGATAATCCAGTCAAATACTGAAATTGTTGTGGATACACCTTCAAAGAAACATAGGAGAATGTAGACTTTTGCTTAATTTGAGCAAATTGTGTCAGTTGTTTGGCATAGGCTTCTTTCTCCGCTTTAAGTGAGTTAACTTCATCAAACATTTCATTCAGCTGTTCTGTTTTCTTTTTCAGTTTCTCATTTAGATCCTCAATTTCCTTTCTTAACACTTTACATTCCGAGGGGTTATCTTCTTTTTTATAAATCAGCCTCCTTTTTCCGTTCTCATTTGCAGATGTTTTTCTTATAGCACGTTTGGCCGACTCATTGTTTCTTCTTGGAGTTATTTTCTTAGTAATTTTCTTTTCAAGATAACTGTTGCTGCATGGCAAATCTGGTAGGTCATTTATGTCCCTTCTTGTTCCATGGCTCCAGTGGGCAGAACAGATGAAATCTCGTTTAAAATCTACGCCTTTATTTTTGAGAATTTTACTGTACACATGGCGTTTCTCTGGACAATTAGCGACTTCACTGAGACGATAGTAAGTCAACTTACCATTTGTTCTCCACGAATTGGTACAAAGTGCTGCAGCACAGTTCCAGTGCTCGACTCTACATTTATTGGAATTACTAGGATGTTTCAATGTGGTAAATTTAATCGTGGGCAGGTCTTCTATATTTTCTCTGCTTCCTGCTGGCCAGTGTTTCGTGCAAATAACATGGCGCTTAAAGTTAACTTCATGTCTTGCTTTGCCAAGAACTGACAAATAAGCATCGACAACCTCCTTTCTTGCTGAGGCTACTTTTGTTAACGTATAGTATTCACCACCAGTTTTCCAGGAACTCTTACAATATTTGCTTGAACACGACCAGTGCTAAGAACGGGAACTATTTTGTCTTGCTTTGTGCGAAGTGCTATCGCTCACCACAGCGGACGACATATTATATGTTTATATTTTGTCCGCAAAAATCTGGTAGTGCCAGTCTCCCGCGCGATATGAAATTAGGCAATGTGTTAAATTTTATCCTTATTAAAATAAACACGACAATTTAATTTTAATGATATTTATGAAAATATCGATCCTTAATTGTTTTGTCCAGTGTACTATATATATATATTTTTAAAAGTGTGGGATCTTGATATTGATGAAGATAAATATTCTTGTTACCAAGTGAGGGCCTGGCTAAACTATGGACAGAATAGTTTCCAAAGTTAGCCGAGCAAGAAACATTTGTTGGGGACGCAAATCTTGTTTCCCAGACGCAACGAAATCAAGTCAAAAACATATTTGTTTCCCGGACATAAACTTTGTTTTAAATGTTTTACAGTTTGGCTACATGAGAACAAACAACAATGTTTCCTAGTTTAGCCAGGCCTTACTCAGCTTATCGCACTTTTGCTACTGTCCGTAAAGAAACAACAAACAATAAACATACGCGAGTTTGTTGAGCAGAATGTCCGCTTTTCGGTTTCAAGTAGTCAACCATTTTCTTTCGAAAGTTGCCTGCAAACATACGAATTGATTTTCTCATAGGGCCAAGTAAAATAAACGTTTAATTCACTTGTGTTTTGAGAAACTGCAGCTTCTGAAATTACAAGTGAATTACTCATTAACTTTACTCGACTCCATGCGATTTAAAGAAAACGCTTGTTTATAACCTAGAAGACTAAATTATTGCAAAACATTTGAGACCTTTTAAAAGCCTTGAAACTGCCCGCAGTAAAGTATTCACTCGCAAACTGAAAAGTAAAGCAATTTCAACTCTGTGTTATTGTTGCCACAGTGAGCCTGAAGCGAAAAACCGAACGAACGAGGCAACTCTCTAACGGATAAAAAATACAATATAGGGGCCTTCAACTACCTTTTTTTACAAAACGCAAAGGATTGTGGTCGGCGGTAAGATCAAAACGCAAGGAATTCTGGACGGTGGTAAGAACTAAGACAAAGGATTGTGGTTATGTGCGAATGGAAAAATTAACATGCGCTATCTTTCATGTGTTCTCTCTCTTGCACCGTCTATTTTAAACTGTTCGGAGGTGAGTTTTTCCTAGCTTGTAATTTGCTGGTTTTTTTTTACGCTTCTGTTATCCTTTATAAACTTTCCATTTGTAAACTTAGTCTTTTCTTTATTTCAGAACGAAATTGCTCTTTGCAGTAACTCTCTTGTACTGCGTTCACAATTTCACTGAGGTGAGTTGTATAAACTGCTCTAGTCTGTTCTTTAGTCTTCTGGTACTTTATTTGCTTCTTTGACGCTTCTTTTTTTTTTTTAAACGTTCTTTTTTATGTAAACTACTGGATTGTGAGGCCTGTTTTCAATGACGTGTACAATTGAGGTGGAAAACGAGTGCACTTTCCCAGCACACTAATTAGATGACGTCAAATCAAGACTTTACCATTATTTCTACTTCAATTTACAATACGCAGTTCACAGCTTAAGGATAATCAATTTTAGAAATACTAATAAACTGTTTATAGTCAATTGATTTGTAAAAAAAATGTTGGATGTGGAAACAAGTAGTTGTATAATAAACGAGTCTTGATTTGACGTCATCTAATTAGCATTTTGTAAATTCAAATCTCTATAACTCACTATCGCGACGTTAAAAACAAGAAATATTTCACTATTCGATTTTTCAACGTACATTGAGTTGATTAAAAGAAAAAGAAATTGGGGTTCAGGTGCACTTTAAGCTTAAATGTGTCCTCACAAAACATGCGAATCCACCTGTTTTATTTACTTACAGGTGCTAGCATGTTGGAATGCAAACAAAACAGACTGGCTTTATGATAATTTTTAAATGATAGTTATTACTTTGCAAGTCCTATGACATGCAAATTATGCTGACAGAAAATGGCAAAAATATATTTTTATTCATCAGTTCGTGACCATGGTGTATTGTCGTTTGTTTTTGCTGTGATGTCCTGAAGGACATGTTAGGCCCCTCCCTAATACCCCCTTTTTTAATAACTAAAACAGTTTTCAAATACTTACATCCTCCAACACTGTTATGTGCTGTGCTGATACAAGGTAAAAACATATTTCTTTTGACAATTAGTCTCACCCTCCTCAGTCTCCATAAATAATGACCGGTCCCTTTAACCTTCTGTCTTACCTCAACCATTGCTCTGTTTAACTGGTACTTTTTCAACTCTATCCATACACCACTTTCATAATGGCGGCCGATTTATTTATTCTTTTATTTGTATGTTATGGTATGCACCGGCCTC
Source organism: Dendrophyllia cribrosa (assembly GCA_024195265.1). Classification (NCBI taxonomy): domain Eukaryota; kingdom Metazoa; phylum Cnidaria; class Anthozoa; order Scleractinia; family Dendrophylliidae; genus Dendrophyllia; species Dendrophyllia cribrosa. The sequence goes on from JAJLRJ010000004.1 coordinate 23,688,890, forward strand.
GTTGGCGTGTGCAAAATTCAAAAGAATTTTTACTCTAAAACGAGGCCGGTGAGGCTAATTAACATACATATAAAAGAATAAATCGGCCGCCATCATCATCATCATCATCATTTTATTAAACAAATAAATTATATACAAAATTACGCCTAGAAAGTTATTTTCAGAATCAATTCTACGTACATTGAATAGTTGAATGGTAAAATATTTCTTGTTTTGAACGTCGTGTTAGTGAGTTATAGAGATTTGAATTTACAAAATGCTAATTAGATTACGTTAACCCGGGAATCATTTATGATACAGCTACTTGTTTTCACATCCAAGTAATATTTCTTACGAATCAATTGACTATCCACAGTTTATTTTTAGTATTTATCAAATTAATTATCCAAAGCTGTAAACTGCGAATTGTAAATTGGCGTAAAAATAATGGCAAAGTACCGGGTTGACGTCATCTAATTAGCATTTTGTAAAACTCACAAACACGACGTTCAAAACAAGAAATATTTTGCCACTCAACTATTCAATGTACAAAGAGTTGATTCTGAAAATAACTTTCTAGGCGTGATAGGCACTTTAATATATTATACTCGCAATTCAGTTTTATTTGATTAACCAATATTTGATATCTAGGATAGCCTTTTGGTGTTCTGTCTCTTTATGGGTCTATTTATACTCTTGCTCCCCTTGTTTCTTTTCTTGTGCTCCTTGTCTACCTTTAAAGGATTTGATAAAATAAATTTTAACTTGTTCCACGCATACCTAAACTCAAGACCCTATATACCTAAACTCAATGACTTTATGGCCCTCTAACCGCAGCCCCCAAGCCACAGCTGGACCCCAATCCGAATTTTCCCACTCCCCCGGGAACCCTGCCTAATCCAGTATATTACTTGGCTTAAGTCTGTTTTGGTTTCTTTTATGTGCCTCTTTTCGGCCACAAATCAAAAGCAATACGAGTCAACAAAATGTAAGCAGTATTACTCTTGGTCTATTCACGTCTTTGTGAGTACGCTAATTTAACCGTCACTTCATGTTAAAATTATTCTTTTTTTAATTTGCATGTCATGGACCCGAAAAACCATTAACCGCCCCCTCTACCCCGAAAAAGTTATTTGGCCCAGATTTACTATGGTCTCCTATGTGCCCTTTTATACCTAAAGAATCAACAAACGGCGTGGCCCCTCCCCCACCCTAAACCCACCTACCTGAAAAAATTATGGCCAAAATTTACTATTGTCTCTTATATCTGCCCTTATTATCACAGAATAATTAATCAAAAGAATAAATGGAATATTTGCTTGCGAATAGGATTTTTATGCCTTCTTTCCTCAGTAATTTTATTAGTATAGATAAGCATTTGTAACATCGTGGCGAGCGCTTGTTGCGTGACAACATCCGGGCTTGTGAGATGGGGTGAAGGTATTTGTATTACACCTCACCCCCTATAGGTATTGGGGTATTGCGTTACCGTGTGGTGGAATACCGCTCACTCACTTCAGAAGTTCATCGAGTGAAGACGCTTTTCGCTTTGATCTGGTAAGTTTTTAGCTTTTCTTCCGACTTTCCTTTGGAATATCGCTGATAAGCTAACAGACCACCGCATTTATATTCGGTATTTGTTATTTTAGCGCTTTGTTATTCCAAAGATCGATTTTTGGTGTAATTTCAAATCGCACGCGGTCGCTCACTGTTATTTTGGTAATTCGTTATTTTTATGGCCAAGGAAGCTCCTCTCGCCCTTATATTAGGTCATTCGTTCGTTCGACGGCTGCGGCACGATCTGGAAGCGTCTTTTGACTCCCGCGCGAATATTTCTTTTAATCTTTTGGGCACCGCTTCGGTTTATATGCTTGGCGTTGGCGGTCGAACTGTAACGAAACTTCGTGCGTTTGATCTGCACGAAGTCAAACGCCTCTCTCCGGACATTGTTATCTTGGAGTTAGGGACCAATGATCTTTGTTATGTTGGCCCTGAAGTGGTTGGTTCAGCAATCGACGATTTAGTGCGCCTTCTTTTAGATAGTTTTTCGGTGCGTGTAGTCGGCGTTTGTCATGTCATCCCACGTGTTATTTCCGATGCGTCAGCACAGGCTTCGTTTCTCGAGCGTGCCTCAGCCTTGAACTCGTACACCAGTGTAGTTTTAGGGGAGCTTTCTAACGTGTTTTGTTGGGAACACAAGGATTTTTCGAGTACCGCTAAGGATTTCTATCGGTCTGACGGGGTGCATTTGAATTTTGCCGGTCAGTATTTACTTTACCGCAGTTACCGAGGCGCCATTTTGAAAGCAATTCAAATGCTTTGACCTGGCGGTCTTTTTGATATGCTTTCCGGCTTATATTTTTGATAGTGCCGCCCCATGTGGCACGGCTTTTGTGTCTGGTTCGCATCTTTCACTCGCTCTTTGTTTTAATTTCATTCAGTGTTAATATAACTCTCTCGGTTTGCTAGGGACAATTTTATTGCCAGTTTAATACTGTTGTTTCAGAGGTTTCTCTGAGTTTGTTGTTGGCTTCCCTAATAGTTTTATGAGGACTCCATGTTGTCCTCTGTTTGTTATTGAGGTTTTTCTCAGTTTTGGGAATGCCTGTATGTCTTTATTTTATGTTGGCCACTTTTGGGCTTGCTGGTGCGTCGACCTTTGTCTGACATGGCATGACCCGGCCTAAAAATTTTTATGTTTGTTTTGTTGTCCCTAGCCTACCGTGTTGGTATTTTCCTTTTGTATTTGCGACGCATGTTTCGAAATCTGCAGTATCTACCGGGTTTTTCTTTCTTTGCAGATAATGCCACCTAGAAAGGCCCAAGCTAAGCGGGCACGCACATCAGACAATGCCAATGTGCAGACAAAACGTCGTCGCCAGAGGCGATCAGCAACACAAGTTTTGACTCAACCGGTGCCTCCACCACCAATTCCTCCAGCTGCACAAGACCCGCCGACACTGCCTACGCCTCAAGATGGATCAGCTGTCGTCGATTTCCCGCCATCCCTACTTGACCAGCTGGTGTCAAGGGTGTCCGAGGAAGTCTCCAAACGTTTGGCGGGCAATAATGCCGATGTTCTCCCACAGCTTCCAGCCAGCACTGCTTCCAACACTGTTACTTCAGGCTGTACCCTGGGAGATGGGACCACTGAAGTACCCATACGAGACGAAAGTGGTGGAACCAGCAACACAGTACCTGTCCTGCAGGGAGCTGTTTCCCAACTGCAAGGCCAACTGTCAGGTGATGTTTCCTCCCAGCTTAATACCTTGCCAACTAAAATGTTTACCTCCTCCAGTCTACCTATTGATGCACGGGTCTCTACAAAACTCCGTGCTAAGATTTTAGCTCACGAATTTGTTGACTTTGGCGCTTTAGCCACCAATCCAATATTGGAGAACAAATATCAAGTGGTTGTCCAGAATGCATCTGGCAGCCTGACTCCATCTTTGGCATTAGAGCCTGTTGCCAAGAGTAAGAAAATTCTTACAATCGAGTCGTGGACTAGTAGTTTTTTAGTTTTCGTTGGGGTTTATACTAGTCAGTTCTCTTCTGAGGCCCCCGCCCTCATGAAGTATGGGGAGATAATTCAGGATTTGGCGGCTCGGGGGCACGATTGGAGATTTTACGACGAGAACTTTCGTTTCTTAAGGCAATCCCAACCTTCATCATTTCCCTGGGGTTCTATCCATTGGGAATTATGGCTTCGCTCTCAGCAGCCTCCGGCTAGAAAGTCTGTGGCTTCCTTTACACCTAGTAAGGCTCGTTCTCACGACTCGCCAGCTATACCCAGAGGGTATTGTTTTAGATACCACAAAGGTGGTGAATGTTCAGGATGTAATTTTAAGCATGCCTGCCCTACGTGTGAAGGTTCGCATAGGCTGAGCCAATGCAATTTTCGTGGCCAATCGAAGCAATTACTCAAACGTGCCCCCCCCGCCAAGTCTGCCCCCCCTGCCAAGTCTGCTCCTCCCAACCCCAGTAAGGTTTAATAGGTTACTTTGTCTCTTGTCCGGGTATGACCATTCAACTGTAACATATCTTTCCTCTGGTTTTGCCAATGGGTTCCCCATACACTTTGAAGGTCAGCGTTCATCTTCACAGGCCAAAAATTTGCTTTCGGCTTGTGAAAATCCTGAAGTTGTTGATGCTAAGATTATGAAAGAACTTTCGGCCGGTCGTTTAGCAGGCCCATTTCAGTCACCCCCAATGTCCCCTTTTGTTGTCTCTCCCCTAGGTGTAGTACCGAAAAAGTCCCCTGGCGAATTCCGCCTGATCCATCATTTATCCTTCCCAAAGGGTACCTCAGTCAATGATGGCATATCTTCCGAGAACAGCTCTGTTCAATATGCCACTATTCAGGATGCAATTAGCTGCATTAAGCGAGCCGGCCGGGGGGGCTTTCTAGCCAAAACTGATATTCAAAATGCATTTCGAATTATACCTATCCAGCCGGATGATTATGGGCTCTTAGGCATGCAGTGGCGGGGTATGTTTTATTTTGACCGCTGCATGCCAATGGGGTGTTCAAGTTCTTGTCGAAATTTTGAAATTTTTAGCACTGCAGTTGAATGGGTTGCCCGGAACAAGTTGACGATAGAGCACATTATTCATTTGCTGGATGATTTTCTCATTGTAGCCCCCTGCAGGGCATTATGTCAGGCTCAACTGGATCTGTTTGTTAAACTATGCTCGTATGTTGGTATTCCCATAGCACCAGAAAAAACTTGCGGCCCAGCAACCACTTTGTGTTTTGCTGGTATCGAGCTCGATTCCGTACTTTTTGAAGCCCGACTACCTCTCGACAAGATTAATAAGTGCACTTCATTGATTTCAGATTTTTTGCATCGGCAAAAAGTAACCTTGAAGGAGGTTCAGTCTTTAACTGGCCTGTTAAATTTTGCCTGTTCCGTGGTTTTACCGGGTCGGCCTTTTTTGCGTCGGCTGATTGATCTTACAATTGGGATTCATTCCGCTCATCATTTTATTCGTGTTTCAAAAGAGGTTAAGGAGGACCTGAAGGTTTGGCAGGTATTTTTGTCTCAATTTAACGGCAAATCATTTTTTCTTCAAGATGATTGGTATTCTTCTTCTAAGTTACACTTGTTCACCGATGCTTCAGGTGCTATTGGTTTTGGTGCCGTATTTGGATCCAAGTGGTGCTATGGGGAGTGGCCAGACACATGGGCTCATCGAAACATAGCGGTATTAGAATTTTACCCGATTGTGTTAAGCCTCTACTTATGGGGTCATGATATGTCTAACCGTTGCGTACTCTTTTTCACGGATAACGAAGCTTTAGTTCATGTCATCAATAAGCAGTCCTGTAAGGATAAGACCTTAATGTTTTTTGTCCGGAAGCTTGTCTTGATTTGTTTAGAGTTTAATATAGTTTTCAAGGCTAAGCATATTGCCGGTGTTAAAAATAGTTTGGTGGATTCATTATCTCGCTTGCAGGTGCACTCATTCAGACAATTGGCTCCTGCTCACATGGACAAGCTTCCAACGGAGATCCCCCCACATCTGCAGCCCCAGAATTGGCAGCCATAGTCTGCACCCTTGTTCACTCTAGCCTTCAGCCTTCGTCCCTCCCAACATATAAACGGGCTTGGAAATTATCTCAGAAGTTTCTACATTCTACTTTTCCAGGTTTACCTGTAGTCCTTCCAATTTCGGTGCCTACGTTGGCTCTGTTTATTGCATACCTTTTTGATTTGAAATATGCCCATTCCACAGTCATGACATATGTTTCTGCATTAAGTTATTCACATAAACTCTCGGGATATCCGGATCCTTCTAAAGCTTTCGTGGTAATGCAGATGCTTAAGGGCTATGGAAAGCTGGGTACCCGTTTGGATAGGAGATTGCCAATCACACTTCCCATTCTTCATAGGCTGCTGGAAGCAGCTCCCCGGTTGCTTTCCTCTTCTCACCAGGTGTTATTGTTCAGAGCCATGTGCTCTTTTGCCTTTTTCGCCTTTACCAGGGTGAGGGAGATCACCGTCTCTAGCAAAGAGGGTTCCCCTGTCCCATTACAACTTCATCAACTGACTAAATTGGTTAATAGAGCCAATGAGGTCGAGGGTTTAAAGGTTGTTTTTCTCGATTTCAAGCATCACTATAATGAGCCTCCTTTGTCCTTAGTGATTTCTCGGCAACCTACTTTTTGTCCAGTTCAGATCTTGCTTGATTATTTATCATTTCGTGGTTCAGGCCCCGGGGCACTTTTTGTTCATTCTGATGGATACCCTGTAGCCAGGACATGGTTTTGTTCCCAGCTTTCCTCTGCCATTAAGTTATGCGGTCTTAACCCATCTCTTTACAAAGGCCATAGTTTTCGCATTGGCGCGGCATCACATGCTGCAGATAGGGGGATGTCCGATGCCCAGATTCGCATTTTAGGCCGTTGGAAGTCTAATGCCTTTCACAAGTATATACGTGTATCATCATTGTCCACATAGCCCAAAAGTGTAACCAAATGTCTTTGTAGGGGGTTCGCAAGGGCAACTTCCTACATTGACATTTGTCTTTATTATTCCTTTTCCTTTTTGTCATTGTAGTTCTTATTAATTGATCCTTTACAACTGGCGGGGAGTTGTAATGGATAAGATTATAGAGGGAATACATGCAAGGGCTGTATTTTCCGACCATGATTACCCAATATGCAAGGGCTATTGCGTAATCATAACTCTTACAGTTTGCAAGGGCTGCTGTATTTGTTTCACTTTTTGATCAGACTGCATTGCCTGGGGTGGGGCCGCATTTGCATGCGTTTGGCGTTTTTCTTGCCCTCACCTTTACTGGGCTAAGACTTGTATGGATATTTCGGAATTGATTCAGTTGACAAATGTGTTAAATAAATGAAAGCGGCTTTGGGCCTTTGCCCTCAGCCATTTTACTCCACAACGGTGGTAAATTTTTGTGTACTTGGGGAGCCCAGTAAACGAGCTCAGGCAATGCAGCTCTGAAGTTTTTATGATACCAAAATGAGGGAAGGGAGGCATAAATGGAATATTTGCTTGCGAATAGGATTTTTATGCCTTCTTTCCTCAGTAATTTTATTAGTATAGATAAGCATTTGTAACATCGTGGCGAGCGCTTGTTGCGTGACAACATCCGGGCTTGTGAGATGGGGTGAAGGTATTTGTATTACACCTCACCCCCTATAGGTATTGGGGTATTGCGTTACCGTGTGGTGGAATACCGCTCACTCACTTCAGAAGTTCATCGAGTGAAGACGCTTTTCGCTTTGCCCACCTCCTCCCCTTATCCTGCCACATCGCACAAGCCTTTTTTGTTCTGGTTCTTGCGTTTTTCTTGCCCTCACCTTTACTGGGCTAAGACTTGTATGGATATTTCGGAATTGATTCAGTTGACAAATGTGTTAAATAAATGAAAGCGGCTTTGGGCCTTTGCCCTCAGCCATTTTACTCCACAACGGTGGTAAATTTTTGTGTACTTGGGGAGCCCAGTAAACGAGCTCAGGCAACGCAGCTCTGAAGTTTTTATGATACCAAAATGAGGGAAGGGAGGCATAAATACACCTTAAAGCGCACGCCTAAACTCCAACCCCTAGTCCCCAAAGCCGTAAACACAACCCTTTCCCCCTCTCTAGACCCTTTCCCCCTCCTCCTCCCTAACCCCTTCTACCCGAAAGAATTTTGGCCTTTAAGCGCACGCCTAAACTCCAACCCCCTCATATTAGTTACCAAAAAACCTTTAAGCAGAAAACACAACCGAACAAACAAACACAACAAATTCGTTACCGTGCCCTCTTGGAAAAAAATAAAGTTTGGTATGTCACTGTTTTGTGACCCTCATTACACCATGAAAATAAACAAGGCATCATAAGTACACGTTTTTGGTATGCGACCTGTTACATATTACCTGTTATCCGTGTTTTAGACCCACACTTTGTATACATGTAGTAGCGGGTATACTTATAAACCCCTTTTCTCTCAGATTTTAAAATATTGTATGTTGGTTTTTTTTTTAACCCGAAGATGTTTTTGTGCCACAAGGTGTATTTGCACAACAGAAAAACTAGATTTGGTCCCGTCAAAAGGGTAGCACGGAGTAAAATTTGTAAACCCTACACTATTTTCATAATGTCTTTTTTCGGGGCAAAAGTTGTAGATTTTCAGTAAAAAAGCCCAAAAGTTATTTAAGATATTCTTTCCCAGAGCTTATCAATAATTTTATTGTCATGGAGTCCCGAATGTTTTCAATTCTGTTTATCTTTATAAACTTTGCTGTTTACTCTATAAGTTATGGACAACTTTTACAAAGTGAAATAAAGTTTCACAAATTTTCCAATACGAAACATTTTTCATTGTCAAGCACGGCGCTCTCCTCACCTTTTCTTTCATTCGTAGGTTTGGATCATGCAACATTAATATATTCAAGACAACTGCAAACTGTCACATTTACATTTATATTTTCAATTTAGTTGATTGGGTGAAGAACAAATTAAGGCAGCTCAGAAATAGCTACACAAAAGCAAAAAGAGCCCCAAGTGGTTCTGCCAGAAAATCCCCAACAAAGAGAACGACTTGGCTGCTTGAAAAGTTACAGTTCCTTGCTCCATATATTGCATAAAGAACGTATTTTGTTCACTTTACACATGCTCTCGAGTGTTGACAAGCTAGTCTAATGTGGGGTTACCATATACTCCTGCCATGGAACTGACCCATAATCTGACTTGAAGTAATCAGTAAGCTCGTTTCGTTGCTGTTTAGCAATTTGAGCTGGATTTCTATCTGAGCTGATCTAGGTTTTGTATTTACTCTGCCAAAATATTGCTGACACGACCTTATCACTTTACTAGCGTACTTTTACACTGTGCAATTTCATTGCTTCTAAACTTGAATGTTTCGGAAACCTCTAATTAGTTTATTCAGCTATAATATCAACCACAGCTTTGATGGTCTAGCGTTGTGGCCACAGTAACTCAGGTTCGAGTCCTGGTCAAGGCATATTGTTTTGATCTATGTCTGTAAAGGATATCTGTGTCAGTTGTGTTTTGTTTTGAAGTGAGTTGGAATAGAGCGGGCAAGTTTGGGCCGGTCTATTGTTTCTATTGTTTCAAAATAACACAAAAGGAATAGGTAGTTGACGTCATGAAAAGGCATTTCCTTTATTAATATGCAGGAAGGCATATTGTGACGTCATGACTAAGCATAGCTAATGAGGGGAATCCAGGGAATCCAGTAGCGGGGTTAAATCTGACCCTAGACTACTACTAATTGGCGATTGCGGGATTGTCTTGCCGAATTTACATGTGATAGCAAGTGTGTCTCGCCAAATTTCCATGTGACAGCGAGTGTGTCTCGGGAGCTTGTTCATGTGCCTCCTTCGGCTTTGGTTACTTTTAGGGTTTAAGCAAGGTCTAGAGTAAGGGTTAGAGTTAGTGAAAGTTGTTCGTTTCACTGCTTTAAAACTGTGAAGTTGTTCGTTTCATTAAAAAAAAAGCACAAGTTGTTGGTTTCACTGCCTTTATACTGCTCAAGTTCGTTTCACTCGAAAAAGGCGCAAGTTGTTCGTTTTACTGCCTCTAAACAGCTAAGTTTTTCGTTTCACTCGCAAAAAGCGCCAGTTATTGGTTTCACTGCCTTTAAACAGCTCAAGTTGTTCGTTATACTGCGGCTAAACCGCTTTAGCTGTTAGTTTCACTGGCTTTAAACAGCTCAAGTTGTCCGTTTCACTCGAAAAAAGCGCAAGTTATTCGTTTTACTGCCTCTAGACAGCTAAGATTTTCGTTTCACTTGGAAAAATCGCAAGTTGTTTGTTTCACTGCTTTTAAACTCTCAACTTGTTCATTTCACTGCAGCTAAACCACTTTAGTTGCTCGTTTCACTTAACAAAAACACAGAAAAATCTCAAGTTCTTTTAAAGCACTCAAGTTGTTCGTTTCACTGCTTTTAAACCGCTCAAAATGTTCCTTTCATCAATAAAATTTAAACAAATCCTGCAGCATTTTGTCTTTGTGTACTAGATGCCCCTTGGGATTTCTTTTAGGAATAATAATTACTTTAGATAATTAGATTAGCTGATTAGTGTTTTCAGATAATTATCTAAACACACTAATCAGCTAATCTAATTATCTAAAGTTACTATTATTCATAATAGCAATCCCGAAAGTGAAAGTTGTTCGCTTCACTGCTTTTAATCAGCTCAAGTTGCTCGCTTCACTTAAAAAATGCGCAATTTGGTCGTACTGCTTTTGATCAGCTCAAGTGGATCTTTTCACTTGAAAAATGAACAAGTTGACCAGGGCTAGGGTAGGGTTAGGGTTTCATGAGTTGGGGTTAGGGTTTTGGTCTAACTCCCAGGGGAAATATCGCAAAACCAAACCACTTTTTGTTTTTGAGCTATTGAGTGGTTCCTTCAATCTGGCGAAGTTTCATAAAAATTGGAGAGATTGCATTTATCACCCCTGCCTGGTCCTCTGGTGGACTCGGTCTTAAATACAATAGGTGTATAATGCAATACATACAAATAGCTAATAACGACGACGTTGAAACGAAATAAATTGTATCCGATACATGTGAAAGGACCAAACGGTTTTACATATTACATCATATAACATGTTACACAGATAAAGAAAGATATAAGTGGGAAAAATCGACATTAAACCTTCAAGTTAAAGTTAAACATGTATATCTTTCTTTAGGTCCGATGCTCTTTTCTTTCATCAGATTTCCTTATAATGACCGCTAAAATTTCTTCTCTGTATATATTTCAGAGTTGGAAACACGTGAACAGATGACCACAGATGAGAAAGCATCAGATCCAGTCTTTAAGGATGACATCTCCAGAGATCCAGTTGACGGTGTTCATTCATCTATGGCCACGCAACAGAAAATGAAAAAGATTGTAACAGCAACCATGAAGTTTGAAGCTGAGCATGAGGAATGCAAGCGTGTATTACAATACTTAGAGGGTGATCAGGTCGTGGTTAAATTTTTCGTGTTTTGTGGTGAGTCTGGTATACAAAAGACTTGGAATTTGCTGCCGAAGAATGTTTTGAAGAAATGGAGGGGAAATTAAAATGGTCAGACCTGTACAATGATGCAGCCAATATCCTTAAGGTTACACCTCTGAGTATCAATATGGCCAACCCAAAAGATTGAATGCCCATCTCAGGTTGATGAAATCAGCGAAATAATAAGCAAGAACCTTCATATACTTGACCAACATCGCCATGTGACCTCCGTGCAAGCCTCTTTTAAAATCACGGAGTCCAAGCAGACTGAGAAACCATGTATAACGATTTATGTTTTCTTGGTAAAGGCTTCATCCCAGTCGGCGAGTCTGAATTTCCACACACTCTTGGACCTTTCCCTGTGGATGTTGTGGACGGATTTTGGTTCAGAACGTGTGACCCATGGAGGCCAAATTAGGCTCAAGAGCAGGGTGAAGTACTTTGTTTGGGCGCAAGCATTGGCGTACAAGAAGAAGCATCCAGGACCTTGGGTGCTGTTGTGGAAGATGGCGGTACCTTGTATGCACTGTCCTGTAATTATGTGATGAAACACTCGAAGAAATCAGAAATTATTCATCCTGGATTGAATGACCACCTGAACTATCAAAAATATCATTTAAGTGAATATGGAGAGCTTATAAAGGAAAACACTGCATCTGGTAGCTTGAAAGACCTGACAGAGTCGGGAGTACAGTTGTCAGAGAAATATAAAGAACTAAAATCAATTAAAGAAAACCACCTCAACTCCAATAGATGTTTTGCACGGCAGCCATGTTGCATGGCAGGAACAATGAAAATGTCTTGCATTAGAAAGAACATTCTTTCCCATAGGGAAAAGAATCTATTGTTCCTGCCATGCAACATGGCTGCCGTGCAAAACCTCTATTGCTCCACGTGGGAGAGAGTTTCGATACAGAACCACGAAGAAGATTTTAAGAGAGCTATGTTGAAGCCACCCAGAGTCGTAGGAAACTACACGACAGGTTTCAGTGGCAATGTGAGATGGAATGGCAAAGAATACTTCGTCGATGCTCAAATGCAGCTCAAATGATTAACACCGGAAAACGCATAAGCGGTGACTGCAGTGAAGCAACAACTTAAGCAATATCAAATGCTGAAGAGCTGTGCAAGAGTGGCCGGACAACTTTATACACCACAACATCCCGTCGTGTTGGTCTAGGTGGGATTGCTACACCAACATTTCTGATTGAGAGTTCGAAGTCCCATGAACCTAAATTTGAAATACTTGGGGATGGATTGCTCAATGTATAGATACGTTGTCACTCCTGTCAAAGATATGCAGAACGACAACCAAGTCAGTCTGAAGTGAGAGCGAATGGTCTATGTATCTTGTCCAGAAAAATGGTGTAAGAACTGCTTGTGCATAGACGATGGAACACAGGAGAAATTGGCAGATTCAGGAGATTCTGGGGCGGTGATCTTTGAAGTAAAAAAAGCCCTGCCAGGTTTTGGCATAATTTTCGCCATACATCAGCATTCTAACCAATCTTGTGTCATAGCATCACCATTACAAGTTGCCCTTCAAGCCTTGTCCAAGCAAATCTCGGAAAAAAGCAATTTGAGACTGGTTTCAAACTATGGTGAGTAACTGTACCCTAGATAACTTTATATTATGTAATGAATGGGATGCTAGTCCATCACAGGGTAAACTGGTTTAAATACTATGAAGTGACTAGAAACAGATGTATAGAGAATTTCCCCGCCAAATCATTTGAAGCTACCCCGCATTTTCGTTATGAATTTCAAGAGTCTTTAAAATTAGCATCTCTTCTCATGACCACGAGTGGCGTCGAGAGTTACATGAACCCCCTACCCTCCCCTGCACGGTCAAACATCACACAATCCCTTTAATTTCATACAATCTTATGCAACCCCTACCCCCACAAAATATGAGATAACACAATCATCCCAAAGGGATTACGTGACAAACACATGCTGGGGCGTTGGAAACAAAGCCATGAGTTCACGACAGCATGACAATTTAATTTACAGTCAAGTGAGTTTCATATTCATGTTTATTTCTAATGTACAGAAATACAACAGTAAATAAGGACGCAAGAACGAGGCCCTGTTAGGGGTAAATTCCGACAAGCGACACGGCCTTGAATCGGCGACACGAGAGCCGCGAAATAGCGACGAACGACAACAAGAAAATAGCTTTATTTGCATGACCATAAAATTCATACAGTATTGCAAAAGCTTAACAGAATTAAGAAACTACAATAAGAAAATGAAGAAAGCAAAACTACAAGTAACATCGGTTTCAGTCGATAACAGATTATTGCGGAGATGTAAGCATGAAAAGATGAATTTCATAATTTTATTTATTTTATTTGCATTTTGCCATAGAATAAAGTATATTCGTTCTTAAAGGTGTTATAAAATTCGAGTTTCTTAGAATGTTGAATAGTATGTTGCCAATATAGAATATACTTTTGTTGCATTAGGTTTACATAGTGTTTGATATTAGCATCCGTTAAGAAAATAGAGTCAAAATCAGGCAGATTATAGAATTCGGACATCCTCATAAGATTAGAATAGAAACTATTTTTGCCGGAGGAATGAAGATCTGCCGACATTAAATAGATCTGTTTAACAACAGTTATTGTCCTTATTTTGAAGATATAAGGTGTAATTAATTACTTTCTTAGAGCAGTTTTCAATTGAGTGTGGTAAAACCAAAACCAAATTAATTACTCTGACCAAACACAGCAGTCGTAAACAATCCAATAAACCAATCAGAGCTCGAAGCATTTACATGTCAGCGTCGGCGGCGCCAAGCGTGCAAAAACGTGTGCAAGCAAGTCACGATTTTAGTTTTGGTTTTACTTCTGATTATTTGGTTATTTGGTTTTGGTTTTACTTCTGATTGGTCGAGAAAGTGGCGCGAGATTTTTTAGCCAATCACAAAGCATAGCAATGAGAAACCAAAGCAATTGTGTAGTTACTTTTCATACTCAATTGAAAACTGCTCTATTAGTTCAAGTTCAGCTCTACATGCCACATTTGATTCAACTGATAATACATGTGGATATTTTACGAGTTGTGTGGTGCGAGAGAAAAAAAGCGAGGAATGAGTAAACATCCGCATTCGTCAATTAAAACTATCTTTATGGCACATGGTTGTTAATTCCGGGAAAGATATTTGCATGTGTCTCAAAATTTCTTTTAGTTACGTACTTGTGAGCAAATGTTTGTAAGATAACAGTCTGTCTTATCGCCATGCTAAAATTTCACATTCAGTGTGCTTAGTTTTTCGTCAGTAGAAACAGAGAAAAAAGAGTGCTTGCTAATGTGTTCAAAGTGTGCTTTGCACCGGCGTTTATTTGAGGTGCAACACAGTATTTTGTTGTTACTCATGCGCGAAGCGGCATGAGGTAAGGTTTCGGTTCCGTTTTTCTTATTATTATTTTTATTTGTGTCACGATTTTGCATGCAAATTTATGCACGCATATTTTCAATTGTGCAATTCCGGTTCAAGTCTTTGCCATTTACACTTCCTGTTTAGTGACTTCCGGCTACTCTCACTTCCGGTAAAAGACCGTTGCTTAAGTGTCACAACAGCATCTCCTACATACATACATCACTATGTTCACGTTTGGTATACTGTATATAAGACTTAGAAGAATCACTGGCTTCATTGTGGTACACCCTTCATTTCCAAAACATTCAATAGTAAACAACGTGGTTTGCAGGAACGATGACTGAATGAAAGGAGGAACTCTTCTCCATGTCGGACATCTTATCATGTTTAAAATATATCATAAAACTTTCATACGCATGCGCATGAGTAAAGGCTGCTTGGAGCCTCTTGTCTCAGAAAATATCCCTACGTCTCCAATAAAGGTTCTCTAGTGGCTCCTCCCAGCCCCTCAAAAAATTATGAAAAGATCAAACCACAACAATTCTGGGGTCTTCATCCACTACTGTTTTCTAACAACTTTCTCCAGCGTTGACGTTGAAACGTACACTGCAAAAATGAAGTTTAGTGAAGTAGTTTTCAATGGAGTGTCGTAAAACCAAAACCAAAGTTATCACTCTGGCCAATCAGAACTCTCTTTTAAAGGAAACTCTTAACAGGCAGAAACTGTTACCTCATTTTAATCCTTTTTTACGTTTTTTACAAATTTCTGCTCAAAATCAACATAGGAGGACATTTCTACAATCTGATCAAAAGCCTTTATTGCAATTCTACATGTTCCATAAGAATTGGAGAAAACAAAACTCGATCTTTCTCATACTCAAGAGGTGTACGTCAAGGATGTATTTTAAGTCCTCTTTTATTTAACCTCTATATAAACAATTTGCCGTATTCATTCGAAAACACGCTGTCTGATCCATTTGTTCTTCCAAATGGAACAAAACTAAATTCACTATGGTATGCAGATGATTTGATCATCCTATCAAGATCCAAAACAGGATTACAAAACTCTTTAAACACTCTCTCTTCATATTGTAAAACATGGATGCTAAAAGTGATGATATTCCAAAAACGCCCAAGGAAATCCGTTGACATCAACTTCAATATAGGCACCGAGCCAATTGAAATTGTTCAAGAATACACCTATTTAGGTACACGTTTAACTCCAACGGGAAATTTTACTCTTGCAGTCGAACACTTAAAAGAAAAAGCCCTGCACGCCTTTTCTAGTATACGAAAACGTACATTTCTCAATAGACTTAATCCCAATACCGCATCCCAGATTTTTGACACAATGATATTTCCGATCTTAAGCTAAAACAGTGAGATATGGGGGATGTACACTAAGCAGAACTTTAAAACATGGGATAGTTCCCCGATAGAAAAAATTCATCTCAAATTTTGTAAACACTACTTAGAAGTAAACAATGAGGCCTCTAACGTAGCTTGCAGAGCTGAACTTGGAAGATTACCGTTAATAATCCCAATTAATCAGAAAATTATGAAATATTTTGTTTATCTAAACAACAAAGATAATGACTCTATAGTCAAACAATCTTTCCTCATGTCAAAGAATTTACATTTTATTAATAACTCCGGATTTTATTCCAATTGATAGAACAATATCATCTATCCAATTCAGATCCTGAATCCTCGGATAATGATAGAATTAGGCGATATACAACTAATATGAAAGAGAAATATATATCCTTGAATCAATGAAATAATACCTGACATGGAAAGGAAATCAACCTCAGAAAGTATAAAACTTCTCATGAACTCTAACGACTATCATGTGAATAAGCTAGTAATGAAGTTTTTTTCCTTGTGTATGAATATACGTGATACATTGTTATTATCAAGTGAAAGTGATGTAACTTAAGTTCATTAGCATAATATTAGAGTACTATTAGTCTTGTTTTGTTATTAATTGCTATAAATATGCTTTTGCAATACTGTAAAATCTTGCGGTCATGCAAATAAAGCAATCTTACTACTACTACTACCATTACTACTACCACTATCCCTACCACTACCACTACCATTACTACTTCTACTGCTGCTGCTACTACTGCTGCTACTACATGTGTACTACTACTACTGCTGCTGTTACCACTACTACCACTACTACCACTGCTACTGCTACTGCTACTGCTACTACTACTACTGCTGCTGCTACCACTACTACTACCACTGCTACTGCTACTGCTGCTGCTACTATTACTAATATATATAGATAGGCTGAGCCTAACAGCGTAGTTTTCTGAACAGATGAAAAGCTTAAGGAGGCTCGAAAGGGTTTTCAGCTGCGTGCACGCGCGACGTGCACTCGTCATGCTTTGACGCATACGTCAGCTGATTTTCCTATCAAAAAGTAGCGCGCGCAGCTCACCGGAAATAAAAATACTGCGTAAAATCGCGCGAACCGGAAATAAATCGTGCATAAAATATTCCTCTTTATCTCAAAACTTTGCTCGGTGACCTATGTTGAAATTTTCCATGCAAGTAGCATTCAACTTTATCTAACATTTGAGACATTTTGGAAAAAAACTGTACAGTGGAATTTTTTTAAATCTTTAAAAGGCCTTTTTCGATTTATCTCGATTTCCACAATACAGATTTTTTTCAAATTTACACAGGAGGTGAGGAATATTGCAAACTTTTAAATACGCTTATAAAAAACATAGGTCACCGAGTTAGTTTTAAAGATGGATTTGAAAAACTGACTTTTGAGGGGCATCTCTTTGGAGGGTTATAGTTACCATGACAACAGATATGACGTCATAAATGGTCTTGAAGGAAACATTAACAACCATGTCATAAGCTTATCTACAATTTGTTTCAGAGACTAAAACCATAAATTTTAATGTGTAATTGTTCTGACATGTACATAAGCTGTAAGAAACCCTTTCAAGCCTCCTTAACTAAGGTGAAGGGTCCGAAGCACAAGAATTAAGATTGACGACCGGGCTATTTTTTAATTTTAGCAATTCTCAAAAACAGTGTTACGCGACCGTCTGCACAGTACATTTAGACCGTACAAAAACAAAAACAATCTTTTCTCGGTCTAGAATAACTAGTATGACTAATTTCCAAATAAAGTACACCTGTTGCGTATCAAAAATTGCCCGAGAAACTGATTTGGAAATCAAAATTGAAAAAACACACAGACATATTTGCATAAGGCGACGTGAGTGAAGACAGAACTATAAAATCCAAGTCTTGTTTTGTTTACATAAAATCGCTTTTCAACCTATGTAAAGAATGAACAAACACATAAAAATGGACAACAAAATCTTCTTTTGAAAAATCTTATTCAAATATCTGTTAATTATGTTTAAAAGCAAAAAGCGTACCATTGGCGCATAAAGGTGCTGTCTAGCTGATCACATGGCGAAATTCAAGATGTCAATCCGACTGTATAAATACTGTATCTGGCCTTCAATCTATGTATCGACTCACACAAACGTATGCCTCCGTAATGCCTGCTTGGATAACCAACACATTTTTTAATCCTGAGTTTAAAATACACCGTATAACAACACACAATTACTGTGACCATGAGTCTGTCCAGACCATGCGGCAGACGGATAATGTACACCTAGTGAATTTTGTAGAACTGCAACTTAAGAGTAGAGACGACTTTGGAGCTGCATATGATATCATTTTAAGCACAAAGCTATCTGACTACATGAAACGATATCTTCTTCTGCAACCTGGTGACTGGCCAGCAGTTTTATTCCCGTCAACTTGTTTATGAAACCTTACAAAAATATCAAAGTCATTTTTCATTATCTGAACCATCTCCTGGACCATTGACCAAACCCACTTCACATTTGGATCACTCATACGCCACTCCTTGTAACACCTCTGGACCTGCAAAAGAACAAGATACATCTGATCAGCCTACAATTTTATCAATTATACCATGTATTAGCCCTCTACATATTTTCTTAAATGCACGAGAAACAGTGTTTTCTGAGTTCCGTCCATTCTATGAAATTATCTATAAAGGTCTCTTCCCAAAAAGCAAATAAGCCAAGACACCCAAACCTTGGAGGATCAGTGTTGATGCCTTTTCACATCTCTTTTGAAAACTTTTACACGTTTGATTATTTTCAAAGAAAACGAAGTTTTTCTGCTTTTACTCGAAGCACACGCATTTTGTTTGCTACATTTTTACAAGCGCGCGCATTTTGATTTGTGCATTATCAAAAATTGCCCGAGAAACTGATTTGGAAATCAAAATTGAAAAAAACACACAGACATATTTGCATAAGGCGACGTGAGTGAAGACAGAACTATAAAATCCAAGTCTTGTTTTGTTTACATAAAATCGCTTTTCAACCTATGTAAAGAATGAACAAACACATAAAAATGGACAACAAAATCTTCTTTTGAAAAATTTTATTCAAATATCTGTTAATTTATGTTTAAAAGCAAAAAGCGTACCATTGGCACATAAAGGTGCTGTCTAGCTGATCACATGGCGAAATTCAAGATGTCAATCCGACTGAATTTGAGCACGTTTTATAAACATTTCTCCAAAACTAATGAGAAAACAAAGAAAAAGTCAATCTCAAATTGGTATCAACATAAATTCCCATAGAAAGATGTCATTTTTTTACCGTTAAGTCCCTTGGCTGCTTGAAAATTGTTTAAAACTCCGCTTCGCGGGTATAAAGTTCGTCGAATCAAGATTTCAATGCTTAAAGCTCTTCTTTTTCTGAGTATTCTTTAAAGCTTTCTCTTTCTATTTAAATGTGTGTTATTGCAAAATTACGGCCGTCAGTGGGTTAAGTGGAGTTTAGCTCTAAACAAATGCTTCGACAATCCACTAGCTTCAATTATCCTAAAATGTGACCTCGGCCATGTAGCCACGTGAAAAACAAAGCCTCGCTTTGGTTTCCAAATTGCTAGGATCCCGGATGTTGCGTGACGTCACATGCGCATGTTTTGCGATGTCATACGCCACCGCGAGCTAGCCCTGCGTGATGGACAGATGGAATGACGCACCCGCGAGCTAACCCTGTGCGAGTTTGCGCCCACGAAACATTCCGCTAGCCATGACCACGAAAAATGATGGGCATAGGTTCTGTGAACAGGAGTATTCTGCTCGACCATGTGCGTCGACGCTGACCGTGAATTCATTATTGCTGGCTCGCCTCAGGGCAAAATTGCGGCAAAATTCGAATAGGCCATTTCCGAGTTGCCTTTAGCCTCTCTATCAAAGCGAGGCTAGGTGTGAAACCTTTCATATGAAAATAAATTTTCATTCACATGCAAATAAGTTTTATTTGCATATGAATGAAAACTCTCGCACCTAGCCTCGCTTTGATAGAGAGGCTAAAGGCAACTCGGAAATGGCCTATTCGAACATGTATCGCACTATCATTTCGTTTGTCTTTCTAACACTTTTATGATGTTACTCAGAATGTGGAAATACGAAAATAAAATGTGTAATATGCGGTAAAGTCATTTCTGTTAATCGAATGAAACGGAGCAGGCCAGCTGCTTTGTATTTGGACAAAATTCCGCTCTCATCGCGTCTAAATTGCAACAACGCACATATCTGTGGTGTGTATTTGGCAGCCATATCCAGGTCAGCCAAACCCGACGAAACCATTACCAAAGTAAGTAAATTAGTGTTTATTTATCAAGTTTTATTCACATTAGGTACAATAGTAGTAACAACTACATTTATTAAATCGCAGCTTATAGGAAAATGTTCTTCTGGCAAGTCTGGAAGACCCTCCAATAGTTCCAAAGTCGTGCTAAGCTGAAGAAAACAACCCTCTCGCAAGAAGCAGGCACACAAACAATGGATAATGTATTGTCTATTGCGTCATGGACGGTGGAAGATACCTGCTTTGGTGAGATTCTCCGTGGGCCACGCGGCCGGATGTTATTTCCCCCCTGGGCTGTTTAAAGAGTTAGAGGATCAGATGATGCAGCTCTCAAAACGTATGTTTGGCTGGTTACACAAATGAACCCTGCGCAAGACTCTGCCCACTGGGATGGACAGCTATCGGGCGAATCGATAAAGAAGTTCTATTCTCACCTTTACACCGATGCTCACTGATGGAATTCTGCGATCCAATACAAGACTTCGATATTCTGACATCCTTCCAGAAGAAACGAAGTATCCAATAATTCTACCAAAAGGACATCCTGTTACGGAACTGATTGTAAAATATCATCACGAAAGTGAAGGACATGAGATGGGTTTGAATTATACTTTGAATCATCTTCGCAAGAAGTATGTGGTAGTACACGGAAGAGAAGCAGTAAAGAAAATTATCAAAGAATGTCCGGAGTGTCAGAGACGATTTAGCGGAAAACCTGCAACACAGCAAATGGCCCCCGTTACCTAAGCTAAGATTAGAGGCAACCATGAAGCCATTTACCAATTGTGCAGTGGATTTCGCCAGTCCGTATTTTACCTTACAAGGTCGTGGTAAAGCTAGAGTCAAAAGATGTCTTTGTTTGTTTCTGTGTCTTTAAACACATTGCTGCCACCTAGAAATGGCATGGTCGCTAGATACAGATGGGTTCTTAAATGCGTTGACTCGTATGGTGGCACGAAAAGGATGGCCCTGTGATATGCTCAGTGACAACGGTACCACCTTCATTGGGGCTTCTAAGGAAATTCGACAGTTTGTGGAGCAAATCGATCGTGCCAAGGTTCATTCGATGACATCCAACAAAGGAATTTAATGGCACTGGACCCCCCCCCCCCCCGCAGCTCCTCATTTTGGCGGAGTATTTGAACAGATGATCAGATCCGCAAAGAGAGCTACAAACGCTATCATGGGCAATGCAGATGTCAATGACGAAGAATTGCAGACCGTTTTTACTGGCGTGGAGAGTTTGATGAACTCAAGACCACTGACTCCGATAAGTGGTGACCCAAACGACGAACCCGTCTTGACGCCCAATCACTTTTTAATCAGAGAACTAGCCCCAGAAAGCATGGACAGCACAACGTTCAATCCACGGAAATGCTGGAGAAGGATACAAGAGTTGATTCGTCACGTTTGGAAGAGATGGATGAAAGAATATCTTACCAGTATTGGCGCACGAACGAAATGGCTAGAAAGGGAGAGCAACGTAAGCGAGGGAGACCTGGTGCTTGTGATCGACACAACCGCATCAAGAAGACAATGGAAGACTGGACGAATTGTGGCCACCCACCCTGGAGGTGATGGATGTGTTCGAGTGGTTGACGTGAAGACAGCAGAGGGACCAATTTCGCGGATTGCCCCACTTGAATTTCAAAACTAAATATGAACAGTGCGATCTACACATTCCCCGTGGACAATCCGGGAGGGGGAATGTTGATGCCTTTTCGCATCTCTTTTGGAAACTTTTACACGTTTGATTATTTTCGAAAACGAAGTTTTTCTGCTTTTACTCAAAGCACGCGCATTTTGTTTGGTACATTTTTACAAGCGCGCGCATTTTGATTTGTGCATTATCACAGGTGCGCGCTCATTGGTTAATTTGAAGTTTGAATTAGCGTGACGAATTGTATTGCCGCGCAAGCAGAAATAAAGCGGGATCACAGTTATTGGTTTGAAGGCGAGTTGTTTTTGTTGTGGGACATTTTAACGAAATTTTGGGCACTTTTTTCGGTCAGAAACATTGAAACATACAGTCCGAACAATCAGTCTTTTGCATGAAATTGTTTATGGTGGCTGGCTACTTATACGGGACACTGTCAAAGACAAATTCTCCACCTGCAAAGACTTACAATGCAGAACACTCCTAAACCTACATGATAACTACCTGCCCTTAAACTAAACAACTTCCTGGAATACTTTAATTCGTATTTGGACAATGTTTGTTTGCCTAGAGAGACACCACTACGACAAGGCTCCATTGGTTTGGCAGGCTACATGTACATATTGGGGCATCCATCATCCTAATCTCTTTCATCAATTCCGCTCACATCTTATCATATCTGACGAGTATCCTGTGGAGAACGCCCATAGTATCATTCCCTCAAAAACAAATGCCCATGACACCACTGAACAGCTACGCAAAAAGGCAAAATCCACATTTCAAGCTAAACACGCAAAAACACTTCACAGAACATTTCACTCCACCTAAACATCATAACTTCACAACCAACAACCTCAGAAACCTAAAAGCAAAATGTGCTGGCATACTATCAAAATTATTTGTGGATATATCAAGAAACATTGGGGAGGGAAGAATTATTTTTGAGGGAAAAAAGAAGAGTGCAGTATTGCCCAAAGTATTTGGAAAAGATCAAGACAAATGTAGGACACTGCCATTGGGCTATTGTGGTTTACTCCAACCAGTACCAGATCGACGTTGTGACCTGCCAAGTTGTACAGCAAGAAACAGAGAAAGTTGGGTATTATTTGAGGGCTGTTCTCATTCTTACCATGAGGACTGCCTAAGTGATACCCACTACTGTGTCCTCTGTCAGGAATTTCTGGCAGACAAAGCAAGATCACTAGCTGAAACTGCTAAAAATGCCATATTGAACCCCAATGAACCCAAAGGAACTGAAACTGCAAAGTCTAGTGACAATTCAAAATATGGTGAATCTGATTCAAATGATAACCTTGACTCAACAGCTCCTAGAGACATTGATTCTATTGAAAATGATATTAAGCTAGCCAATGCATCAATATCTGTACTACTCTCTATTCCATGTCCACCAGACACACCTCCCGCAGAAGTACTTCTGACCCAATGCCACAGCAGCAGCAAGCCTCTAACAACAGACGTATTCCAAAGTGTTCTCAATGTGGACACCCAAGAAAAAGGCACACTCGCCCTAAACAAGGACCTGTCAAGTGTCCAGGATGCAGCGGAGGAGTCTGTTCAAGACAGCCATCACAGTCATCTCTACCACCGCAGTCAACCCAGCCATCACAGTTATCACAGTCAACTCAGCCATCACAGTCAACCCAGCCATCACAGTTATCACAGTCAACTCAGTCATCTCTACCATCGCAGTCAACCCAGCCATCACAGTTATCACAGTCAACTCAGCCATCACAGTCAACCCAGCCATCATATATGTTCCCGCCACAACAGCAACTAATCCTACATCTATATGTACACTACGGTCATGTCATTGAATGGATTCTGCTACAACAACTATGTCAGTCCCTGATCTTTGGAATTCCAATGGGCAGTAATGCTTGTACTATCATCACTGTCATTGGGGCTATGAAGTTTCTGTCTGGCACAGTTCCTGTCCCTTCTCCTCACAATATTTTATCAACTGTGGCAGCATTTGCTAACTCAATCAGAGAAGGAAACATTCTTTACAACAATCTGAATCTACCAGTAAACCAGCCAAATTTAAATGTCCAGGAGGCCCTAGCAACAAGATATGATAAGTTTGGACTGACAATGATAGAAGATAGTGCAGTTTTCTCTCCAGCCTGTCTTAAAGACAAACTGGTACTCATGACAATCTCATCTGGCAATAAATGTGCTATTATTATTATTGCACCACCAGATAAGTCAATGCTGTTGTGTTTTAGCAGCAGGGAACAGAACGTTTTATTGTTTGAAAGCCATTCTCATGGTAACCAAGGAGGATTGCTGGCCGTAGAAAGCTATGAACAAATAGTCAGCTTTGTTCTCTTTCTTGAATATATGTGTTTGCGTGACTGGGGAAGCAGCATATCAGGGGCCAATATTAGTGTAGTACAGTAAAAACCTGTATAAGAACCTACTTTTTACGGTTAGCCTTAACATTTACAATTTCTTATATACATAGATTTACTGCAAGGTTCTAATGAAATGGTACTTAAAATGGCTAATCTTAGCCTAGCATGTTCTTAATTTTTAGGTTCTTATATGCCGGTTTTTACTGTAGCTGCGAATAACTAATTTTGTCTGCTCATATGATGTTTAAAATAGTTAAATTAACTTAACTAAGTTAATGTATTATCACTTCTAATACATCACATGTAACAATGTGACAAAAAAAAACAGCTAAATACAAACAAGTTTTATAATGTCTTGCCCGATTTTGCCAGCTAATTCAATATGACAGGATGATAATAGCATTAGTGAGGCTCGGCATGATAGAAATACTTGTGTGATACTCTTCCTAGATTTTTCACAATAACGTATTAATAAATATTCATTAGC
Source organism: Dendrophyllia cribrosa (assembly GCA_024195265.1). NCBI lineage: Eukaryota > Metazoa > Cnidaria > Anthozoa > Scleractinia > Dendrophylliidae > Dendrophyllia > Dendrophyllia cribrosa. The sequence continues at coordinate 23,713,441 of JAJLRJ010000004.1, forward strand.
TAAAAAATTCTAGGCTTAATGTAGCAGGCAATATTCCCGAAAATATGCCGCCGATTACTTTGAAATAAAAAGAAATACTTAGAAATGAGTTCGATACGCGTATTGAATTTTCATCAACGCTTGTCGAGTGTGAAATTCAATAAGAATTTTACCAGAGACTATGCCTAGCAAAAGTGTGGTCATACTTTCACCGATTTTGAGGGCTAATAAAACCCACAAAAAACAAAGGAAAGGACGATAAAACTAGTTCTAATGTCCGAACGGTGATACTCTTTCCACAATTACAGGAAATTCACTGTCAACTAAGTCTAAAATAAGGTTTCACACATATCGTAAAATTTTCGAGCTGGATTTCTCTGAAAGAGAACCACCGATTTACATTCTTATATGTTATGAACAAACTAGAGAACTAAAACTTACCATAAGACAGGGTTTTGGAGCAGTAGCCTTCGTTATATATCAGATGTCCACCTCGAAAAACCCAAGCAAGCCACAACGTGCTGGTGTCAGTCCCGTAAATGGGTAGCAGCTTTGCATATTTGTTTAGCAATTTAGAACTCAACTGTGTTCTTTCACTCGCTGATTCCAGCCACAATTACACATCAAAAGCCCATTTAGCTATTTCTTGGATTGTTGAGTGTATTTTACGGTGCACAACTGGCGCACGTTTTGACACACTCGGTAATCTTTCTCCGCCATTGATCACCAAAACAAGGCAAGTGCCTAAGATGCAATGCGCATGCGCAGCAGAATACTCCCCTGTTGGTTCTGTGAGTTTGGAGCTCCGCAAGCGGGCCTTCGACCCGCGAGAGCTCCCCTACAAAGTGACTAGGAGTATTACTACTCCCCCCTGGATGAGATGCTAGTCCATCACAGGGTGACCTGATTTATATACTATGAAGTGACTAGGAGTATTATGCAGTACCGGTAGTCTAAGAGCTAGAACAACAAAAAATTGTCATGTAGCACGCCCACCACATAAACGGTCTGTATTTTTATTATGATAGAACATGATCAGGGCATCATTTTTTTGTATGATGTACTATAGATTTCTGGGGTCAGGGGGGTGTAGTAATAACGTTTACTAAGGGTAGTATAGTCCTGTTGTTAAATACTTTTCATTAGGTTAACCGAGGTAAATGCACATTTCCAATTTGTTTTAGTGGACTTCGAATTCATGTTTTCTGTATCACAAGACTAAAGTCATCTAGCATTTAAAATTAATTTTTATGCTCCTCATCAACTGAGTTTATACTTATTGCATCAAGGCGGAAGTTATCGCAATTTTCAGAAAGCCCTTCTCTTACTATAAATAATAACGCTGTAGAACAAGTAGTATCAGCTAAATCCCTTGGAGTCTATATCGACCAAACCTTAAACTGGGAATGCCATATTGAAAATGTCTGTAAAAAGACCGCTTCCGTCATTGGTGCAATTAAACGGATACGGCATCTTATCCCGTTTAATATTTTAATCAAAGTTTATAATAGCCTTGTTCAGCCTCACTTTGATTATTGCAGTGTGGTGTGGGGAAACTGTAATAAGGGCCTTTCTGAAAAGCTTCAAAGGCTTCAAAATCGCGCAGCCCGCATTTTAATGTCTGCGAGCTACGATAGTAATTTGGATGATGTGTTCCGGGCATTAGGGTGGCGTAAACTCTGTCATCAAAGATTAGAAAAGAAATCTATCATGATGTATAAGACCTTACATGCGATGACACCAGAATATCTACTATCAAGATTTGTTTATCGCGATAACGCGAATGCTTATCGTTTAAGGAATACCGAAAACAAACTAGTTCTTCCACAACCTCGCACTGATTATCTGAAAAGAAGTTTTTCATACAGTGGAGCTCAGTTGTGGAACAACTTACCCACAGAATTAAGACAAGCGTCTTCCCTAAGCGAATTTAAGACAAAACTAAGTCGCCATAATTTTTAAGTAAAGTTTTAAATATATTTTGAACACGGCCTCCATGAAAAGCAGTTTTTATTTTTTTTATATTTTACCTCTCATTTGTAGTTAGGAAGTTAGGTAGTTAGCTGATTATGATATTTTAAACTGATGGAAATACCGTGTATAAATAAACTTATCTATCTATCTATGTAGACCCACACTAGAACTTCCAGAGGGGGAGGGAGAGGGAGAGGGGGAGGGGGAGGGGGAGGGGGAGGGGGAGGGGGAGGGGGGAGGGGGAGGGAGAGGGGGAGGGGGGACTTTGTGAGGACTAAAGCCCATATGTCATTTTAAGGGTAAACATTTTTAACTCATCTGTATGGTAATTAGTACAGCTTTTAGTATAACAACAATTAGACCAAAAGTTCCTTAAGTGTTGATGGTAACGGAATTTGACGTCAAACGACGTCACTAATTGGCAATATTGGTTTTATTGCCAGCCATCTTAGATTGTGATGAATCTGACAAAAAAGTATGAAAGGACCATAGCAGGGCATTTTGTTTGCGCATGCTTCTTAAAGAGTATTTTAATGAAAGTAACCGCTGGTATGCGCCTGCTCCGCGCCCTTGCGCCTGTTTCCCGCCCAATTTCGAAAAACAAAAATACAAACCAAAAAACAATGGCGTCAAAGCGACAAAACGTTTCATCTTCACGCAGGTCATTTTTCTTCCTTTCCTTTTTAACGTGTTGGAGACTGCCGTTAAGGTGGCTCAACTGGGTTTTTGAGTGACGATACCATTTAGCTTTGAGAAACTTGTGTACCACCACAAACGATCCAACGGAAAATCGATCGCACAGCTGTACTAGAGAAAGATTAAACGCTTCCATAGAAATTTGTAAAATTTTGTAGACCTTAGGACAAGTACGTCAGGTCGAAGATCCAGAGAGCGTTTTCCAAAATTATCTGTTGATGTCAAGTAAATCGGTATTATGTAAAACAGGGAGTGATGTCATAACGTTGCTTTGGCAACTCCGATTTCCAAAAAACTTACCTTATCTGAAACTTTAGTCTGTCTCTAGTACAGCTGGGGCAATCGATTTTCCGTTGGATCGTTTGTGGTGGTACACAAGTTTCTCAAAGTTAAAAGGTATCGTCACTCAAAAACCCAGTCGAGCCACCTTAAAATATAGAAAAATCGTTGTGTAGTTTGTGGAAGAAAGTCCCAACAGAGCGGTTGGAGAAATGCTAGCGCTTATAGCGAGGAGTTTGAAGGTTGTTTTGGGAGTTCGACGAGTGAAAGAAAGGATGGGGAAATCTGTGAAGGTTGCAGGCGAGCTATTCAAGAGTACTGTCACTCTGGAAAGTCGTTCCATCATGTTAGTACTGTCTTTAAGTCATTATTGAATATTTCAAGTGCCTGTTTTAATGAGGACAATGTATTCATAACTATAAATAAAATTTAACCTTAATTAATGCGAGTTTGTTTTTTGTTTGAAAGTTTGTTGACATGAATGTCAATCAGTGAGGACGATCACCGAAAAAGCGAGGGTCATTTAGAAAAAAGGAACAGTCAGATAGTGCTAGTTGTAGTGCTAGTGAGGTGGTGGTTTTGCCTAAGGAAACATCCTTAGAAATGGAGGAAAAGTTAAAGATTTTATCAGCGAGTAAGTAACCTTGTTTGCATAATTTGCATTCTTTTAAGAAAGCGTTATTAAATTATTAATTTACCTTCAGTTGGCAGTTAGAAAACTTTTTAGCGACACATTTTTAACGGACCTCTAAAATTAAGGAGTATCGGAACCTCAAGCAATGTTGTCCTGGTCTAACCACCTCTTAACAGCTGCAATGTTTTTAAGAAGGTAGCTTATAGCCTGATTGAATTTACCAAGGGAAAAGAAGAAAATCCCTGGCCATGCTCACCTCACTAATTGCTACATTAAATAGCAGTAATTACATGTGAATTCCATGGTGACCTACCGGATGGGAAATCAAACTGCAAAACAATGCTTGAATTCGTTGTTTATTCCTCTCATAGAAGATGGTTTGAACTCAAGATGTTTCAAAAATAATGTTTGTTTTCATGCTTTTCTGATCAGCTATTTAATACACAGGACCATCTTCCATAAGATCACTTTTCAGATGAGACACTCAGCGGTTGTAACTTGGAGAACTGAAAATTCACAGAGGGAAATTTCAGCTTACTCTAACATCAACTCCCTGAACTTTAATTGAAAAATCTTCATTATTTCTGACGTAGATATGAAATTAAATATAAGTAGTCATATATTTTACATTTTATTTCTAAAGCCTGGTTCAGGCACCAAACTTTTTACGAGCTGAACCAATTCAAATTTAGGTTGACCCAAATCAATAAAAATTAATACTACCTAAATTTATCCTTGCTCCAAGTTACATTTAATAATTTACACAGTCGATTCAGCTTATGTGAAATTTGGTTTCTGACTCAAACCCAGTCTGTGCGGGAACAACTGGTGAGGTGTTCCAAATTCAAATGTTGATAGTTTCAGATGCCAAACTTTTCGTGTACTTAATTCAAGGTATTGGCTTTGGCTCATGAAAAGTCTGGCATCTGAACTGGGTCTAATAGCACTTAATTTTTTTTAGCTTTGGTTGACTGTGGGTATTCAAATATTTTAAGTGATCAGTATTTAATTTCTCCATACTATAACACAGTATATGTTATATACTATTATTTGACTATGACATCATTTTACCTAATAAGAAAAAAAACCCCTGCAAAACATGCGAGCGTATTTCACAGTAGATTGTCATATTACACCTTGGTGTCCAGGTTTGAAGACAGAGAAACTATAATAAAAGGAATTTCGGTCCCATAATAAATATATAAATTCAATGGTTTCACAGATAATATGTGCAGTCATTTTACTCATTGCCTGCATTTTTTCTTGCCCCTGTAGGACTCGAAAAAAATATGATGCAACTTGTAAAATATCCACACATATCTATTAAACCAGCAAATAAGGTTAATGTATACAATATCAAACAGACAGGTGACAAGAGCAAAGAAATGCATCATTTTGTATGTAAATTTCATTTTTCACCTAGGATGTGACATGAAACAGGAGATTGACATGGTCAAGAACAAGATCTATAAGGAAATTGTTAAAAACAAGGATAAAGCAATCTATGATCCTGACAGATTCAGAGAGTTTTGCAATTTAGCAGGAGCAATTAAGGTTACAGTGTACCTTCGGGGGTGTCTCCAGCTCTAGCGTCTTAAGATTACACTTAATATACCTAAACCAAATTAAAGCTTATAGAGCTGGCTATCTAAATATGGAAACCATTTGGTAATAAAATGAATTGTCGAATTTTTTACGACGTCTAAATTCGAACGTCCGAATCAGCTTTAAAACGCTATAACTCAAAGCGATTATTGTATTTTGCTAATTTGATTTGTTCTCGGGTTTCCGGGCACGAAGCGCTAAAAAAACGTGTCGGCGATTTCCCATATTCAATGGCAGTGAAAAGTTACAGAATATTTTCGAAAAAGGGAGAAAAAAGTTGGAGTGATCGCACGGAAATGGCTCTTGACGAAAAAGTTTTCGGAAATAAGAAATTCGCCGACACGTTTTTGTTGATTATATGTTAGCCTAGCTTCTGTCCAAATTCTCTTTGAGTTGTAGCTCTTTAAAGTGTCCCCTACAAGCGAAAAATTAACTTTGAGAAAACAGCGCTTAGAAAAACATATCGCTTCATAAACAAACTCCGCCCACAAAAGTTATACCGTCATTTCTCCGTCAATTTTCACTATTTTTCGATAATTTTTTTTTTTGGGATGAAAGTTCATTCTGTAAACTTTATTTTGACGCCCAAAAAAAAATTTCAATAAATTTTCGATCTGAAGGTACACTGTAACCTTAAGCTGTTCGACACAATCCTAGGTTCTATAACAAGTTCGCGGCATTCATCAGAACGCATAAATCTAAACAAAAAACGAGTTGTTACATTTATTTATAACATGTGCTTTAGTCTCAGCCAAACATTCAATCCACTACAAATTGACCACTCCTTGTTTCTGAGAAGTAGCCAAGTTAATCAAGAGGGGATCGAGGCAGCACATGTAATGGGGCATTCCTGTGCCATAAAAACTGTTAATAGCCTGATTAATTCAATGTCAGAATCCCATTCAATACATTTGAAGATTTTATAAAAGAAGCGACTGAAAACAGATGGCTATTACTACTTATGATACACGATTACACTGCAGTACATACAAAAAGAAGGCCACAGGAAGATAAATTATCTGAAGCAAAAACCATGTGTACTATAGTTGTTAAAGCCTTCAAGGATATCCCAGCAGTAAGTGTGGAACATCCTAGTCGCATACATGACCAGAATGGTATAGACATTGAATCTATCATAGGAATAATTACATCTGCATCATGCATGCATAATATCAGTAACACGTATGCGTCTGTGATGCCTGACTGGCTCACAGCAGAATTTTTTATCCCCGAACTAGAAAGACACAGAGTTAACACCCATCAGTATTGTGACAGTGACAATGTTAGAACAATGAGAAAAATGGATCGTTTACAGCTATTGGATTTTGTTGAGCTACGGCTGAAGTCAAAGAACGACTTTAATACTGCATACGATGTTGTTATGAGCACAGGTTTGGCTTCCTACATGAAGAAATTTGTCATCTTCCAACCAGGGAATTGGCCCTGCCAATTCTATTGTAGGCAGATCATATATGAAACCCTAAAGAAATTTAGCAGCTGTTATCCTGGACTTCAGCAGAAACATTCTCATCTTTCAAATGATCACTCTTCATATTCATATCCATTGACCACTAAGGCTGGTGACAGTCACATCAATGACAGCCTGCCTGAGTATATCACTGGACAGCCATCCATTTTGTCCATTGTACCAACTATCGGGCCACTTCACATCTCCCTAAACAGCAGAGAACATGTTTTTAATTCATTTCATCCTTTTTTCAAATCAATATATGAAACAATTTTTTCCAGGAAGTAAATTGGCGGATACTCCTAAGCCCTGGCGGGTAAGCCTAATCTTGGAGATTGTCTATGGGGGCTGGACACTCATACGACATACTGTCATGAGGAAATGTTCAAGATTCAAAGACCTTCAGTATGGAACTCTTAAATCTGTTGGACAACTATATTCCTTAATTCTCTCAATTTACAGCATTTCCTTTAAAATTAATAATTTCTTAGAATACTTTAGAGCAATACTTAGAATCTGGATTATGTTCACCTGCTTGAAACGACGCCACTACAACAAAGCCCCGCTAGTTTGGATAAACATGTGCTCTCACTGGGGAAAGTATGCACCACAACTGCATAACCTACTTCAAAATTACATTAATATGTTTGATGAATACCATGTAGAAAGCACACACAGTATACTCCGTTCACAAACAAAATCTTCCGACACTGCACAAGAACTACGAAAAAAAGCGAAGTCCATTTTCCAGTCAAAGGATAAACAGTCTAACTACAGAATGGTTTTTACACCAGCTAAACGATTTTCATTCTCACACAATCAGCTTCAATTTCTAAAAGTAAGATGTGCCCAAATACTCTCCGCTATGTTCAAGAAGATCTGTCAGAATCCAGGCCAGAGCTCTTTCTCTTCTTCAACTCATGTCACACTACCTACAGTCTTCCAACAATGCAATGAAAACTAACATCCTGCCTCTAGGATATCACGCAGAAGTTACGCCTAATCAAACAAAAATATGTGACCTACCTGAATGTAAAATGTCCAGCACGGATGAGGATTGGACACTGTTGCAGGGCTGCTTTCATTCTTTCCACATTGTTTGCCTCAATGGATCAACTTCTTGCCCACTATGTAAGGAATTTCTGAAAAAAAAAAGGTAACAGAACTTGGTAAAATTGCCAGAGAAGCCATTTTACATCCTGCTTCAAACACGCCATAATGATCAAAGTGGTGAAACATCAATGGGGATAGCAGATGATGCAGCTGATGAAAGCAATGGTTTAAGAGAAATGGAGACGGATGAATTTGATACCACAATCACACAGCTAAATGACGAAATTGCTAGTCTTACTCCACCTCCACAGCCATCCTGCATTCCCAGCCCTATCCCAAGACCAACTCGTAATTCCAATTCACCTATACCTAAGGCCCCACCATACTGCAGGAAATGTCATCATCCTGTCCGTGGACACAAGAGATCCAGCAATAATGAACCTGTTAAATGTAACTTTTGTCCAAACAGCATCTCTAGCCAATCTTGATACTGGTTCCTCTAAATGTACATGTGCCTGGCACATACAAAATCAGAATCACAGTACTAGTAACTGTCAACCAGCCCCATCACCAAGTGCAGATACACACCGTATAACTGTCACCGGGAGATAATTTCTAGATGTAACTGAGTGGTTGATGCCTTCATACATAAGCTGGGCAACCGTTGGTGGTAGCCTGAGTGGCAGTAATGCTTGTACTGTTATTGCTGTTCTAACTGTACTTCATTTTCTAGAGGGCACTCTTTCGATTCCTAAACAGTTGCAAGACCTCAACCAAACAATACCAATCTATACTCAGTTACTCTTCAACGGAAATAATATCTACAAAGCTTTCAACTTACCAAAACAACAACCCAACATAGATGTCAGACAAGTTCTTCAGCAGAACGATGCAAATTTTCAAAAAATTGACATCATTTCAGATTTGGGATTCTTTACTGTTCAAGACCTTGAGTATCACTTTTACAACATAATCAGCAACATCCAACATTTGCAGCAGTGCTGATTGTGCCCCCAGACAAGTCAATGGTGCTGTGCTTTAACTGGCCATAATAAATAGATTTGCCAAGATTCTTCATCTCTTTACAAATTAATCATAATTCAAGTTAAAAAATGGCAAAAATATCCCTTACAGGTTGTTAACTAAAGATTAATAAAATTAAATTGACAAAAAGTAGTTTATTTTTTCCTCTGAATCTTGCTTTTATGAACAGTCACAAGACAATACCATTTCTGCACAAAAATGAATGAATAAATTTCACGTTCTCATTTCATTTCCTCGTTTTTTCATGCTCTCATTACATGACTACTACAAAAAGAGGTTACGAACAACAGTTGTAAATTTGACTGAAAGTGTTACATATATATACACATCCATACACATCTTCAATGGTCATCTTCGTCACTGGAGTAATCATTCAGGAAAACTGTGAAGGGATTTCAACATTCATCGGTACTCATGCAGATAGAGGCTTCAGTGCAGATCATTTCGTTTGTCTTGCAAGGGCAAATGTCGCTTCTTTTGCATACAGACTTCTTGGACTTCTTGCATTTGCAAATGGTTAGCTCTAACAATCCTTTTGGAGCAGGTTCCTTTGTCATCAACACAACTTCCACATTTCCATCAGGTGTCGGTACCATCTCCAAGAAGCGCTTCCATACAGATGCTTGATAGTTGCTTCTTTCAAGGTGGTGATGCAGACTGTCGGATGTTGGTGACAAAGAATCGCTTTTCTGTTTCTTTTGACAAAACATCCAGTATCTCAACTGATCTGCAGTGCTTTCAGACATCTTCGTACTGGTATAAAGGAAACAAATGAAGATCTCACACGCCTTTGAAGTTTCTAATGTCACTGGCACTTCATCTCCAAACTTCACGATCCCAGTGTGGAGGGCGATATTCTTCTTAAGCGTAAGCCAAGCCTTTTTCTTTCCAACTCCAAAAAGACTACCCGTGGAATCACATCCTGCGAGGGCATGAAAACATGGAAGTACAGCACAGAGATCAGAACCAAGAGCTTGGACCAGACTGTGAATGGAAATGAAGCGTATTTTATTCTTGACGCCAGTACGAAACCACAGCTGCTGGCTGGGTAGTGATGTGCAGAAGTGTGCAGTGAGAACTGTAACATTGGTATCTGGTGATTGGATCACTTTGCGAGCATGATCAAAGGACGCATTGTGAGCATGGAAAATCATTCTGATCTGATTCCAAAGAAAGAATGTGGCTTTTTGAACCTCTGATCACCAATACGGCTTTGTTGGAATCTCTAAAACCTCCTGCAATGACAAGCTGCTGTCCATGACCTAATTTGTCTTGAGCGATATTCACACCATCTGTGCGAGAAGTAGGCTGTGAGATGTGATTTGATTTGTGGATTGGGGGCTGGAGTGCCTGGAAGAGGACCCTCTTCGTTCACGTTCATTTCCTTTCATGGAGTGTGGATTGTCATAACAATCAAATACAACATCCAGTCTGTTGCAGCTGGGTTGTAGAAATGGTGAGCTGATAAACTTATAGTATGTATCCAGAGAAAGAGTGACAGCTATCCCACAATGCAATGCAATTAAAAGTATATTATCGACATTTTCGTGACGTCATCATTATGCTTAAGGGGCTCGATCAAGCACTGTCAACATGGCGTCCTTTGTGGCGGTACATGGCGAATGCGCTAATTCACTGCTGTTATATGTCTACTGTGTTTCCAATGAGGATTTCTTTGTCCGTCCACTTGGTTTGCCTTGTGTTGATCTTGTTTGCCGTCAAGTACATGTAAGTTTCGTTGATATAATAGCGGAAAGGATTTCACTGGTTCCTATGAAGAATGGTCGCGTTCGAATGGAAGATGTATTTTCCAACGTAAGCTGTCCTGTGTTAAATTCTCTGCGAACTAGCTGTGACTTGAAGGTAACTTTAAAGTATAGTTAACAAATAAAGCTATTATTTCGGTGGAAATGCTTGTATTCTTATCGATGTGCAATGTGCGATATAGCGAAGGTAATTCATAGTGACAGCATTGTTATCCTTAAGCTTATCTCTCCGTTTTCAATTTTATCTACTTCACAGATCCGAGAGAGTAAGATAGCCCGGAACATGAATATGATCTTATTTGGGATTTCGAACTGTGTAATTTACGATTTGGATTTGGTATCCTGTAATATACGACTTTAGATTTACTGCAGGAATCAATATAGCTATTAAAAATGGGTGGATGGGAAAAAGATGACCATAACAATAGATAAAATTCTTACATGACCATGCAAGAATAATCTATTGCCAGTGGCCTTCTAAGTTCCCATTGGAGCACCAAAAAAACCTTTTTTACATTCATTCATTGCTTAGAGTGATCTAGGAGAGGGTTCTTCTCTAAAATATCTAAATGGGTATGTGCCGCCCAATGGGATCGGAATTTTGTTGACGGGGTATCCACATTTGAGACGTTTTCTAGAACAAAATATAATATTTGGACTGCATGAATAATTCGAATTATCAGAAGTGATTTTAAATTATTCATAGAGAATTTGATTTTACAGCAAGGAGCCCAAAAGTGTGACCCCTTCAATTCATTTGCATTGTTCCGGGCATTCATTCTATCCAATCAGTTGTTTCAGCTCTATGACAGCCAGCTTAGTGCCACGATAAAGAAAGCAGACAGTCTGATCGACCAGATAGAAGAAACAACAGAAACCACCTGCGTTGAGTACATTGCTTTCACTGCACTTGGACTTTCAATAGTGAATTTCATCGTGTTCTGTGTTATTTGTCGCTGTGTCCTCAGGATCTTGGGCCGTTGTTCTACCAATAAGCCTCTGCCGCCCTTACCAGCTCCAATTACTCCCCACCGTCACCACAAGGTGTGCAATCATCGCTCCAAGCCAATAAAGAAGGATCGCAGTCAGAGGACACCCAAAAGAAATTGTCAATAATTACAACAAGTTCGATCAAAAGAACATTGAGAAGACTTGTCAGTCTCGGGGCAGTCAAGACAACTGAACTGAACTTTGTTGAACTGAACTACATTGAACTGCTGACTATGTTTTACACCATAACATAAACTCTACTTAATTTTTCTCGGTTGTTAGATGAGATTGGAGCTATTCAACTAGCCTCAGTTAGTGGTCTTTTTGCGTCTTTTAAACATCACAATGATATACGTTATCCAAGGCACACACCACTTATATTTCACGTAGATCGCCCTTTCTCATGGCAGTCTATGGATCTGTTTTTACGTTTGTTTCCTGGATTTGGTCGCAACTTAGTTTGGGAGGTCGACAACATCGTTGAATTTATACAAATTTGTAATCACTTTATGCTGAACGAACGATTTGTCAACGATATATTTCGTTCAACTTTCCCGCCAAATTATTGTCATTTATTTTGTGAAAACTAATTTTGTGAAGTGTTGTTTGCCTTGAAGTCATCAAGTTACCTTTAGTTGGCACGAGACCTTATGTATTTTGCGTCACACGTTTATGAAGAAATTTTTATTTTTGAAGATTTAAGGTTACAGTGTACCTTCGGGGGTGTCTCCAGTATAACAGCTCTAGCGTCTTAAGATTACACTTAATATACCTAAACCCAGATATCAAATTAAAGCTTATAGAGCTAGCTATCTAAATATGGAAACCATTTGGTAATAAAATGAATTGTCGAATTTTTTACGACGTCTAAATTCGAACGGCCGAATCAGCTTTAAAACGCTATAACTCAAAGCAATTATTGTATTTTGCTAATTTGATTTGTTCTCGGGTTTTCGGACACGAAGCGCTAAAAAATCGTGTCGGCGATTTCCCATATTCAATTGCAGTGAAAACTTACAGAATATTTTCGAAAAAGGGAGAAAAAAATTGGAGTGATCGCACGGAAATGGCTCTTGACGAAAAAGTTTTCGGAAATAAAAAATTCGCCGAAACATTTTTGTTGATTATATGTTAGCCTAGCTTCTGTCCAAATTTGAGGAAAATCGAACGAATTCCCTTTGAGTTGTAGCTCTTTAAAGTGTCCCCTACAAGCGAAAAATTAACTTTGAGAAAACAGTGTTTAGAAAAACATATCGCTATATAAACAAACTCCGCCCACAAAAGTTATACTGTCATTTCGCCGTCAATTTTCACTATTTTTCGATAATTTTTTTTTTGGGATGAAAGTACATTCTGTAAACTTTATTTTGACGCCAAAAAAAAAAATTCAATAAATTTTCGATCTGAAGGTACACTGTAACCTTAATGACAGGTACAAGTGCTGCCAATTTTCAGCGTTTAGTGAAACGTCGTTTTAATGATTAGTAACAAAATCGATTCTACAGTTGGGCTTTCTTTTGTCATAGTTATTTTCGTTATTCTTGCTTATTTTTAGGAGTTATGGATTATGCACGCCACATCCACCAGTTAGCTAAGTGGATATGTATCTTCTGCTATAAAAGGAAATGCAGCCAAGTCCCTGACTCGACAGTTCTCTGATGTGACCATCTAATTTGCATAAGCTGTTTTCGAGAAAGAAACGAACAGCTCAAGTCAATGTTCAAATGTCAATGCGGGGAAGAATTCCCTGAAAGCGCTTACGATTATGTAATAACTTCCACTTCCACTGGTCATGCAGAAGTGGGACTGCCATCTTGTCGAACCTTTTGTTTTTGTTTTTGCAGTTTTTTTTAGCCTGAATATGGTATAGTAGTACATTACATTTCGCCTTTTTATATATATGTATTTCATTGTAGTAGTTTCATTTTATTATACCTTTCCACATCGAGGACGATGCCTAATCTAAGTGGGAAGGAATGTTGTGAAGTGTTTATTCATCTGATACCACTGTGTAGATGTTTCTACAATACTTAAGGTTTCTCTTATCTTTACGGTTTCTTTATAATTAGCGTTCATAGTCCAAGGTTATTGAAGGTTTGGCCCTGTAGGCTTAAAACATTGTCATCCCAGTACCGTGACGCTAAGAATTCTGTGATGTGTAATACAAAGGGGTGGATTTGTGAAAGTTCAGAGTTCTCTTTGATTCAGCAGGAATTGCTCGTATGGATGTTTCGTTTTCTACCTTTTTTCTACTCATGTGACAATAATCTGCAAGTCTATTTTGTTTGTCATTTTGTCGTAAAAGCTTTATTTGTTTGTTAAGAATTGTAACCCGAAATAATGTTCGTTTTCAGTTGAACCGCTTCAAGAAGCTTCGAATTATCAAGCGTGTTCAAATCAAGTTCACATGTGTTCATGGCTCACAGTTCAGTACGAATTGTCTTCGATTTCATTAATTGAGAAGTCCTGATTAAAGAACCGTTTGCAGTTACAGTATCATTGTTGTCAAGCGTGTTCAAGTTTTAAATCTACATTTGCGTTCAAAGATTATTTCACCATCTTGAACTTGTTGTTTACGTAAATTGTCTTATCGCGATGGACGACCAAGGGATCAGATCCGAGAGGATTCATCGATTAAAGAAGTCATGAGCAGGGTTTAAAGGAGTCGTTTCAAGGAAGCGTGGAGAGTTGATCACCTTAATGAAAGACACCGGGAACGTGGATCATGTCAGCAAGAAAATGTTAGAACTAGAATTATCCTTGAGAGATTTTAATTATGCACATGATAAATATCACGCCGAACTGGTGAATGAAATTGACATTCTAGATTCTAACGAGTATTTCGCCTCAGTTCAGCGCTTGGTCTCAGAAACGATTCGAGAAATGGATCTATGGTTACAATCTGCACAATCTAAGATTGAAGATGAACTGGCAATCTCAATCAATGTTCGACCAGATGACTCAATAAGTAATGTGGGATCTCAGAGGAAAATAAACAAGTCAGAATCCGTCGCTAGTTCCAGTCTCTCGAGAACAAGCTTGGCCGCGAGCACAAGACTGAAAGTTTTGGGGAGAAAGGCAGCTTTAGCGGCGGAAGCTTCAAAGTTGCAGAAAAGACAAGCTATCCAGAAAGAAGAATTAATGCTGCAGCAAAGGAAGGAACAGTTGAGGATCGAGACCGAACTGGCAAAAGCTGAGGCTGAAAGGAAAAGGAACTGTGGTTGAGACGTATGCATTCCTCGATCCAGGATCAATCATTCTGTACTATGCAAACTCGATTTGCATTGGTAATTAATACCCTGGGGATTATGCAAATTATGACTATAAAAGAATTACATGTGCTCCACCCCATCACTCTACTCGAGGCCGCAAAAGGGAAGAGTTTGGCGTTTTGGTTATCAACCCCGACTTATTCGATGGCCGACGCGGAACAAGTTCCTCGTGCTGTGGTAGTTGAAGCAATAGCAGCGGTAATTAAACCCTCCAGCCGACACGCAGTTCTGCCAGCGGCTGAAGTTCGACCGGCTGTACAGGCGAATGAGGTTTGGTATCGTATGAGTTGTCCGTTTATCAGGTTTGTAACGTTGCGAGTGTTTTGTTCTTCGCGTCCCTGGTTGGTGTTTAATTCTTGTACTGACAATTGCCTGTGAGACGGTCTGCCTGCGTGGTGAAGTTTTTGCTCCGTGTATGCTTGGGAATCTTCTCTGCGTGATAAAATTTGTGTATTTATGTATGCCTGTGAGGCTCGCCGGCGTGGCGAATTTGCCTGTGTGGCTTGCCTGTGTGGCTTGCCTGTGCGGCGAATTTTGTACTGACAATTACCTAATCCAGAAAGCCGAGAGATGGTCGTTGTTTCCCATTTGTCGTGGCGTCGAGTTTTCTTTCTTCAACCCCGGCTGAACATGCAAATAATATGGCCGATGGTCAAGCGCCCTTCCCGATCCCAGAAGCTGTGAGAGCTGTGCTTGCTGTTCCGGTCCCTGTGGAACGTCAAGTTGAACTAGAAATTCCGCCAGTAGGAGCGGCCCAGCAAAATGTACAAGCCGCACCTGAAGTAAGTCTTAGTCGTTTCTAGCCTTTTCTTTCCCGTTCGTCATCGACGTTTTTAAAATGGGCGAGTTGGTTTGCGACTTGTGTCCATGGTGTAGCAGTTACTAGTACGTGACCGTGACTGGTTTTAAGGTGGAAGTATAACCTGTAATATTGGTTACGAGTGGAAACAAGCCTGTGACCATGGCTGGAATTTTATTGCGTTACGATTTTATGACTATGGCTGTGAGAGTAAATCGAGTCCGTGATCGTGACTGATTTTAAAGTGGGAATGTAACTTGTAATATTGGTTACGAGAAGAAACAAGCCTGTGAGCATGGCTTGGGTTTTAAGCGAACCTGTGATCAGGGTGGGTTGTTAGTAAATCGAGTCCGTGATCGTGACTGATTTTAAAGTGGAAATGTAACTTGTAATATTGGTTACGAGTAGAAATAAGCCTGTGATCATGGCTGGGGTTTTAAGCGAACCTGTGATCAGGGTGGGTTGTGAGTAAATAGAGTCCGTGATCGTGACTGGTTTTGAAGTGGAAATATAACCTGCAATATTGGTTTCGAGCGGAAACGATTAAGCCTGTGAACATGGCTGGGTTTTTTAAGCAAACCTGTGATCATGGTGGGTTGTGAGTAACTTGAGTCCGTGATCGTGACTGGTTATCAAAGTGGAAATATAAAGTTAACCTGTGCTACAATTATATGAGTGGAAGCGAGCCGGGATTTTGTTGCGTTACATGGTCGTGACAGTAAATCGAGTCCGTGATCATGACCGATTAAAGGGTGGGAATATAACCTGTGATATGTTCTGGACAATTCAAAGCAAGCCTCTGAGCCTGGCCAGAATCTATTGTTACGAGTGGAGCAAGCCTGTGAACAGGGCTGGAGTTTTATTGCGTTACAATTTTATGACTATGGTTGTGACAGTAAAGCGAGTCCGTGATCGTGACTGGTTGTAGAGTGGAAATATAACGTGTAGGATCATGGTTATACCATCAAGGGGAAGCAAGCTTGTGAACATGGCTAGAATTCAATTTAATTGTGTTACACTGAGAGTAAATTGTCTCTGATTGTATGTTGTTAATGTCGTCTATCTTTCATTTATATAAAATTTATCCAGGATTAGGGAGAGTAACTCGCATTGGCTCGCCTTATTTCCTGGGCTGCCTTTGTTGCGTTCCACTCTCACGTGGGCGTGGTAGTTGCTCCCTCCTGATCAGGGATTTCCGTCCATAGATTTCTTTATTCGGTATCCGGGTACTTCTTAATAAAGTGGTCGTGGACTATGTTTGTCTTTTTCTGTTGGTTTGCTTGCCATGTAGTGTTATTTTTGGGTCGATTCGTAGCTTTGTTTTTTATAGTTGCTTTTTTCTAGACTCCTAGTACTAAACGTCGTCGGGTGGACGAGTGTTCCAAATTTAAGATTCATCTATGAGAATTTTTGGACCCTGAGTTTGGTAGCAAGTTGTCTACTAAAAACCCGGTTGCATGGGTATCTATGGATGGAAACCCTGGTCGGGGGGGAGCAACGCCACAGCCCTCAATTGAGGAAGTATTAAGCAGTGTGCATTCCCCCCCTCCCCTTGTCTACTCTAGGCCTTCGCGACCCTGAGAAGTTTGTGGCAGGGGGAATTCATAAAGATCTGACAACTTGGGAAAGCACCCTGAACGTAACTTTATTTTGTCTTGGCTGTGGGATAAAATCGATCTCCAGGACGTTCTGCTCTCAGACGTGTTGAAGTCGCTCCCTCCTGGTTGGGAACCCCGATACCTCTACGTTTTTTGTTTTCCTTACATCTTATCATCAGTTGGACAATAGGTAAACCCCCATTTAAACCTTTCCTTTATTTGGATGGTGGGTTGTAGAAAAGATCATGATATCCAGTGAAGAGTCTCCGAAACAAGTACAGTGTAGTTACTGGGTAGAATTTCGGAATTAGGTTAAGGGAGTCAAGCCGAGACCCTGTGTGACCTAGGTGGATATAAACGGAGTTCCTAAGCAGAAGGGAGTGACAGAGGTAGTTAATTGAAGGGGCGTGCTCTTGTCGGGCGTGTCTCCTGAGTTCGAAGCATTACATTTGAGCTTGAACATTGCTAGCTAAATCAACAGTTGTCAGGTGTTATTTGTGTTACAGCAGTATTATCATATTAGTGTTCTCATAGGTTTGTTACGGGTTACATTAGGTTATATTATATATTAAGGATAAGTAAGAGTAAGTTGGAATAAGGATTGGAAAGAGTAAGGTCAGGTTTGTGTTATAAACTTCCTGCGGTGTCAAAAGATGAGAATGGAAGTGGGCTTGGGGAAGGCCAGAGCGATTCTCCATATCTTATTAATAACAATACCCAGGGTAGAATATTACACTATGCAAACTCGATTTGCATTGGTAATTAATACCCTGGGGATTATGCAAATTATGACTATAAAAGAATTACATGTGCTCCACCCCATCACTCTACTCGAGGCCGCAAAAGGGAAGAGTTTGGCAACCCACCCTCCCACCCGATCGAGTAAGTCGGGCTTGATCCTCTCAGCTCCCATCTTCGCCCGGGCTTGGGCTTGTCCCAGGCCAGAGCGATTCTCCATATCTTATTAATAACAATACCCAGGGTAGAATATTACACTGTACTGATCAGTTGATTGATCGGCTAGATGCGACCGGAGTGAAGACGACCTTGTCGCTGACAACTATGAGTAACAAGAATGTCAAAAGTCAAAGTTTAGTGGTATGTTTGGAAATCAGCGATCTGAATGAAAATCACGCTGTTGAATTACCGAACGTTTTCTCAAGGCAAAGCCTTCCAGTTACAGTAGATGACATCCCTCGCCAAACTGACGTGGATAAATGGGCCTGCAAGTAAGAACCTGCATTTTCCCAAGTTAGCCTAAACAGGTTCTTACATAAATGATAATTAGCACAAATTTAGGCTATTTAGGTTCTTATTTTCGGAAGAAAAAAACTACATTGGAGCTAATAGAATTTAATGGTATTCATCCTATTCCTTATATAAAATCTGCATACCAAGTAAGAATTTATGTAAAAATGACTGTAATAAGAAAAATTGAAGCACTGATCACAGAACATAACGTTATATACATGTACTCTTATTTGCCCACGTGTACTGTACACATTTTGTTAAAAAGATTTTAGAAAATAAGAACCTGTTTCAAATTTTAGGCTAAACAGGTTCTTGTATAGAGGGGGTCTAACTGGCAAATTTTAGCCCAACAGGTTCTTAACCCATTCACACCTGAGGATTTTTACGTTTTTGAGTGATTTTCTGCATACACACGCCCCATAGGATTTCGTAACTTCATATTTGGAGTCACGATTGAAAGTGCTGCTGTTCTAAAACACTGAAGGCTCGAGTTTACTGGAAACGTCATTGTGACGATCTCATTTTGCTTGGTTGATTTGCAATAAAGGGTCCAATATGAATTATCTACGATTTTTGGTAAGTTCCCAGCCATTTTTCATCTGTAGTAGCTGCTGGTGAGCATCATTAAGCTTGGAGGTAGTTCAGAGTTCACTTCTCAATGAAGCGAGTTAGGTGTTGTACTTCGTTTACGAATTTGGCTCATTGCTCGTTGAACTGAAAAAATGGCCGCCTGGAAACGAAGTAGCTTTGGGACTCGACTCTGGATGAATTTCTCGACCTACTGCGGCATATTTTGGAAGTTGCGACCACAGGAGAACACAACAAGCGCGAAATTTCGGCGGTGGGTCAGAGTGGCTGTGGACTTAGTATATATATGAAAATTGTGGAGGACGGAATGGGCGCTGTCAAAAAATCTGTTTATTTCCCAGCATGCAGTGCGGTGGTGATGTTGAAAATCGAGGCAAGGTGAGTATGCACTAGTATAAGAAGCTGTAGCTAGGTCCGAGCAACGAATAAGAGCAAAAAAATTCACTGCTAAGCTAGGACTAGGACTGAATTTTGCTGTAAATGTTGACTTTTGGGTTTGCCACGATGATTTGAATAAAAAAAACTAAAAGCACAAACGTGATTTTTGTTGTTTTTCTATGACGTTAAAAACGGTAATTTTTGTTATTGTCCAAATTCAAACGCTGATATTCTGCAAAAATCGCTGACTTGTTTGTGTTTATTGGGTATCTCAATTTGAAACACTTTCTAGTCAATGCTCACAACTGCTAGTAAAGGCAATGTTCGCACGATTGAGAAAGTTACAATTTTTTAAAGCAGTGGAGTCTTGTACGGGCGGTTACTGGCGGTTCACGTGTCAATGGGTTAAAAACTAGGTTCTTACTTGCGGGTTTTTACTGTATCTGAAGGGTATCCGTGTACCTCATAAAGACGCTGG
Organism: Dendrophyllia cribrosa; assembly: GCA_024195265.1. Taxonomy (NCBI): domain Eukaryota; kingdom Metazoa; phylum Cnidaria; class Anthozoa; order Scleractinia; family Dendrophylliidae; genus Dendrophyllia; species Dendrophyllia cribrosa. The sequence continues at coordinate 23,733,293 of JAJLRJ010000004.1, forward strand.
AATTGAACTGTTAATCGGTAATGATGCACCTAAAGTATTGGAGCCTAAAGAGATTAGAGAAAGTAGAGATGGAGGGCCGTATGCAGTTAGAACTTTGTTTGGGTGGACAATTAATGGGCCTCTTGGCAGAATGAGCAGTTCAAGTCGTACTGCGAACTGTATCCAGTCGTCTGTTGATTTGAGAAGTTCTGTGAAATGGAATTCAACGATTCTCAAGTCAGTGTAGAGAAAACTTTGTCCCAGGAGGACAAGATAGCGCTCACCACAATGAAGCAGTCAGTCAGGCTTAGTGATGGTCGTTATGAAGTAGCCCTCCCTTGGAAGGTCTTTCCCCCAAACTTGCCGAACAACAAGATGCAAGCTGAACACAGGCTGCTATCGCTAAAAAAGAGATTAATGAGGGATCCGAAACTACATCTGAAGTACTCTGCGTTCATGAACGACCTGTTGGAAAAGGGATACGCCCGAAGAGTACCCGATGATCAAGAAAGCAAATCTGGCTGGTACCTACCACACCATGCTGTAATCCATCCCCATAAACCGAATAAAGTCCCTGTGGTGTTTGATTGTGCAGTGAGATTTCAAGGCGCCTCCCTCAATGAGCAAATCATGCAAGGCCCTGACCTGACGAATACACTGATTGGAGTTTTGTCTAGATTCAGACAAGAATCAACCGCACTCATGACTGACGTCAAACAAATGTTCTACCAGGTGCTGGTTCCTGATGAAGATTGCAAATTCTTGCATTACCTGTGGTGACCAGGAGATATTAACCGTGCGCCGCATGAATTTCAGATGCGGGTTCACGTATTTGGGTGTGTTTCCTCCCCAAGCTGCGCCAGCTTTGCCTTGAGAAGAACAGCTACAGACAATCAAGATCATTTTGATTAAGAAACAGTTGAAACAGTAAGAAAGAACTTTTACGTTGGAGGTGCGTGGATGTTCTACAATGAGATTGGTAGCTGATGGAGGGAGATGGTTGTTCTCTATGGCTGTGTTAATGAACGTCTTGACCTCTTGTTGAGAACTTTGTGTGGCATCACTAGGAATCTTTTGGTGGTAAAACCGTTGGTCTGCTAGTTGTCTATTGGTTTCAGCTATATACAGATCTGTTCTCCATGGAACAAATACAAGTTCCTTGTATTTGCCTCGTCGTTCCACCCTAACCTTGAATATACATGGTCTGTTTCCACTGACAAGCTTCCGTTCCTAGACATCTACATGAAGCCTCGAGATAATTGTATATCCACTTCTGTATATTACAAAGACACAGATAGCCACTCCTACCTCAACTTCAGCTCATCCCATCCATCCAGTTGCAAGTCATCCATACCTTATAGTCAGTTTCTTAGACTGTGCAAGATCTGCAGTGAAAACGATGACTTTGACATCGAAGCAACAAAAATGGAGACCTTTTTTATAGCATGCGGTTATCCAAATGATTTGATAAGAAGAGGGAGAGAACGAGCATCGACCAGATCGAGAGCTGAAATTCTGGAGAATAGCACTGGAAACATCACCGCTAATGATAGAGTACCATTTGTCACCACCTTCCACCCCATGAACCTGCACACCTGTAAAATAACTTCAATGAACTTCAGGATCCTTTACGATGACAGCACGACCACCGATATTTTCAGAAAACCACCACTGAAGGCTTTCAGGCGTGCCACGAATCTGAAGGACCTGTTAGTCAGAAGCAGCCTACCACGGGACCTTCCGAACCACCCAACAGGTACTTTCCCTTGCAACAGGACCATTTGCCATAAATGTCCCCATGTTAATTCATCTACTGCCATTACAACACCCAAAGGGCATGTCAATATCACAGGGCACTTTACCTGCATTACGGACAACGTGGTTTACTGTTTGACATACGACAAATGTCCGTCAACTGTTTACATTAGAGAGACTGAGCGCAGGTTGGCTGACCATTTCAGATGCCATGGCAGGGATGTAATCAATGGCAGAAATGACCTTCCTGTACCTGCGCATTTTAACCAATCAAATCACTCACTGCAGGATATGAAAGTTGCTGTACTGAAAGCAGGCCTGGAGTATCGCAGGAAGCAGGAAATGCGGCTTATTTTCAGGCAAGGAACAAAGGCCCCGAGTGGTCTAAATCAAGAGTTTACTTTCACGTGAATTCATTTTTTTGCCCATTCGCGCGCCGGCACGCACTGCCACGTGCGTGATCGTGTAACTAGGCACGTGAGCTAATTTAACGAACTTTTTAACGTTTTTTTTTTAATAGTTTTGTAACCTGAAGAAGGCAGCATTGCCGAAACGTTGGTAAAGAAAAATTATACGAACAGCGTCAAATTTAAATTTTTTTGTCATTTCTCCAAACAATATTGGACAGGCTAGAGAGTTGAGAAACGAAACTAGGAAAGTTGGAAGGTATATTCGAGCGGTTTACAAACTTGAAAGCGGCGGTAAACAATAACGAAAACCGAATTAAACTCTGTGAATGTTAAGACCAAAGCGATTCAGAAAAATGTTGGAGAAATCGAAAAGGGAATGGAATTTGCAAATTCCCAGATAGAAGAACTGAAGAAAAAAGATGTAGAAAATGCAGACAAAATCAAAGAACTGGAGGACCAACTACTTTATCAAGAGGTGCACAGTAGGAGAGAACATTTGCGGTTTTTCAGGATTTCTGAAGCGACACAAGGTCCTGAGGATACAGAAAAGGTGTTACACAATTTCTTTAGAGAGGAACTAAACATTGATGATCCTGGTGGCATTGAATTTTAAAGAGTCCATAGGTTAGGAAAAAGAGTACATAGCCGGTCAAGACCGATTATTGTCCGTTTTCTGAAATTTCCAGAGCGTGAGCTTGTCTTAAGAAGCGTACAAGAGTTGGGGGAAGCGGGAAATACCGTTGTCAAAGTGTACGCCGACTTTCCAGATAAAATTAGAAAGAGAAGGAAAAAGCAATGGCCAAAAATGAAAAAGGCGAGGGAAGAAGGAAAAACGGCATTTTAGTAAGCTTGAGCCGGATAAATTATATATTGATGGTGAATTGGTTCCGTTATAAACTCAGTTAACCAACTTATAAACTTGTATTATTATTGTTTTCTTTTCTTTTACATCAAGAATACCAAAGGCAACGCAAATTATTCATAGTCAAAATTGCTTTCTTTCTATGTCAAATGCAGAGCGACAAGCGCAAACACAATAGATCCGAATTCCCGAGGCAGCACTGCAGATATCAATTATCTGCTGCTTTTAATTTCTTTTGTTCAATGTTAGTGTATTTTTTATGTATTCTGTTCTTTTGTTTATTAAGTTGTCTTAATCTGAAACTTTTTAATTTACGACTTGTTTGTAAATGTAAATGCCAATGTCAATGTAAATGTACATGTAGATGGTGTATGTGAAGTATGTGATGTATCCAAATAGAATAATAAACAATTTTTAAATACAAAAAAGGATGAAAAATTCTACTCCCAGTATGTCACTTTAGTTAACTGACAATGCTTGCATAACACAAAGGCTTAAGAAATTATTACCAACTTTCCATTTGCAATACAATGTTTCAGCAAACCATACATTTGCCTAAACTCGGAATAAACCTGTCATGTTTACCCTCTATTTGAAGCGATAAAGGCTTCTGCTATTTGTGAAGATGGTGAACAGAATAGTGTCATTGAAGTCATGAAAAGAAAGATGAGCTCAGGAGGTATGCCATATTTACTCCAATTTCATTGCTAAAAAATAAACAAACCTGTTCTCCTTTGGGGATTTTTCCGCAAAGGAATTAATTTACAGCCGCCACGCGACACACCCCTGTTCAAAGGTTACTAGGTTTTTGTTATTGAATTAGATTTTCATTTCACTTTTGATCGCTCTCGTAGCAGACACATTCGTTTGGGAAACCAGGTAAGAATTCTCCCGTCCAGCACAAGATTCTAGTCATTCTAGTGAGGTACAAGTAGAAGACACCGCCCCTTCTTCACAAACTACGCCTGCTGAAGAACTATTGGTTCAGGTGCTGTGAAAGCTCTTACTACAGGACTTAACGAAGTCAAAGCGGACAACCAGCATCTGCGTGCCTTGTTCGAGAACTCGCAGAAAGATGACCATGAGGTTGTTGTACCAACAGTCTCCAGTGGTGCTATGCCTGACGCTCAATGTTGGTTACCACTCTATCAAAAAACTAGGACTCGAACACCTTCGTCCACCATGATCTTACTGTAGATGAAAGTGTTCGTTCTTTTGCCTCCCAAGGTTCTTGTGCTTCTTTTGATATTTTTGAATGTGATATCAGTTTATCTTCTGGATTTCTGGATTTTTCTGATGATGTGTCACCTTTTGTTCGTCTGCCAAATTCGGAGTCAAGTTTTTCTGCTTTTTTCTATGAATGACTTTCTTTGCAAGATAGGTATAAAACAAGTGGATTCCTGCTTATTCTGCAAAGAAACACCAGAAACCCTTGTTCATCTGTTTTGGAAATGTAAACATACCCAAACCTTCTGGAAAAATATGTCTAAGTGGATAACTCAAAACTTTACTGGAATGGAGGATTTTTCATTCTTTCCATCTTTTTGTCTTGGTTAAATTGACGATATAAAAGATTTGCTCTTCCACCACTTACTTCTTATAGCTAGACCTGCAAACTTGGGATTACCTTACCTGAGCTGCAGGTATATATACAATTACTTAAAGTGCATATGAAGTAAAAAATGAATTTCCATGGTTCGATAGTGCTTTACCTTCTTTATCTGAATTTGTGGGTTTCATCGAAAAGATCCTTCCTATTGTGAAATTATTCGGCTTGAAATTGTCTCTATCGAGCGTGCGGCCAAAGCTATTGTATTACAAGGCTGTGCCGTAGAAAATACTTCAACTCAAGAGTATCATGGCGGCAAAGGAGAAGTCTTCGACCTCAGCAACTTTCTCCCTGTCTGACAGAGACTGTAGAAGACATAATTTTATCACAGTCTGACATTCTTTTGAAGAAATGGAACAAAACACACTGTGAGCATACAAAAGAACGAATCTCAAGTATTTTCTACGTCAGCAACACAATGGATATCGACACCTCGTTCCCAGTCTCCGGGACACTAATTTATGCAAATTGTGCTAATTTGGAAGGCAAAAAAAGAGGCCTTAAATTTTTTTGACAAATTTCTTTTATCGTTTCGAAATAAAGACATAATAGCCTCCAAAAAAAGACAAAATAAAAAATTACTTTATATGTACTTTAAGAACTCTATGGAACTTGAAAAACAAATTACGTTTGAGAACACCATAAACTCCTTTCAAAACAAGTGGTCTCGCTTTAAGAAAAACCCCTCACAGAATGAGATGACATAATTACCGTTGTAGTATTGTAGCAAAACAATGTATTATGTACTAGAAGTGGATAGCTTTTAGTTCTCTGTATGTGTTCTTTCTATATATATATTATATATATACAATTATGTCTACAATGTGCCCTCCCGGTTGTTACCATAATGGCTTTATGGCAACTCCTGAACTTGGGCACAGGATGTACGGTTACACATTGTTGGATTGCATTGTGGAGACACAAGAGTGCTCAAACTGCAAGCAGTGAGCGAAGCAATATGCCAATAGTGAACACCTCTTATGAGGCTCTCCACCCAATCCAGAGAGTGCTCAAACTGTATGAACAGTGAGCGTAATATAAAATTATGTATACAATGTGCCCTCCCGGTTGTTACCATAATATATATATATATATATATATATATATATATATATATAGTGTTGTGACAGGTCTCTCAAACAATGCTGTATGCCTTGTCGAAGACAGAGGATCACTCTAGTAAAGTGCGATCTTGTAGCTTGAAAAGATTAATGTAGAATGAGTTGTAATATCAAGCTTCCAACTCTATATCTTGACTTGATTGTGCTTTATTGACCCTACGTTTCGGCCATCACGGCCTTCTTCAGGGGAGTTACAACTATGGTAAGGCTTGCGTAAACCGTTGGCTATTCAAAACTATAACGTGACATGTATGGCGTCTGTGATTGGTAGATAAACTAACAAAGTTATGCGCGCGCTAGAAAGTGCGCGCACTAATGTGGGTTAAATAAGCGTGCACTGAAACGCGCGCGTCTTAATGTGGCGTAATAGGAGAAAAATATATTAGTGTAAAATATAGATAGATTATCAATATAGTAACTAGGAAATGTATACCTAATATAAAAAGTATAAGTGTATCATAATGCGGCACCTAAATGCAGTATGGCTCCGAGAGAAGGAAAGGATAATAAGTGAGTTCAGTCAAAATTAATATTAAGCTTGTGTAGACAGCAAATAAATTCAATAAAATGAAGGTGTAAATGAAATAAAATGAAATGAAACCAGAAACTAGATCAAGTTATTAATTACTGGTTTCAGTCTGTTAATCCAGTAACTTTCTCTTGTTCTTCTTGTGTCTAGATTCCTGTTTCGTACTTTTTCGATGACTGATAACTTCATATGCTGGCGTCCACATTTTTTGAAATGTCTTACTGTAGGGATGTTCTTATTCCCGATGGTGATGTCTGATCTATGTTGGTTTGCTCTCATGTGTATGCTGTTTTTTGTCTCTCCAATGTACTGATCTTTACACTTGGCACAAGTGATCAGGTAGATAACATTCTCAGTTTGGCAGTTACTGTGTTGTTTCAAGATAACTGTTTCACGGGTGGTTGTACTTGTTACTGAACTGGAGAACGAGCCATATGATAGGCAACAGGCACAACGTGGATCAGACATGCACGGCCAAAATCCCGGCTTGGTATTAGGCGTAGGTCTGTGCTGTTTGTGCATGTGTGTAATGTGTATTTTGAGGCCTTTGTTGCAGTTGAATGAGCGGCTACAAATGGTACATTTAGTTGCATCACTGTCCGGTGTATACACAGAGGTGGGTGTATGGGTGTTTGGATTGTCCGGTTGTAGGCGCCTACTGGTGAGTAGCTGTGACAAGTTACGACCTTTTCTGTAAGCGACGAGTGGAGGTTTAGAAAAGATATCTTTACATCTTGGTGAGGTGCAGAGCAGTTGATGGTGGTCTTTGATAACTTTCTTGATGTTAGGAAGTGCAGGGTTGTATGTTACTACAAATGGAACTCTATCATTATCAGTGCTGTTATAATCAGTTTTTAGCACTTCTTGTCGTGATATTTGCCTTGCTCGATCAATAGACTCTTTAATTAATTTACTCTTGTATCCGCGTTCTAACAGGATTCGATGCAGATCTTTGGCTCTGTTCTCAAAAAAGCTGTTTTTAGAGCAGATCTGTCGAAGCTGGAGGGCTAGACTAAATGGTATCGCAGTTTTTGTGTGGCGTGGGTGACAGCTAGTCCAGTTGAGGTACTGATGCGTGTCAGTAGGTTTAGTATAGAGGTCAGTAGTAATTAAGCCGTCTTCAAGAATAACTTGTACATCAAGGAATGGTACTGTAGTGGGTGAGATTGTCTGTTCGAATTTGATGTGTGGGTCAAAGGAGTTGCATAGTTCAAAGAATTGATTTAGTTTGTCATTGCCATGTGTCCACAAAAAGAAGATATCGTCGATGTATCTGAAAAATATTAATGGTTTGAAGGCCGTTTGCTCCAGACATGTAGCTTCTAAATGTCCCATGAATAAGTTGGCGTAAGTGGGTGCCATCTTCGTACCCATTGCAGTTCCTGTTTTTTGGATGTAATGATTCCCTTGGAAATTCAAGTTGTTACAAGTTAAGACAAGCTTGATGAAGGATAGGACAGTTTCAATTTTATTTTCAGAGAAATTGTTGAGACGCATGAAATGTTTGCAGGCTCTCATGCCACCCTCATGGGGGATATTTGTGTATAGAGATTTGACGTCCCATGTGACGAGCAGGGTTCCAGTTGGTAAAGTCTGCTTCTCATTGAGGTCATTTAGTTTCCTTAGGAAATCGTTGTCGTCTTTGACGTAAGATGGTAACCTCTCTACAAGGGGCCGGAGTTGATAGTCTACCCACTCGGAGATATTAGTCGTCGCAGAGTTAATTGTATTACAGATTGGTCTAGCGGGTGGTGGACGTTGCGGTTTATGGATTTTCGGGACAAAGTAGATGTTTCCTGGCTTAGAGTTTTCAACAACTAAGTATTTAGCCGTATCCTCGTCAATGGTGTTCATATTAAGTGCATGCGTTACTGCCTCTTTGACTTGGGTAATAAAACCAGCTGTGGGATCGTGTTGAATGTGTTCATAAACATTATTGTTGTTCTCATCTTTGCCGTTCAATTGTTTGTTCGCTTCAGCTAGATAGTCAGTTCGATTCTGTATAACCACTGCCGCTCCCTTGTCAGCTTGAAAGATGACTATAGATTTATCACGTTTGAGTGTTTGTATTGCTTCACGTTCTAATCTTGTAATGTTCGACCGGGTGTATTGGTTGTAGGGGCTTCTGATAAAATAGCTTTATCTACCATGTGGATGTAACAATCTAGAACTTTATCTCTACCATGGTTAGGTGTCCATGTTGATGGGGCTTTGAATTTCTTTTCTTGTGAGTACTCTGGATTTTCAGTATCATCCCTGAAATATTCCTTCAGTCTCATGCGACGGCTCCATTTATGAACATCAGTAATGAGTTCTGTTTTGTTTACACTGGTAGGGGTAGGCACGAACTTGAGGCCTTTGCTTAATAATTGTGTCTCATGTTCTGTCAAAGGTCGGTCTGATAAGTTAATTACGTTATTAGGTTTAATGACCTTTGATTTGGTGTTGCGTGAGCGTCTGTCCCGGTGAGTGCGCCTGTGTTGTTTCCGCTTTCGTTTATGTTTTTGAGATGTTGGTGAATCTTTGGAGTTCAAATCACTAATAGTTTCTTCTTGAATGCTGTTTAATTTATCCGGAGAGATGCTTGATAGAGTTACAGGGTCTGGATTCCGTTTAATTTGGGTTTGTTTAGAGTTAATAGTTTGGCTTCCTTCTCGTGATGTCGCTGATTGTTTGTAACTATGATTGCTACACTTTTGATGATAGTTGTTTCATTTTATTTCATTTACACCTTCATTTTATTGAATTTATTTGCTGTCTACACAAGCTTAATATTAATTTTGACTGAACTCACTTATTATCCTTTCCTTCTCTCGGAGCCATACTGCATTTAGGTGCCGCATTATGATACACTTATACTTTTTATATTAGGTATACATTTCCTAGTTACTATATTGATAATCTATCTATATTTTACACTAATATATTTTTCTCCTATTACGCCACATTAAGACGCGCGCGTTTCAGTGCACGCTTATTTAACCCACATTAGTGCGCGCACTTTCTAGCGCGCGCATAACTTTGTTAGTTTATCTACCAATCACAGACGCCATACATGTCACGTTATAGTTTTGAATAGCCAACGGTTTACGCAAGCCTTACCATAGTTGTAACTCCCCTGAAGAAGGCCGTGATGGCCGAAACGTAGGGTCAATAAAGCACAATCAAGTCAAGATATAGAGTTGGAAGCTTGATATTACAACTCATTCTATATATATATATATATATATATATATATATATATATATAGAATGAGTTGTAATATCAAGTTTCCAACTCTATATCTTGACTTGATTGTGCTTTATTGACCCTACGTTTCGGCCATCACGGCCTTCTTCAGGGGAGTTACAACTATGGTAAGGCTTGCGTAAACCGTTGGCTATTCAAAACTATAACGTGACATGTATGGCGTCTGTGATTGGTAGATAAACTAACAAAGTTATGCGCGCGCTAGAAAGTGCGCGCACTAATGTGGGTTAAATAAGCGTGCACTGAAACGCGCGCGTCTTAATGTGGCGTAATAGGAGAAAAATATATTAGTGTAAAATATAGATAGATTATCAATATAGTAACTAGGAAATGTATACCTAATATAAAAAGTATAAGTGTATCATAATGCGGCACCTAAATGCAGTATGGCTCCGAGAGAAGGAAAGGATAATAAGTGAGTTCAGTCAAAATTAATATTAAGCTTGTGTAGACAGCAAATAAATTCAATAAAATGAAGGTGTAAATGAAATAAAATGAAACAACTATCATCAAAAGTGTAGCAATCATAGTTACAAACAATCAGCGACATCACGAGAAGGAAGCCAAACTATTAACTCTAAACAAACCCAAATTAAACGGAATCCAGACCCTGTAACTCTATCAAGCATCTCTCCGGATAAATTAAACAGCATTCAAGAAGAAACTATTAGTGATTTGAACTCCAAAGATTCACCAACATCTCAAAAACATAAACGAAAGCGGAAACAACACAGGCGCACTCACCGGGACAGACGCTCACGCAACACCAAATCAAAGGTCATTAAACCTAATAACGTAATTAACTTATCAGACCGACCTTTGACAGAACATGAGACACAATTATTAAGCAAAGGCCTCAAGTTCGTGCCTACCCCTACCAGTGTAAACAAAACAGAACTCATTACTGATGTTCATAAATGGAGCCGTCGCATGAGACTGAAGGAATATTTCAGGGATGATACTGAAAATCCAGAGTACTCACAAGAAAAGAAATTCAAAGCCCCATCAACATGGACACCTAACCATGGTAGAGATAAAGTTCTAGATTGTTACATCCACATGGTAGATAAAGCTATTTTATCAGAAGCCCCTACAACCAATACACCCCGGTCGAACATTACAAGATTAGAACGTGAAGCAATACAAACACTCAAACGTGATAAATCTATAGTCATCTTTCAAGCTGACAAGGGAGCGGCAGTGGTTATACAGAATCGAACTGACTATCTAGCTGAAGCGAACAAACAATTGAACGGCAAAGATGAGAACAACAATAATGTTTATGAACACATTCAACACGATCCCACAGCTGGTTTTATTACCCAAGTCAAAGAGGCAGTAACGCATGCACTTAATATGAACACCATTGACGAGGATACGGCTAAATACTTAGTTGTTGAAAACTCTAAGCCAGGAAACATCTACTTTGTCCCGAAAATCCATAAACCGCAACGTCCACCACCCGCTAGACCAATCTGTAATACAATTAACTCTGCGACGACTAATATCTCCGAGTGGGTAGACTATCAACTCCGGCCCCTTGTAGAGAGGTTACCATCTTACGTCAAAGACGACAACGATTTCCTAAGGAAACTAAATGACCTCAATGAGAAGCAGACTTTACCAACTGGAACCCTGCTCGTCACATGGGACGTCAAATCTCTATACACAAATATCCCCCATGAGGGTGGCATGAGAGCCTGCAAACATTTCATGCGTCTCAACAATTTCTCTGAAAATAAAATTGAAACTGTCCTATCCTTCATCAAGCTTGTCTTAACTTGTAACAACTTGAATTTCCAAGGGAATCATTACATCCAAAAAACAGGAACTGCAATGGGTACGAAGATGGCACCCACTTACGCCAACTTATTCATGGGACATTTAGAAGCTACATGTCTGGAGCAAACGGCCTTCAAACCATTAATATTTTTCAGATACATCGACGATATCTTCTTTTTGTGGACACATGGCAATGACAAACTAAATCAATTCTTTGAACTATGCAACTCCTTTGACCCACACATCAAATTCGAACAGACAATCTCACCCACTACAGTACCATTCCTTGATGTACAAGTTATTCTTGAAGACGGCTTAATTACTACTGACCTCTATACTAAACCTACTGACACGCATCAGTACCTCAACTGGACTAGCTGTCACCCACGCCACACAAAAACTGCGATACCATTTAGTCTAGCCCTCCAGCTTCGACAGATCTGCTCTAAAAACAGCTTTTTTGAGAACAGAGCCAAAGATCTGCATCGAATCCTGTTAGAACGCGGATACAAGAGTAAATTAATTAAAGAGTCTATTGATCGAGCAAGGCAAATATCACGACAAGAAGTGCTAAAAACTGATTATAACAGCACTGATAATGATAGAGTTCCATTTGTAGTAACATACAACCCTGCACTTCCTAACATCAAGAAAGTTATCAAAGACCACCATCAACTGCTCTGCACCTCACCAAGATGTAAAGATATCTTTTCTAAACCTCCACTCGTCGCTTACAGAAAAGGTCGTAACTTGTCACAGCTACTCACCAGTAGGCGCCTACAACCGGACAATCCAAACACCCATACACCCACCTCTGTGTATACACCGGACAGTGATGCAACTAAATGTACCATTTGTAGCCGCTCATTCAACTGCAACAAAGGCCTCAAAATACACATTACACACATGCACAAACAGCACAGACCTACGCCTAATACCAAGCCGGGATTTTGGCCGTGCATGTCTGATCCACGTTGTGCCTGTTGCCTATCATATGGCTCGTTCTCCAGTTCAGTAACAAGTACAACCACCCGTGAAACAGTTATCTTGAAACAACACAGTAACTGCCAAACTGAGAATGTTATCTACCTGATCACTTGTGCCAAGTGTAAAGATCAGTACATTGGAGAGACAAAAAACAGCATACACATGAGAGCAAACCAACATAGATCAGACATCACCATCGGGAATAAGAACATCCCTACAGTAAGACATTTCAAAAAATGTGGACGCCAGCATATGAAGTTATCAGTCATCGAAAAAGTACGAAACAGGAATCTAGACACAAGAAGAACAAGAGAAAGTTACTGGATTAACAGACTGAAACCAGTAATTAATAACTTGATCTAGTTTCTGGTTTCATTTCATTTTATTTCATTTACACCTTCATTTTATTGAATTTATTTGCTGTCTACACAAGCTTAATATTAATTTTGACTGAACTCACTTATTATCCTTTCCTTCTCTCGGAGCCATACTGCATTTAGGTGCCGCATTATGATACCCTTATACTTTTTATATTAGGTATACATTTCCTAGTTACTATATTGATAATCTATCTATATTTTACACTAATATATTTTTCTCCTATTACGCCACATTAAGACGCGCGCGTTTCAGTGCACGCTTATTTAACCCACATTAGTGCGCGCACTTTCTAGCGCGCGCATAACTTTGTTAGTTTATCTACCAATCACAGACGCCATACATGTCACGTTATAGTTTTGAATAGCCAACGGTTTACGCAAGCCTTACCATAGTTGTAACTCCCCTGAAGAAGGCCGTGATGGCCGAAACGTAGGGTCAATAAAGCACAATCAAGTCAAGATATAGAGTTGGAAGCTTGATATTACAACTCATTCTACATTAATCTTTTCAAGCTACAAGATCGCACTTTACTAGAGTGATCCTCTGTCTTCGACAAGGCATACAGCATTGTTTGAGAGACCTGTCACAACACTATATATATATATATATATATATATATATATATATATATATATATATATATATTATGGTAACAACCGGGAGGGCACATTGTATACATAATTTTATATTACGCTCACTGTTCATACAGTTTGAGCACTCTCTGGATTGGGTGGAGAGCCTCATAAGAGGTGTTCACTATTGGCATATTGCTTCGCTCACTGCTTGCAGTTTGAGCACTCTTGTGTCTCCACAATGCAATCCAACAATGTGTAACCGTACATCCTGTGCCCAAGTTCAGGAGTTGCCATAAAGCCATTATGGTAACAACCGGGAGGGCACATTGTAGACATAATTGTATATATATAATATATATATAGAAAGAACACATACAGAGAACTAAAAGCTATCCACTTCTAGTACATAATACATTGTTTTGCTACAATACTACAACGGTAATTATGTCATCTCATTCTGTGAGGGGTTTTTCTTAAAGCGAGACCACTTGTTTTGAAAGGAGTTTATGGTGTTCTCAAACGTAATTTGTTTTTCAAGTTCCATAGAGTTCTTAAAGTACATATAAAGTAATTTTTTATTTTGTCTTTTTTTGGAGGCTATTATGTCTTTATTTCGAAACGATAAAAGAAATTTGTCAAAAAAATTTAAGGCCTCTTTTTTTTGCCTTCCAAATTAGCACAATTTGCATAAATTAGTGTCCCGGAGACTGGGAACGAGGTGTCGATATCCATTGTGTTGCTGACGTAGAAAATACTTGAGATTCGTTCTTTTGTATGCTCACAGTGTGTTTTGTTCCATTTCTTCAAAAGAATGTCAGACTGTGATAAAATTATGTCTTCTACAGTCTCTGTCAGACAGGGAGAAAGTTGCTGAGGTCGAAGACTTCTCCTTTGCCGCCATGATACTCTTGAGTTGAAGTATTTTCTACGGCACAGCCTTGTAATACAATAGCTTTGGCCGCACGCTCGATAGAGACAATTTCAAGCCGAATAATTTCACAATAGGAAGGATCTTTTCGATGAAACCCACAAATTCAGATAAAGAAGGTAAAGCACTATCGAACCATGGAAATTCATTTTTTACTTCATATGCACTTTAAGTAATTGTATATATACCTGCAGCTCAGGTAAGGTAATCCCAAGTTTGCAGGTCTAGCTATAAGAAGTAAGTGGTGGAAGAGCAAATCTTTTATATCGTCAATTTAACCAAGACAAAAAGATGGAAAGAATGAAAAATCCTCCATTCCAGTAAAGTTTTGAGTTATCCACTTAGACATATTTTTCCAGAAGGTTTGGGTATGTTTACATTTCCAAAACAGATGAACAAGGGTTTCTGGTGTTTCTTTGCAGAATAAGCAGGAATCCACTTGTTTTATACCTATCTTGCAAAGAAAGTCATTCATAGAAAAAAGCAGAAAAACTTGACTCCGAATTTGGCAGACGAACAAAAGGTGACACATCATCAGAAAAATCCAGAAATCCAGAAATCCAGAAGATAAACTGATATCACATTCAAAAATATCAAAAGAAGCACAAGAACCTTGGGAGGCAAAAGAACGAACACTTTCATCTACAGTAAGATCATGGTGGACGAAGGTGTTCGAGTCCTAGTTTTTTGATAGAGTGGTAACCAACATTGAGCGTCAGGCATAGCACCACTGGAGACTGTTGGTACAACAACCTCATGGTCATCTTTCTGCGAGTTCTCGAACAAGGCACGCAGATGCTGGTTGTCCGCTTTGACTTCGTTAAGTCCTGTAGTAAGAGCTTTCACAGCACCTGAACCAATAGTTCTTCAGCAGGCGTAGTTTGTGAAGAAGGGGCGGTGTCTTCTACTTGTACCTCACTAGAATGACTAGAATCTTGTGCTGGACGGGAGAATTCTTACCTGGTTTCCCAAACGAATGTGTCTGCTACGAGAGCGATCAAAAGTGAAATGAAATCTAATTCAATAACAAAAACCTAGTAACCTTTGAACAGGGGTGTGTCGCGTGGCGGCTGTAAATTAATTCCTTTGCGGAAAAATCCCCAAAGGAGAACAGGTTTGTTTATTTTTTAGCAATGAAATTGGAGTAAATATGGCATACCTCCTGAGCTCATCTTTCTTTTCATGACTTCAATGACACTATTCTGTTCACCATCTTCACAAATAGCAGAAGCCTTTATCGCTTCAAATAGAGGGTAAACATGACAGGTTTATTCCGAGTTTAGGCAAATGTATGGTTTGCTGAAACATTGTATTGCAAATGGAAAGTTGGTAATAATTTCTTAAGCCTTTGTGTTATGCAAGCATTGTCAGTTAACTAAAGTGACATACTGGGAGTAGAATTTTTCATCCTTTTTTGTATTTAAAAATTGTTTATTATTCTATTTGGATACATCACATACTTCACATACACCATCTACATGTACATTTACATTGACATTGGCATTTACATTTACAAACAAGTCGTAAATTAAAAAGTTTCAGATTAAGACAACTTAATAAACAAAAGAACAGAATACATAAAAAATACACTAACATTGAACAAAAGAAATTAAAAGCAGCAGATAATTGATATCTGCAGTGCTGCCTCGGGAATTCGGATCTATTGTGTTTGCGCTTGTCGCTCTGCATTTGACATAGAAAGAAAGCAATTTTGACTATGAATAATTTGCGTTGCCTTTGGTATTCTTGATGTAAAAGAAAAGAAAACAATAATAATACAAGTTTATAAGTTGGTTAACTGAGTTTATAACGGAACCAATTCACCATCAATATATAATTTATCCGGCTCAAGCTTACTAAAATGCCGTTTTTCCTTCTTCCCTCGCCTTTTTCATTTTTGGCCATTGCTTTTTCCTTCTCTTTCTAATTTTATCTGGAAAGTCGGCGTACACTTTGACAACGGTATTTCCCGCTTCCCCCAACTCTTGTACGCTTCTTAAGACAAGCTCACGCTCTGGAAATTTCAGAAAACGGACAATAATCGGTCTTGACCGGCTATGTACTCTTTTTCCTAACCTATGGACTCTTTAAAATTCAATGCCACCAGGATCATCAATGTTTAGTTCCTCTCTAAAGAAATTGTGTAACACCTTTTCTGTATCCTCAGGACCTTGTGTCGCTTCAGAAATCCTGAAAAACCGCAAATGTTCTCTCCTACTGTGCACCTCTTGATAAAGTAGTTGGTCCTCCAGTTCTTTGATTTTGTCTGCATTTTCTACATCTTTTTTCTTCAGTTCTTCTATCTGGGAATTTGCAAATTCCATTCCCTTTTCGATTTCTCCAACATTTTTCTGAATCGCTTTGGTCTTAACATTCACAGAGTTTAATTCGGTTTTGGTTATTGTTTACCGCCGCTTTCAAGTTTGTAAACCGCTCGAATATACCTTCCAACTTTCCTAGTTTCGTTTCTCAACTCTCTAGCCTGTCCAATATTGTTTGGAGAAATGACAAAAAAATTTAAATTTGACGCTGTTCGTATAATTTTTCTTTACCAACGTTTCGGCAATGCTGCCTTCTTCAGGTTACAAAACTATTAAAAAAAAACGTTAAAAAGTTCGTTAAATTAGCTCACGTGCCTAGTTACACGATCACGCACGTGGCAGTGCGTGCCGGCGTGCGAATGGGCAAAAAAATGAATTCACGTGAAAGTAAACTCTTGATTTAGACCACTCGGGGCCTTTGTTCCTTGCCTGAAAATAAGCCGCATTTCCTGCTTCCTGCGATACTCCAGGCCTGCTTTCAGTACAGCAACTTTCATATCCTGCAGTGAGTGATTTGATTGGTTAAAATGCGCAGGTACAGGAAGGTCATTTCTGCCATTGATTACATCCCTGCCATGGCATCTGAAATGGTCAGCCAACCTGCGCCCAGTCTCTCTAATGTAAACAGTTGACGGACATTTGTCGTATGTCAAACAGTAAACCACGTTGTCCGTAATGCAGGTAAAGTGCCCTGTGATATTGACATGCCCTTTGGGTGTTGTAATGGCAGTAGATGAATTAACATGGGGACATTTATGGCAAATGGTCCTGTTGCAAGGGAAAGTACCTGTTGGGTGGTTCGGAAGGTCCCGTGGTAGGCTGCTTCTGACTAACAGGTCCTTCAGATTCGTGGCACGCCTGAAAGCCTTCAGTGGTGGTTTTCTGAAAATATCGGTGGTCGTGCTGTCATCGTAAAGGATCCTGAAGTTCATTGAAGTTATTTTACAGGTGTGCAGGTTCATGGGGTGGAAGGTGGTGACAAATGGTACTCTATCATTAGCGGTGATGTTTCCAGTGCTATTCTCCAGAATTTCAGCTCTCGATCTGGTCGATGCTCGTTCTCTCCCTCTTCTTATCAAATCATTTGGATAACCGCATGCTATAAAAAAGGTCTCCATTTTTGTTGCTTCGATGTCAAAGTCATCGTTTTCACTGCAGATCTTGCACAGTCTAAGAAACTGACTATAAGGTATGGATGACTTGCAACTGGATGGATGGGATGAGCTGAAGTTGAGGTAGGAGTGGCTATCTGTGTCTTTGTAATATACAGAAGTGGATATACGATTATCTCGAGGCTTCATGTAGATGTCTAGGAACGGAAGCTTGTCAGTGGAAACAGACCATGTATATTCAAGGTTAGGGTGGAACGACGAGGCAAATACAAGGAACTTGTATTTGTTCCATGGAGAACAGATCTGTATATAGCTGAAACCAATAGACAACTAGCAGACCAACGGTTTTACCACCAAAAGATTCCTAGTGATGCCACACAAAGTTCTCAACAAGAGGTCAAGACGTTCATTAACACAGCCATAGAGAACAACCATCTCCCTCCATCAGCTACCAATCTCATTGTAGAACATCCACGCACCTCCAACGTAAAAGTTCTTTCTTACTGTTTCAACTGTTTCTTAATCAAAATGATCTTGATTGTCTGTAGCTGTTCTTCTCAAGGCAAAGCTGGCGCAGCTTGGGGAGGAAACACACCCAAATACGTGAACCCGCATCTGAAATTCATGCGGCGCACGGTTAATATCTCCTGGTCACCACAGGTAATGCAAGAATTTGCAATCTTCATCAGGAACCAGCACCTGGTAGAACATTTGTTTGACGTCAGTCATGAGTGCGGTTGATTCTTGTCTGAATCTAGACAAAACTCCAATCAGTGTATTCGTCAGGTCAGGGCCTTGCATGATTTGCTCATTCAGGGAGGCGCCTTGAAATCTCACTGCACAATCAAACACCACAGGGACTTTATTCGGTTTATGGGGATGGATTACAGCATGGTGTGGTAGGTACCAGCCAGATTTGCTTTCTTGATCATCGGGTACTCTTCGGGCGTATCCCTTTTCCAACAGGTCGTTCATGAACGCAGAGTACTTCAGATGTAGTTTCGGATCCCTCATTAATCTCTTTTTTAGCGATAGCAGCCTGTGTTCAGCTTGCATCTTGTTGTTCGGCAAGTTTGGGGGAAAGACCTTCCAAGGGAGGGCTACTTCATAACGACCATCACTAAGCCTGACTGACTGCTTCATTGTGGTGAGCGCTATCTTGTCCTCCTGGGACAAAGTTTTCTCTACACTGACTTGAGAATCGTTGAATTCCATTTCACAGAACTTCTCAAATCAACAGACGACTGGATACAGTTCGCGGTACGACTTGAACTGCTCATTCTGCCAAGAGGCCCATTAATTGTCCACCCAAACAAAGTTCTAACTGCATACGGCCCTCCATCTCTACTTTCTCTAATCTCTTTAGGCTCCAATACTTTAGGTGCATCATTACCGATTAACAGTTCAATTCCAGCGTCTTTATGAGGTACACGGATACCCTTCAGATACAGTAAAAACCCGCAAGTAAGAACCTAGTTTTTAACCCATTGACACGTGAACCGCCCGTAACCGCCCGTACAAGACTCCACTGCTTTAAAAAATTGTAACTTTCTCAATCGTGCGAACATTGCCTTTACTAGCAGTTGTGAGCATTGACTAGAAAGTGTTTCAAATTGAGATACCCAATAAACACAAACAAGTCAGCGATTTTTGCAGAATATCAGCGTTTGAATTTGGACAATAACAAAAATTACCGTTTTTAACGTCATAGAAAAACAACAAAAATCACGTTTGTGCTTTTAGTTTTTTTTATTCAAATCATCGTGGCAAACCCAAAAGTCAACATTTACAGCAAAATTCAGTCCTAGTCCTAGCTTAGCAGTGAATTTTTTTGCTCTTATTCGTTGCTCGGACCTAGCTACAGCTTCTTATACTAGTGCATACTCACCTTGCCTCGATTTTCAACATCACCACCGCACTGCATGCTGGGAAATAAACAGATTTTTTGACAGCGCCCATTCCGTCCTCCACAATTTTCATATATATACTAAGTCCACAGCCACTCTGACCCACCGCCGAAATTTCGCGCTTGTTGTGTTCTCCTGTGGTCGCAACTTCCAAAATATGCCGCAGTAGGTCGAGAAATTCATCCAGAGTCGAGTCCCAAAGCTACTTCGTTTCCAGGCGGCCATTTTTTCAGTTCAACGAGCAATGAGCCAAATTCGTAAACGAAGTACAACACCTAACTCGCTTCATTGAGAAGTGAACTCTGAACTACCTCCAAGCTTAATGATGCTCACCAGCAGCTACTACAGATGAAAAATGGCTGTGAACTTACCAAAAATCGTAGATAATTCATATTGGACCCTTTATTGCAAATCAACCAAGCAAAATGAGATCGTCACAATGACGTTTCCAGTAAACTCGAGCCTTCAGTGTTTTAGAACAGCAGCACTTTCAATCGTGACTCCAAATATGAAGTTACGAAATCCTATGGGGCGTGTGTATGCAGAAAATCACTCAAAAACGTAAAAATCCTCAGGTGTGAATGGGTTAAGAACCTGTTGGGCTAAAATTTGCCAGTTAGACCCCCTCTATACAAGAACCTGTTTAGCCTAAAATTTGAAACAGGTTCTTATTTTCTAAAATCTTTTTAACAAAATGTGTACAGTACACGTGGGCAAATAAGAGTACATGTATATAACGTTATGTTCTGTGATCAGTGCTTCAATTTTTCTTATTACAGTCATTTTTACATAAATTCTTACTTGGTATGCAGATTTTATATAAGGAATAGGATGAATACCATTAAATTCTATTAGCTCCAATGTAGTTTTTTTCTTCCGAAAATAAGAACCTAAATAGTCTAAATTTGTGCTAATTATCATTTATGTAAGAACCTGTTTAGGCTAACTTGGGAAAATGCAGGTTCTTACTTGCAGGCCCATTTATCCACGTCAGTTTGGCGAGGGATGTCATCTACTGTAACTGGAAGGCTTTGCCTTGAGAAAACGTTCGGTAATTCAACAGCGTGATTTTCATTCAGATCGCTGATTTCCAAACATACCACTAAACTTTGACTTTTGACATTCTTGTTACTCATAGTTGTCAGCGACAAGGTCGTCTTCACTCCGGTCGCACCTAGCCGATCAATCAACTGATCAGTACAGTGTAATATTCTACCCTGGGTATTGTTATTAATAAGATATGGAGAATCGCTCTGGCCTGGGACAAGCCCAAGCCCGGGCGAAGATGGGAGCTGAGAGGATCAAGCCCGACTTACTCGATCGGGTGGGAGGGTGGGTTGCCAAACTCTTCCCTTTTGCGGCCTCGAGTAGAGTGATGGGGTGGAGCACATGTAATTCTTTTATAGTCATAATTTGCATAATCCCCAGGGTATTAATTACCAATGCAAATCGAGTTTGCATAGTGTAATATTCTACCCTGGGTATTGTTATTAATAAGATATGGAGAATCGCTCTGGCCTTCCCCAAGCCCACTTCCATTCTCATCTTTTGACACCGCAGGAAGTTTATAACACAAACCTGACCTTACTCTTTCCAATCCTTATTCCAACTTACTCTTACTTATCCTTAATATATAATATAACCTAATGTAACCCGTAACAAACCTATGAGAACACTAATATGATAATACTGCTGTAACACAAATAACACCTGACAACTGTTGATTTAGCTAGCAATGTTCAAGCTCAAATGTAATGCTTCGAACTCAGGAGACACGCCCGACAAGAGCACGCCCCTTCAATTAACTACCTCTGTCACTCCCTTCTGCTTAGGAACTCCGTTTATATCCACCTAGGTCACACAGGGTCTCGGCTTGACTCCCTTAACCTAATTCCGAAATTCTACCCAGTAACTACACTGTACTTGTTTCGGAGACCCTTCACTGGATATCATGATCTTTTCTACGACCCACCATCCAAATAAAGGAAAGGTTTAAATGGGGGTTTACCTATTGTCCAACTGATGATAAGATGTAAGGAAAACAAAAAACGTAGAGGTATCGGGGTTCCCAACCAGGAGGGAGCGACTTCAACACGTCTGAGAGCAGAACGTCCTGGAGATCGATTTTATCCCACAGCCAAGACAAAATAAAGTTACGTTCAGGGTGCTTTCCCAAGTTGTCAGATCTTTATGAATTCCCCCTGCCACAAACTTCTCAGGGTCGCGAAGGCCTAGAGTAGACAAGGGGAGGGGGGAGGGGGGGAATGCACACTGCTTAATACTTCCTCAATTGAGGGCTGTGGCGTTGCTCCCCCCCGACCAGGGTTTCCATCCATAGATACCCATGCAACCGGGTTTTTAGTAGACAACTTGCTACCAAACTCAGGGTCCAAAAATTCTCATAGATGAATCTTAAACTTGGAACACTCGTCCACCCGACGACGTTTAGTACTAGGAGTCTAGAAAAAAGCAACTATAAAAAACAAAGCTACGAATCGACCCAAAAATAACACTACATGGCAAGCAAACCAACAGAAAAAGACAAACATAGTCCACGACCACTTTATTAAGAAGTACCCGGATACCGAATAAAGAAATCTATGGACGGAAATCCCTGATCAGGAGGGAGCAACTACCACGCCCACGTGAGAGTGGAACGCAACAAAGGCAGCCCAGGAAATAAGGCGAGCCAATGCGAGTTACTCTCCCTAATCCTGGATAAATTTTATATAAATGAAAGATAGACGACATTAACAACATACAATCAGAGACAATTTACTCTCAGTGTAACACAATTAAATTGAATTCTAGCCATGTTCACAAGCTTGCTTCCCCTTGATGGTATAACCATGATCCTACACGTTATATTTCCACTCTACAACCAGTCACGATCACGGACTCGCTTTACTGTCACAACCATAGTCATAAAATTGTAACGCAATAAAACTCCAGCCCTGTTCACAGGCTTGCTCCACTCGTAACAATAGATTCTGGCCAGGCTCAGAGGCTTGCTTTGAATTGTCCAGAACATATCACAGGTTATATTCCCACCCTTTAATCGGTCATGATCACGGACTCGATTTACTGTCACGACCATGTAACGCAACAAAATCCCGGCTCGCTTCCACTCGTATAATTGTAGCACAGGTTAACTTTATATTTCCACTTTGATAACCAGTCACGATCACGGACTCAAGTTACTTACAACCCACCATGATCACAGGTTTGCTTAAAAAACCCAGCCATGTTCACAGGCTTAATCGTTTCCGCTCGAAACCAATATTGCAGGTTATATTTCCACTTCAAAACCAGTCACGATCACGGACTCTATTTACTCACAACCCACCCTGATCACAGGTTCGCTTAAAACCCCAGCCATGATCACAGGCTTATTTCTACTCGTAACCAATATTACAAGTTACATTTCCACTTTAAAATCAGTCACGATCACGGACTCGATTTACTAACAACCCACCCTGATCACAGGTTCGCTTAAAACCCAAGCCATGCTCACAGGCTTGTTTCTTCTCGTAACCAATATTACAAGTTACATTCCCACTTTAAAATCAGTCACGATCACGGACTCGATTTACTCTCACAGCCATAGTCATAAAATCGTAACGCAATAAAATTCCAGCCATGGTCACAGGCTTGTTTCCACTCGTAACCAATATTACAGGTTATACTTCCACCTTAAAACCAGTCACGGTCACGTACTAGTAACTGCTACACCATGGACACAAGTCGCAAACCAACTCGCCCATTTTAAAAACGTCGATGACGAACGGGAAAGAAAAGGCTAGAAACGACTAAGACTTACTTCAGGTGCGGCTTGTACATTTTGCTGGGCCGCTCCTACTGGCGGAATTTCTAGTTCAACTTGACGTTCCACAGGGACCGGAACAGCAAGCACAGCTCTCACAGCTTCTGGGATCGGGAAGGGCGCTTGACCATCGGCCATATTATTTGCATGTTCAGCCGGGGTTGAAGAAAGAAAACTCGACGCCACGACAAATGGGAAACAACGACCATCTCTCGGCTTTCTGGATTAGGTAATTGTCAGTACAAAATTCGCCGCACAGGCAAGCCACACAGGCAAGCCACACAGGCAAATTCGCCACGCCGGCGAGCCTCACAGGCATACATAAATACACAAATTTTATCACGCAGAGAAGATTCCCAAGCATACACGGAGCAAAAACTTCACCACGCAGGCAGACCGTCTCACAGGCAATTGTCAGTACAAGAATTAAACACCAACCAGGGACGCAAAGAACAAAACACTCGCAACGTTACAAACCTGATAAACGGACAACTCATACGATACCAAACCTCATTCGCCTGTACAGCCGGTCGAACTTCAGCCGCTGGCAGAACTGCGTGTCGGCTGGAGGGTTTAATTACCGCTGCTATTGCTTCAACTACCACAGCACGAGGAACTTGTTCCGCGTCGGCCATCGAATAAGTCGGGGTTGATAACCAAAACGCCAAACTCTTCCCTTTTGCGGCCTCGAGTAGAGTGATGGGGTGGAGCACATGTAATTCTTTTATAGTCATAATTTGCATAATCCCCAGGGTATTAATTACCAATGCAAATCGAGTTTGCATAGTACAGAATGATTGATCCTGGATCGAGGAATGCATACGTCTCAACCACAGTTCCTTTTCCTTTCAGCCTCAGCTTTTGCCAGTTCGGTCTCGATCCTCAACTGTTCCTTCCTTTGCTGCAGCATTAATTCTTCTTTCTGGATAGCTTGTCTTTTCTGCAACTTTGAAGCTTCCGCCGCTAAAGCTGCCTTTCTCCCCAAAACTTTCAGTCTTGTGCTCGCGGCCAAGCTTGTTCTCGAGAGACTGGAACTAGCGACGGATTCTGACTTGTTTATTTTCCTCTGAGATCCCACATTACTTATTGAGTCATCTGGTCGAACATTGATTGAGATTGCCAGTTCATCTTCAATCTTAGATTGTGCAGATTGTAACCATAGATCCATTTCTCGAATCGTTTCTGAGACCAAGCGCTGAACTGAGGCGAAATACTCGTTAGAATCTAGAATGTCAATTTCATTCACCAGTTCGGCGTGATATTTATCATGTGCATAATTAAAATCTCTCAAGGATAATTCTAGTTCTAACATTTTCTTGCTGACATGATCCACGTTCCCGGTGTCTTTCATTAAGGTGATCAACTCTCCACGCTTCCTTGAAACGACTCCTTTAAACCCTGCTCATGACTTCTTTAATCGATGAATCCTCTCGGATCTGATCCCTTGGTCGTCCATCGCGATAAGACAATTTACGTAAACAACAAGTTCAAGATGGTGAAATAATCTTTGAACGCAAATGTAGATTTAAAACTTGAACACGCTTGACAACAATGATACTGTAACTGCAAACGGTTCTTTAATCAGGACTTCTCAATTAATGAAATCGAAGACAATTCGTACTGAACTGTGAGCCATGAACACATGTGAACTTGATTTGAACACGCTTGATAATTCGAAGCTTCTTGAAGCGGTTCAACTGAAAACGAACATTATTTCGGGTTACAATTCTTAACAAACAAATAAAGCTTTTACGACAAAATGACAAACAAAATAGACTTGCAGATTATTGTCACATGAGTAGAAAAAAGGTAGAAAACGAAACATCCATACGAGCAATTCCTGCTGAATCAAAGAGAACTCTGAACTTTCACAAATCCACCCCTTTGTATTACACATCACAGAATTCTTAGCGTCATGGTACTGGGATGACAATGTTTTAAGCCTACAGGGCCAAACCTTCAATAACCTTGGACTATGAACGCTAATTATAAAGAAACCATAAAGATAAGAGAAACCTTAAGTATTGTAGAAACATCTACACAGTGGTATCAGATGAATAAACACTTCACAACATTCCTTCCCACTTAGATTAGGCATCGTCCTCGATGTGGAAAGGTATAATAAAATGAAACTACTACAATGAAATACATATATATAAAAAGGCGAAATGTAATGTACTACTATACCATATTCAGGCTAAAAAAAACTGCAAAAACAAAAACAAAAGGTTCGACAAGATGGCAGTCCCACTTCTGCATGACCAGTGGAAGTGGAAGTTATTACATAATCGTAAGCGCTTTCAGGGAATTCTTCCCCGCATTGACATTTGAACATTGACTTGAGCTGTTCGTTTCTTTCTCGAAAACAGCTTATGCAAATTAGATGGTCACATCAGAGAACTGTCGAGTCAGGGACTTGGCTGCATTTCCTTTTATAGCAGAAGATACATATCCACTTAGCTAACTGGTGGATGTGACGTGCATAATCCATAACTCCTAAAAATAAGCAAGAATAACGAAAATAACTATGACAAAAGAAAGCCCAACTGTAGAATCGATTTTGTTACTAATCATTAAAACGACGTTTCACTAAACGCTGAAAATTGGCAGCACTTGTACCTGTCATTAAGGTTACAGTGTACCTTCAGATCGAAAATTTATTGAATTTTTTTTTTTGGCGTCAAAATAAAGTTTACAGAATGTACTTTCATCCCAAAAAAAAAATTATCGAAAAATAGTGAAAATTGACGGCGAAATGACAGTATAACTTTTGTGGGCGGAGTTTGTTTATATAGCGATATGTTTTTCTAAACACTGTTTTCTCAAAGTTAATTTTTCGCTTGTAGGGGACACTTTAAAGAGCTACAACTCAAAGGGAATTCGTTCGATTTTCCTCAAATTTGGACAGAAGCTAGGCTAACATATAATCAACAAAAATGTTTCGGCGAATTTTTTATTTCCGAAAACTTTTTCGTCAAGAGCCATTTCCGTGCGATCACTCCAATTTTTTTCTCCCTTTTTCGAAAATATTCTGTAAGTTTTCACTGCAATTGAATATGGGAAATCGCCGACACGATTTTTTAGCGCTTCGTGTCCGAAAACCCGAGAACAAATCAAATTAGCAAAATACAATAATTGCTTTGAGTTATAGCGTTTTAAAGCTGATTCGGCCGTTCGAATTTAGACGTCGTAAAAAATTCGACAATTCATTTTATTACCAAATGGTTTCCATATTTAGATAGCTAGCTCTATAAGCTTTAATTTGATATCTGGGTTTAGGTATATTAAGTGTAATCTTAAGACGCTAGAGCTGTTATACTGGAGACACCCCCGAAGGTACACTGTAACCTTAAATCTTCAAAAATAAAAATTTCTTCATAAACGTGTGACGCAAAATACATAAGGTCTCGTGCCAACTAAAGGTAACTTGATGACTTCAAGGCAAACAACACTTCACAAAATTAGTTTTCACAAAATAAATGACAATAATTTGGCGGGAAAGTTGAACGAAATGTATCGTTGACAAATCGTTCGTTCAGCATAAAGTGATTACAAATTTGTATAAATTCAACGATGTTGTCGACCTCCCAAACTAAGTTGCGACCAAATCCAGGAAACAAACGTAAAAACAGATCCATAGACTGCCATGAGAAAGGGCGATCTACGTGAAATATAAGTGGTGTGTGCCTTGGATAACGTATATCATTGTGATGTTTAAAAGACGCAAAAAGACCACTAACTGAGGCTAGTTGAATAGCTCCAATCTCATCTAACAACCGAGAAAAATTAAGTAGAGTTTATGTTATGGTGTAAAACATAGTCAGCAGTTCAATGTAGTTCAGTTCAACAAAGTTCAGTTCAGTTGTCTTGACTGCCCCGAGACTGACAAGTCTTCTCAATGTTCTTTTGATCGAACTTGTTGTAATTATTGACAATTTCTTTTGGGTGTCCTCTGACTGCGATCCTTCTTTATTGGCTTGGAGCGATGATTGCACACCTTGTGGTGACGGTGGGGAGTAATTGGAGCTGGTAAGGGCGGCAGAGGCTTATTGGTAGAACAACGGCCCAAGATCCTGAGGACACAGCGACAAATAACACAGAACACGATGAAATTCACTATTGAAAGTCCAAGTGCAGTGAAAGCAATGTACTCAACGCAGGTGGTTTCTGTTGTTTCTTCTATCTGGTCGATCAGACTGTCTGCTTTCTTTATCGTGGCACTAAGCTGGCTGTCATAGAGCTGAAACAACTGATTGGATAGAATGAATGCCCGGAACAATGCAAATGAATTGAAGGGGTCACACTTTTGGGCTCCTTGCTGTAAAATCAAATTCTCTATGAATAATTTAAAATCACTTCTGATAATTCGAATTATTCATGCAGTCCAAATATTATATTTTGTTCTAGAAAACGTCTCAAATGTGGATACCCCGTCAACAAAATTCCGATCCCATTGGGCGGCACATACCCATTTAGATATTTTAGAGAAGAACCCTCTCCTAGATCACTCTAAGCAATGAATGAATGTAAAAAAGGTTTTTTGGTGCTCCAATGGGAACTTAGAAGGCCACTGGCAATAGATTATTCTTGCATGGTCATGTAAGAATTTTATCTATTGTTATGGTCATCTTTTTCCCATCCACCCATTTTTAATAGCTATATTGATTCCTGCAGTAAATCTAAAGTCGTATATTACAGGATACCAAATCCTGCGTAAATTACACAGTTCGAAATCCCAAATAAGATCATATTCATGTTCCGGGCTATCTTACTCTCTCGGATCTGTGAAGTAGATAAAATTGAAAACGGAGAGATAAGCTTAAGGATAACAATGCTGTCACTATGAATTACCTTCGCTATATCGCACATTGCACATCGATAAGAATACAAGCATTTCCACCGAAATAATAGCTTTATTTGTTAACTATACTTTAAAGTTACCTTCAAGTCACAGCTAGTTCGCAGAGAATTTAACACAGGACAGCTTACGTTGGAAAATACATCTTCCATTCGAACGCGACCATTCTTCATAGGAACCAGTGAAATCCTTTCCGCTATTATATTAACGAAACTTACATGTACTTGACGGCAAACAAGATCAACACAAGGCAAACCAAGTGGACGGACAAAGAAATCCTCATTGGAAACACAGTAGACATATAACAGCAGTGAATTAGCGCATTCGCCATGTACCGCCACAAAGGACGCCATGTTGACAGTGCTTGATCGAGCCCCTTAAGCATAATGATGACGTCACGAAAATGTCGATAATATACTTTTAATTGCATTGCATTGTGGGATAGCTGTCACTCTTTCTCTGGATACATACTATAAGTTTATCAGCTCACCATTTCTACAACCCAGCTGCAACAGACTGGATGTTGTATTTGATCGTTATGACAATCCACACTCCATGAAAGGAAATGAACGTGAACGAAGAGGGTCCTCTTCCAGGCACTCCAGCCCCCAATCCACAAATCAAATCACATCTCACAGCCTACTTCTCGCACAGATGGTGTGAATATCGCTCAAGACAAATTAGGTCATGGACAGCAGCTTGTCATTGCAGGAGGTTTTAGAGATTCCAACAAAGCCGTATTGGTGATCAGAGGTTCAAAAAGCCACATTCTTTCTTTGGAATCAGATCAGAATGATTTTCCATGCTCACAATGCGTCCTTTGATCATGCTCGCAAAGTGATCCAATCACCAGATACCAATGTTACAGTTCTCACTGCACACTTCTGCACATCACTACCCAGCCAGCAGCTGTGGTTTCGTACTGGCGTCAAGAATAAAATACGCTTCATTTCCATTCACAGTCTGGTCCAAGCTCTTGGTTCTGATCTCTGTGCTGTACTTCCATGTTTTCATGCCCTCACAGGATGTGATTCCACGGGTAGTCTTTTTGGAGTTGGAAAGAAAAAGGCTTGGCTTACGCTTAAGAAGAATATCGCCCTCCACACTGGGATCGTGAAGTTTGGAGATGAAGTGCCAGTGACATTAGAAACTTCAAAGGCGTGTGAGATCTTCATTTGTTTCCTTTATACCAGTACGAAGATGTCTGAAAGCACTGCAGATCAGTTGAGATACTGGATGTTTTGTCAAAAGAAACAGAAAAGCGATTCTTTGTCACCAACATCCGACAGTCTGCATCACCACCTTGAAAGAAGCAACTATCAAGCATCTGTATGGAAGCGCTTCTTGGAGATGGTACCGACACCTGATGGAAATGTGGAAGTTGTGTTGATGACAAAGGAACCTGCTCCAAAAGGATTGTTAGAGCTAACCATTTGCAAATGCAAGAAGTCCAAGAAGTCTGTATGCAAAAGAAGTGACATTTGCCCTTGCAAGGCAAACGAAATGATCTGCACTGAAGCCTCTATCTGCATGAGTACCGATGAATGTTGAAATCCCTTCACAGTTTTCCTGAATGATTACTCCAGTGACGAAGATGACCATTGAAGATGTGTATGGATGTGTATATATATGTAACACTTTCAGTCAAATTTACAACTGTTGTTCGTAACCTCTTTTTGTAGTAGTCATGTAATGAGAGCATGAAAAAACGAGGAAATGAAATGAGAACGTGAAATTTATTCATTCATTTTTGTGCAGAAATGGTATTGTCTTGTGACTGTTCATAAAAGCAAGATTCAGAGGAAAAAATAAACTACTTTTTGTCAATTTAATTTTATTAATCTTTAGTTAACAACCTGTAAGGGATATTTTTGCCATTTTTTAACTTAAATTATGATTAATTTGTAAAGAGATGAAGAATCTTGGCAAATCTATTTATTATGGCCAGTTAAAGCACAGCACCATTGACTTGTCTGGGGGCACAATCAGCACTGCTGCAAATGTTGGATGTTGCTGATTATGTTGTAAAAGTGATACTCGAGGTCTTGAACAGTAAAGAATCCCAAATCTGAAATGATGTCAATTTTTTGAAAATTTGCATCGTTCTGCTGAAGAACTTGTCTGACATCTATGTTGGGTTGTTGTTTTGGTAAGTTGAAAGCTTTGTAGATATTATTTCCGTTGAAGAGTAACTGAGTATAGATTGGTATTGTTTGGTTGAGGTCTTGCAACTGTTTAGGAATCGAAAGAGTGCCCTCTAGAAAATGAAGTACAGTTAGAACAGCAATAACAGTACAAGCATTACTGCCACTCAGGCTACCACCAACGGTTGCCCAGCTTATGTATGAAGGCATCAACCACTCAGTTACATCTAGAAATTATCTCCCGGTGACAGTTATACGGTGTGTATCTGCACTTGGTGATGGGGCTGGTTGACAGTTACTAGTACTGTGATTCTGATTTTGTATGTGCCAGGCACATGTACATTTAGAGGAACCAGTATCAAGATTGGCTAGAGATGCTGTTTGGACAAAAGTTACATTTAACAGGTTCATTATTGCTGGATCTCTTGTGTCCACGGACAGGATGATGACATTTCCTGCAGTATGGTGGGGCGTTAGGTATAGGTGAATTGGAATTACGAGTTGGTCTTGGGATAGGGCTGGGAATGCAGGATGGCTGTGGAGGTGGAGTAAGACTAGCAATTTCGTCATTTAGCTGTGTGATTGTGGTATCAAATTCATCCGTCTCCATTTCTCTTAAACCATTGCTTTCATCAGCTGCATCATCTGCTATCCCCATTGATGTTTTACCACTTTGATCATTATGGCGTGTTTGAAGCAGGATGTAAAATGGCTTCTCTGGCAATTTTACCAAGTTCTGTTACCTTTTTTTTTTTCAGAAATTCCTTACATAGTGGGCAAGAAGTTGATCCATTGAGGCAAACAATGTGGAAAGAATGAAAGCAGCCCTGCAACAGTGTCCAATCCTCATCCGTGCTGGACATTTTACATTCAGGTAGGTCACATATTTTTGTTTGATTAGGCGTAACTTCTGCGTGATATCCTAGAGGCAGGATGTTAGTTTTCATTGCATTGTTGGAAGACTGTAGGTAGTGTGACATGAGTTGAAGAAGAGAAAGAGCTCTGGCCTGGATTCTGACAGATCTTCTTGAACATAGCGGAGAGTATTTGGGCACATCTTACTTTTAGAAATTGAAGCTGATTGTGTGAGAATGAAAATCGTTTAGCTGGTGTAAAAACCATTCTGTAGTTAGACTGTTTATCCTTTGACTGGAAAATGGACTTCGCTTTTTTTCGTAGTTCTTGTGCAGTGTCGGAAGATTTTGTTTGTGAACGGAGTATACTGTGTGTGCTTTCTACATGGTATTCATCAAACATATTAATGTAATTTTGAAGTAGGTTATGCAGTTGTGGTGCATACTTTCCCCAGTGAGAGCACATGTTTATCCAAACTAGCGGGGCTT
Organism: Dendrophyllia cribrosa; assembly: GCA_024195265.1. Lineage (NCBI taxonomy): Eukaryota > Metazoa > Cnidaria > Anthozoa > Scleractinia > Dendrophylliidae > Dendrophyllia > Dendrophyllia cribrosa. Next base: position 23,764,968 of record JAJLRJ010000004.1, read on the forward strand.
TGTTGTAGTGGCGTCGTTTCAAGCAGGTGAACATAATCCAGATTCTAAGTATTGCTCTAAAGTATTCTAAGAAATTATTAATTTTAAAGGAAATGCTGTAAATTGAGAGAATTAAGGAATATAGTTGTCCAACAGATTTAAGAGTTCCATACTGAAGGTCTTTGAATCTTGAACATTTCCTCATGACAGTATGTCGTATGAGTGTCCAGCCCCCATAGACAATCTCCAAGATTAGGCTTACCCGCCAGGGCTTAGGAGTATCCGCCAATTTACTTCCTGGAAAAAATTGTTTCATATATTGATTTGAAAAAAGGATGAAATGAATTAAAAACATGTTCTCTGCTGTTTAGGGAGATGTGAAGTGGCCCGATAGTTGGTACAATGGACAAAATGGATGGCTGTCCAGTGATATACTCAGGCAGGCTGTCATTGATGTGACTGTCACCAGCCTTAGTGGTCAATGGATATGAATATGAAGAGTGATCATTTGAAAGATGAGAATGTTTCTGCTGAAGTCCAGGATAACAGCTGCTAAATTTCTTTAGGGTTTCATATATGATCTGCCTACAATAGAATTGGCAGGGCCAATCCCCTGGTTGGAAGACGACAAATTTCTTCATGTAGGAAGCCAAACCTGTGCTCATAACAACATCGTATGCAGTATTAAAGTCGTTCTTTGACTTCAGCCGTAGCTCAACAAAATCCAATAGCTGTAAACGATCCATTTTTCTCATTGTTCTAACATTGTCACTGTCACAATACTGATGGGTGTTAACTCTGTGTCTTTCTAGTTCGGGGATAAAAAATTCTGCTGTGAGCCAGTCAGGCATCACAGACGCATACGTGTTACTGATATTATGCATGCATGATGCAGATGTAATTATTCCTATGATAGATTCAATGTCTATACCATTCTGGTCATGTATGCGACTAGGATGTTCCACACTTACTGCTGGGATATCCTTGAAGGCTTTAACAACTATAGTACACATGGTTTTTGCTTCAGATAATTTATCTTCCTGTGGCCTTTTTGTATGTACTGCAGTGTAATCGTGTATCATAAGTAGTAATAGCCATCTGTTTTCAGTCGCTTCTTTTATAAAATCTTCAAATGTATTGAATGGGATTCTGACATTGAATTAATCAGGCTATTAACAGTTTTTATGGCACAGGAATGCCCCATTACATGTGCTGCCTCGATCCCCTCTTGATTAACTTGGCTACTTCTCAGAAACAAGGAGTGGTCAATTTGTAGTGGATTGAATGTTTGGCTGAGACTAAAGCACATGTTATAAATAAATGTAACAACTCGTTTTTTGTTTAGATTTATGCGTTCTGATGAATGCCGCGAACTTGTTATAGAACCTAGGATTGTGTCGAACAGCTTAAGGTTACAGTGTACCTTCAGATCGAAAATTTATTGAAATTTTTTTTTGGCGTCAAAATAAAGTTTACAGAATGAACTTTCATCCCAAAAAAAAAATTATCGAAAAATAGTGAAAATTGACGGAGAAATGACGGTATAACTTTTGTGGGCGGAGTTTGTTTATGAAGCGATATGTTTTTCTAAGCGCTGTTTTCTCAAAGTTAATTTTTCGCTTGTAGGGGACACTTTAAAGAGCTACAACTCAAAGAGAATTTGGACAGAAGCTAGGCTAACATATAATCAACAAAAACGTGTCGGCGAATTTCTTATTTCCGAAAACTTTTTCGTCAAGAGCCATTTCCGTGCGATCACTCCAACTTTTTTCTCCCTTTTTCGAAAATATTCTGTAACTTTTCACTGCCATTGAATATGGGAAATCGCCGACACGTTTTTTTAGCGCTTCATGCCCGGAAACCCGAGAACAAATCAAATTAGCAAAATACAATAATCGCTTTGAGTTATAGCGTTTTAAAGCTGATTCGGACGTTCGAATTTAGACGTCGTAAAAAATTCGACAATTCATTTTATTACCAAATGGTTTCCATATTTAGATAGCCAGCTCTATAAGCTTTAATTTGGTTTAGGTATATTAAGTGTAATCTTAAGACGCTAGAGCTGGAGACACCCCCGAAGGTACACTGTAACCTTAATTGCTCCTGCTAAATTGCAAAACTCTCTGAATCTGTCAGGATCATAGATTGCTTTATCCTTGTTTTTAACAATTTCCTTATAGATCTTGTTCTTGACCATGTCAATCTCCTGTTTCATGTCACATCCTAGGTGAAAAATGAAATTTACATACAAAATGATGCATTTCTTTGCTCTTGTCACCTGTCTGTTTGATATTGTATACATTAACCTTATTTGCTGGTTTAATAGATATGTGTGGATATTTTACAAGTTGCATCATATTTTTTTCGAGTCCTACAGGGGCAAGAAAAAATGCAGGCAATGAGTAAAATGACTGCACATATTATCTGTGAAACCATTGAATTTATATATTTATTATGGGACCGAAATTCCTTTTATTATAGTTTCTCTGTCTTCAAACCTGGACACCAAGGTGTAATATGACAATCTACTGTGAAATACGCTTGCATGTTTTGCAGGGGTTTTTTTTCTTATTAGGTAAAATGATGTCATAGTCAAATAATAGTATATAACATATACTGTGTTATAGTGTGGAGAAATTAAATACTGATCACTTAAAATATTTGAATACCCACAGTCAACCAAAGCTAAAAAAAATTAAGTGCTATTAGACCCAGTTCAGATGCCAGACTTTTCATGAGCCAAAGCCAATACCTTGAATTAAGTACACGAAAAGTTTGGCATCTGAAACTATCAACATTTGAATTTGGAACACCTCACCAGTTGTTCCCGCACAGACTGGGTTTGAGTCAGAAACCAAATTTCACATAAGCTGAATCGACTGTGTAAATTATTAAATGTAACTTGGAGCAAGGATAAATTTAGGTAGTATTAATTTTTATTGATTTGGGTCAACCTAAATTTGAATTGGTTCAGCTCGTAAAAAGTTTGGTGCCTGAACCAGGCTTTAGAAATAAAATGTAAAATATATGACTACTTATATTTAATTTCATATCTACGTCAGAAATAATGAAGATTTTTCAATTAAAGTTCAGGGAGTTGATGTTAGAGTAAGCTGAAATTTCCCTCTGTGAATTTTCAGTTCTCCAAGTTACAACCGCTGAGTGTCTCATCTGAAAAGTGATCTTATGGAAGATGGTCCTGTGTATTAAATAGCTGATCAGAAAAGCATGAAAACAAACATTATTTTTGAAACATCTTGAGTTCAAACCATCTTCTATGAGAGGAATAAACAACGAATTCAAGCATTGTTTTGCAGTTTGATTTCCCATCCGGTAGGTCACCATGGAATTCACATGTAATTACTGCTATTTAATGTAGCAATTAGTGAGGTGAGCATGGCCAGGGATTTTCTTCTTTTCCCTTGGTAAATTCAATCAGGCTATAAGCTACCTTCTTAAAAACATTGCAGCTGTTAAGAGGTGGTTAGACCAGGACAACATTGCTTGAGGTTCCGATACTCCTTAATTTTAGAGGTCCGTTAAAAATGTGTCGCTAAAAAGTTTTCTAACTGCCAACTGAAGGTAAATTAATAATTTAATAACGCTTTCTTAAAAGAATGCAAATTATGCAAACAAGGTTACTTACTCGCTGATAAAATCTTTAACTTTTCCTCCATTTCTAAGGATGTTTCCTTAGGCAAAACCACCACCTCACTAGCACTACAACTAGCACTATCTGACTGTTCCTTTTTTCTAAATGACCCTCGCTTTTTCGGTGATCGTCCTCACTGATTGACATTCATGTCAACAAACTTTCAAACAAAAAACAAACTCGCATTAATTAAGGTTAAATTTTATTTATAGTTATGAATACATTGTCCTCATTAAAACAGGCACTTGAAATATTCAATAATGACTTAAAGACAGTACTAACATGATGGAACGACTTTCCAGAGTGACAGTACTCTTGAATAGCTCGCCTGCAACCTTCACAGATTTCCCCATCCTTTCTTTCACTCGTCGAACTCCCGAAACAACCTTCAAACTCCTCGCTATAAGCGCTAGCATTTCTCCAACCGCTCTGTTGGGACTTTCTTCCACAAACTACACAACGATTTTTCTATATTTTAAGGTGGCTCGACTGGGTTTTTGAGTGACGATACCTTTTAACTTTGAGAAACTTGTGTACCACCACAAACGATCCAACGGAAAATCGATTGCCCCAGCTGTACTAGAGACAGACTAAAGTTTCAGATAAGGTAAGTTTTTTGGAAATCGGAGTTGCCAAAGCAACGTTATGACATCACTCCCTGTTTTACATAATACCGATTTACTTGACATCAACAGATAATTTTGGAAAACGCTCTCTGGATCTTCGACCTGACGTACTTGTCCTAAGGTCTACAAAATTTTACAAATTTCTATGGAAGCGTTTAATCTTTCTCTAGTACAGCTGTGCGATCGATTTTCCGTTGGATCGTTTGTGGTGGTACACAAGTTTCTCAAAGCTAAATGGTATCGTCACTCAAAAACCCAGTTGAGCCACCTTAACGGCAGTCTCCAACACGTTAAAAAGGAAAGGAAGAAAGATGACCTGCATGAAGATGAAACGTTTTGTCGCTTTGACGCCATTGTTTTTTGGTTTGTATTTTTGTTTTTCGAAATTGGGCGGGAAACAGGCGCAAGGGCGCGGAGCAGGCGCATACCAGCGGTTACTTTCATTAAAATACTCTTTAAGAAGCATGCGCAAACAAAATGCCCTGCTATGGTCCTTTTATACTTTTTTGTCAGATTCATCACAATCTAAGATGGCTGGCAATAAAACCAATATTGCCAATTAGTGACGTCGTTTGACGTCAAATTCCGTTACCATCAACACTTAAGGAACTTTTGGTCTAATTGTTGTTATACTAAAAGCTGTACTAATTACCATACAGATGAGTTAAAAATGTTTACCCTTAAAATGACATATGGGCTTTAGTCCTCACAAAGTCCACCCCTCCCCCTCTCCCTCCCCCTCCCCCTCTCCCTCCCCCTCCCCCTCCCCCTCTCCCTCTCCCTCCCCCTCCCCCTCCCCCTCCCCCTCTCCCTCCCCCTCTGGAAGTTCTAGTGTGGGTCTACATAGATAGATAGATAAGTTTATTTATACACGGTATTTCCATCAGTTTAAAATATCATAATCAGCTAACTACCTAACTTCCTAACTACAAATGAGAGGTAAAATATAAAAAAAATAAAAACTGCTTTTCATGGAGGCCGTGTTCAAAATATATTTAAAACTTTACTTAAAAATTATGGCGACTTAGTTTTGTCTTAAATTCGCTTAGGGAAGACGCTTGTCTTAATTCTGTGGGTAAGTTGTTCCACAACTGAGCTCCACTGTATGAAAAACTTCTTTTCAGATAATCAGTGCGAGGTTGTGGAAGAACTAGTTTGTTTTCGGTATTCCTTAAACGATAAGCATTCGCGTTATCGCGATAAACAAATCTTGATAGTAGATATTCTGGTGTCATCGCATGTAAGGTCTTATACATCATGATAGATTTCTTTTCTAATCTTTGATGACAGAGTTTACGCCACCCTAATGCCCGGAACACATCATCCAAATTACTATCGTAGCTCGCAGACATTAAAATGCGGGCTGCGCGATTTTGAAGCCTTTGAAGCTTTTCAGAAAGGCCCTTATTACAGTTTCCCCACACCACACTGCAATAATCAAAGTGAGGCTGAACAAGGCTATTATAAACTTTGATTAAAATATTAAATGGGATAAGATGCCGTATCCGTTTAATTGCACCAATGACGGAAGCGGTCTTTTTACAGACATTTTCAATATGGCATTCCCAGTTTAAGGTTTGGTCGATATAGACTCCAAGGGATTTAGCTGATACTACTTGTTCTACAGCGTTATTATTTAAAGTAAGAGAAGGGCTTTCTGAAAATTGCGATAACTTCCGCCTTGATGCAATAAGTATAAACTCAGTTGATGAGGAGCATAAAAATTAATTTTAAATGCTAGATGACTTTAGTCTTGTGATACAGAAAACATGAATTCGAAGTCCACTAAAACAAATTGGAAATGTGCATTTACCTCGGTTAACCTAATGAAAAGTATTTAACAACAGGACTATACTACCCTTAGTAAACGTTATTACTACACCCCCCTGACCCCAGAAATCTATAGTACATCATACAAAAAAATGATGCCCTGATCATGTTCTATCATAATAAAAATACAGACCGTTTATGTGGTGGGCGTGCTACATGACAATTTTTTGTTGTTCTAGCTCTTAGACTACCGGTACTGCATAATACTCCTAGTCACTTCATAGTATATAAATCAGGTCACCCTGTGATGGACTAGCATCTCATCCAGGGGGGAGTAGTAATACTCCTAGTCACTTTGTAGGGGAGCTCTCGCGGGTCGAAGGCCCGCTTGCGGAGCTCCAAACTCACAGAACCAACAGGAAAGTATTCTGCTGCGCATGCGCATTGCATCTTAGGCACTTGCCTTGTTTTGGTGATCAATGGCGGAGAAAGATTACCGAGTGTGTCAAAACGTGCGCCAGTTGTGCACCGTAAAATACACTCAACAATCCAAGAAATAGCTAAATGGGCTTTTGATGTGTAATTGTGGCTGGAATCAGCGAGTGAAAGAACACAGTTGAGTTCTAAATTGCTAAACAAATATGCAAAGCTGCTACCCATTTACGGGACTGACACCAGCACGTTGTGGCTTGCTTGGGTTTTTCGAGGTGGACATCTGATATATAACGAAGGCTACTGCTCCAAAACCCTGTCTTATGGTAAGTTTTAGTTCTCTAGTTTGTTCATAACATATAAGAATGTAAATCGGTGGTTCTCTTTCAGAGAAATCCAGCTCGAAAATTTTACGATATGTGTGAAACCTTATTTTAGACTTAGTTGACAGTGAATTTCCTGTAATCGTAGAAAGAGTATCACCGTTCGGACATTAGAACTAGTTTTATCGTCCTTCCCTTTGTTTTTTGTGGGTTTTATTAGCCCTCAAAATCGGTGAAAGTATGACCACACTTTTGCTAGGCATAGTCTCTGGTAAAATTCTTATTGAATTTCACACTCGACAAGCGTTGATGAAAATTCAATACGCGTATCGAACTCATTTCTAAGTATTTCTTTTTATTTCAAAGTAATCGGCGGCATATTTTCGGGAATATTGCCTGCTACATTAAGCCTAGAATTTCTTAGCTAATGAATATTTATTAATACGTTATTGTGAAAAATCTAGGAAGAGTATCACACAAGTATTTCTATCATGCCGAGCCTCACTAATGCTATTATCATCCTGTCATATTGAATTAGCTGGCAAAATCGGGCAAGACATTATAAAACTTGTTTGTATTTAGCTGTTTTTTTTTGTCACATTGTTACATGTGATGTATTAGAAGTGATAATACATTAACTTAGTTAAGTTAATTTAACTATTTTAAACATCATATGAGCAGACAAAATTAGTTATTCGCAGCTACAGTAAAAACCGGCATATAAGAACCTAAAAATTAAGAACATGCTAGGCTAAGATTAGCCATTTTAAGTACCATTTCATTAGAACCTTGCAGTAAATCTATGTATATAAGAAATTGTAAATGTTAAAGCTAACCGTAAAAAGTAGGTTCTTATACAGGTTTTTACTGTACTACACTAATATTGGCCCCTGATATGCTGCTTCCCCAGTCACGCAAACACATATATTCAAGAAAGAGAACAAAGCTGACTATTTGTTCATAGCTTTCTACGGCCAGCAATCCTCCTTGGTTACCATGAGAATGGCTTTCAAACAATAAAACGTTCTGTTCCCTGCTGCTAAAACACAACAGCATTGACTTATCTGGTGGTGCAATAATAATAATAGCACATTTATTGCCAGATGAGATTGTCATGAGTACCAGTTTGTCTTTAAGACAGGCTGGAGAGAAAACTGCACTATCTTCTATCATTGTCAGTCCAAACTTATCATATCTTGTTGCTAGGGCCTCCTGGACATTTAAATTTGGCTGGTTTACTGGTAGATTCAGATTGTTGTAAAGAATGTTTCCTTCTCTGATTGAGTTAGCAAATGCTGCCACAGTTGATAAAATATTGTGAGGAGAAGGGACAGGAACTGTGCCAGACAGAAACTTCATAGCCCCAATGACAGTGATGATAGTACAAGCATTACTGCCCATTGGAATTCCAAAGATCAGGGACTGACATAGTTGTTGTAGCAGAATCCATTCAATGACATGACCGTAGTGTACATATAGATGTAGGATTAGTTGCTGTTGTGGCGGGAACATATATGATGGCTGGGTTGACTGTGATGGCTGAGTTGACTGTGATAACTGTGATGGCTGGGTTGACTGCGATGGTAGAGATGACTGAGTTGACTGTGATAACTGTGATGGCTGGGTTGACTGTGATGGCTGAGTTGACTGTGATAACTGTGATGGCTGGGTTGACTGCGATGGTAGAGATGACTGTGATGGCTGTCTTGAACAGACTCCTCCGCTGCATCCTGGACACTTGACAGGTCCTTGTTTAGGGCGAGTGTGTCCTTTTCTTGGGTGTCCACATTGAGAACACTTTGGAATACGTCTGTTGTTAGAGGCTTGCTGCTGCTGTGGCATTGGGTCAGAAGTACTTCTGCGGGAGGTGTGTCTGGTGGATGTCCTTTTGGTAGAATTATTGGATACTTCGTTTCTTCTGGAAGGATGTCAGAATATCGAAGTCTTGTATTGGATCGCAGAATTCCATCAGTGAGCATCGGTGTAAAGGTGAGAATAGAACTTCTTTATCGATTCCATATCTGTTGTCATGGTAACTATAACCCTCCAAAGAGATGCCCCTCAAAAGTCAGTTTTTCAAATCTATCTTTAAAACTAACTCGGTGACCTATGTTTTTTATAAGCGTATTTAAAAGTTTGCAATATTCCTCACCTCCTGTGTAAATTTGAAAAAAATCTGTATTGTGGAAATCGAGATAAATCGAAAAAGGCCTTTTAAAGATTTAAAAAAATTCCACTGTACAGTTTTTTTCCAAAATGTCTCAAATGTTAGATAAAGTTGAATGCTACTTGCATGGAAAATTTCAACATAGGTCACCGAGCAAAGTTTTGAGATAAAGAGGAATATTTTATGCACGATTTATTTCCGGTTCGCACGATTTTACGCAGTATTTTTATTTCCGGTGAGCTGCGCGCGCTACTTTTTGATAGGAAAATCAGCTGACGTATGCGTCAAAGCATGACGAGTGCACGTCGCGCGCGCACGCAGCTGAAAACCCTTTCGAGCCTCCTTAAGCTTTTCATCTGTTCAGAAAACTACGCTGTTAGGCTCAGCCTATCTATATATATTAGTAATAGTAGCAGCAGCAGTAGCAGTAGCAGTGGTAGTAGTAGTGGTAGCAGCAGCAGTAGTAGCAGTAGCAGTAGCAGTAGCAGTGGTAGTAGTGGTAGTAGTGGTAACAGCAGCAGTAGTAGTAGTACACATGTAGTAGCAGCAGCAGTGGTAGCAGCAGTAGTAGCAGCAGCAGTAGAAGTAGTAATGGTAGTGGTAGTAGTGGTAGTGGTAGGGATAGTGGTAGTAGTAATGGTAGTAGTAGTAGTAAGATTGCTTTATTTGCATGACCGCAAGATTTTACAGTATTGCAAAAGCATATTTATAGCAATTAATAACAAAACAAGACTAATAGTACTCTAATATTATGCTAATGAACTTAAGTTACATCACTTTCACTTGATAATAACAATGTATCACGTATATTCATACACAAGGAAAAAAACTTCATTACTAGCTTATTCACATGATAGTCGTTAGAGTTCATGAGAAGTTTTATACTTTCTGAGGTTGATTTCCTTTCCATGTCAGGTATTATTTCATTGATTCAAGGATATATATTTCTCTTTCATATTAGTTGTATATCGCCTAATTCTATCATTATCCGAGGATTCAGGATCTGAATTGGATAGATGATATTGTTCTATCAATTGGAATAAAATCCGGAGTTATTAATAAAATGTAAATTCTTTGACATGAGGAAAGATTGTTTGACTATAGAGTCATTATCTTTGTTGTTTAGATAAACAAAATATTTCATAATTTTCTGATTAATTGGGATTATTAACGGTAATCTTCCAAGTTCGGCTCTGCAAGCTACGTTAGAGGCCTCATTGTTTACTTCTAAGTAGTGTTTACAAAATTTGAGATGAATTTTTTCTATCGGGGAACTATCCCATGTTTTAAAGTTCTGCTTAGTGTACATCCCCCATATCTCACTGTTTTAGCTTAAGATCGGAAATATCATTGTGTCAAAAATCTGGGATGCGGTATTGGGATTAAGTCTATTGAGAAATGTACGTTTTCGTATACTAGAAAAGGCGTGCAGGGCTTTTTCTTTTAAGTGTTCGACTGCAAGAGTAAAATTTCCCGTTGGAGTTAAACGTGTACCTAAATAGGTGTATTCTTGAACAATTTCAATTGGCTCGGTGCCTATATTGAAGTTGATGTCAACGGATTTCCTTGGGCGTTTTTGGAATATCATCACTTTTAGCATCCATGTTTTACAATATGAAGAGAGAGTGTTTAAAGAGTTTTGTAATCCTGTTTTGGATCTTGATAGGATGATCAAATCATCTGCATACCATAGTGAATTTAGTTTTGTTCCATTTGGAAGAACAAATGGATCAGACAGCGTGTTTTCGAATGAATACGGCAAATTGTTTATATAGAGGTTAAATAAAAGAGGACTTAAAATACATCCTTGACGTACACCTCTTGAGTATGAGAAAGATCGAGTTTTGTTTTCTCCAATTCTTATGGAACATGTAGAATTGCAATAAAGGCTTTTGATCAGATTGTAGAAATGTCCTCCTATGTTGATTTTGAGCAGAAATTTGTAAAAAACGTAAAAAAGGATTAAAATGAGGTAACAGTTTTTGCCTGTTAAGAGTTTCCTTTAAAAGAGAGTTCTGATTGGCCAGAGTGATAACTTTGGTTTTGGTTTTACAAAACTCCATTGAAAACTACTTCACTAAACTTCATTTTTGCAGTGTACGTTTCAACGTCAACGCTGGAGAAAGTTGTTAGAAAACAGTAGTGGATGAAGACCCCAGAATTGTTGTGGTTTGATCTTTTCATAATTTTTTGAGGGGCTGGGAGGGGCCACTAGAGAACCTTTATTGGAGAGGTAGGGATATTTTCTGAGACAAGAGGCTCCAAGCAGCCTTTACTCATGCGCATGCGTATGAAAGTTTTATGATATATTTTAAACATGATAAGATGTCCGACATGGAGAAGAGTTCCTCCTTTCATTCAGTCATCGTTCCTGCAAACCACGTTGTTTACTATTGAATGTTTTGGAAATGAAGGGTGTACGACAATGAAGCCAGTGATTCTTCTAAGTCTTATATACAGTATACCAAACGTGAACATAGTGATGTATGTATGTAGGAGATGCTGTTGTGACACTTAAGCAACGGTCTTTTACCGGAAGTGAGAGTAGCCGGAAGTCACTAAACAGGAAGTGTAAATGGCAAAGACTTGAACCGGAATTGCACAATTGAAAATATGCGTGCATAAATTTGCATGCAAAATCGTGACACAAATAAAAATAATAATAAGAAAAACGGAGCCGAAACCTTACCTCATGCCGCTTCGCGCATGAGTAACAACAAAATACTGTGTTGCACCTCAAATAAACGCCGGTGCAAAGCACACTTTGAACACATTAGCAAGCACTCTTTTTTCTCTGTTTCTACTGACGAAAAACTAAGCACACTGAATGTGAAATTTTAGCATGGCGATAAGACAGACTGTTATCTTACAAACATTTGCTCACAAGTACGTAACTAAAAGAAATTTTGAGACACATGCAAATATCTTTCCCGGAATTAACAACCATGTGCCATAAAGATAGTTTTAATTGACGAATGCGGATGTTTACTCATTCCTCGCTTTTTTTCTCTCGCACCACACAACTCGTAAAATATCCACATGTATTATCAGTTGAATCAAATGTGGCATGTAGAGCTGAACTTGAACTAATAGAGCAGTTTTCAATTGAGTATGAAAAGTAACTACACAATTGCTTTGGTTTCTCATTGCTATGCTTTGTGATTGGCTAAAAAATCTCGCGCCACTTTCTCGACCAATCAGAAGTAAAACCAAAACCAAAACCAAATAATAACCAAATAATCAGAAGTAAAACCAAAACTAAAATCGTGACTTGCTTGCACACGTTTTTGCGCGCTTGGCGCCGCCGACGCTGACATGTAAATGCTTCGAGCTCTGATTGGTTTATTGGATTGTTTACGACTGCTGTGTTTGGTCAGAGTAATTAATTTGGTTTTGGTTTTACCACACTCAATTGAAAACTGCTCTAAGAAAGTAATTAATTACACCTTATATCTTCAAAATAAGGACAATAACTGTTGTTAAACAGATCTATTTAATGTCGGCAGATCTTCATTCCTCCGGCAAAAATAGTTTCTATTCTAATCTTATGAGGATGTCCGAATTCTATAATCTGCCTGATTTTGACTCTATTTTCTTAACGGATGCTAATATCAAACACTATGTAAACCTAATGCAACAAAAGTATATTCTATATTGGCAACATACTATTCAACATTCTAAGAAACTCGAATTTTATAACACCTTTAAGAACGAATATACTTTATTCTATGGCAAAATGCAAATAAAATAAATAAAATTATGAAATTCATCTTTTCATGCTTACATCTCCGCAATAATCTGTTATCGACTGAAACCGATGTTACTTGTAGTTTTGCTTTCTTCATTTTCTTATTGTAGTTTCTTAATTCTGTTAAGCTTTTGCAATACTGTATGAATTTTATGGTCATGCAAATAAAGCTATTTTCTTGTTGTCGTTCGTCGCTATTTCGCGGCTCTCGTGTCGCCGATTCAAGGCCGTGTCGCTTGTCGGAATTTACCCCTAACAGGGCCTCGTTCTTGCGTCCTTATTTACTGTTGTATTTCTGTACATTAGAAATAAACATGAATATGAAACTCACTTGACTGTAAATTAAATTGTCATGCTGTCGTGAACTCATGGCTTTGTTTCCAACGCCCCAGCATGTGTTTGTCACGTAATCCCTTTGGGATGATTGTGTTATCTCATATTTTGTGGGGGTAGGGGTTGCATAAGATTGTATGAAATTAAAGGGATTGTGTGATGTTTGACCGTGCAGGGGAGGGTAGGGGGTTCATGTAACTCTCGACGCCACTCGTGGTCATGAGAAGAGATGCTAATTTTAAAGACTCTTGAAATTCATAACGAAAATGCGGGGTGGCTTCAAATGATTTGGCGGGGAAATTCTCTATACATCTGTTTCTAGTCACTTCATAGTATTTGAACCAGTTTACCCTGTGATGGACTAGCATCCCATTCATTACATAATATAAAGTTATCTAGGGTACAGTTACTCACCATAGTTTGAAACCAGTCTCAAATTGCTTTTTTCCGAGATTTGCTTGGACAAGGCTTGAAGGGCAACTTGTAATGGTGATGCTCTGACACAAGATTGGTTAGAATGTTGATGTATGGCGAAAATTATGCCAAAACCTGGCAGGGCTTTTTTTACTTCAAAGATCACCGCCCCAGAATCTCCTGAATCTGCCAATTTCTCCTGTGTTCCATCGTCTATGCACAAGCAGTTCTTACACCATTTTTCTGGACAAGATACATAGACCGTTCGCTCTCACTTCAGACTGACTTGGTTGTCGTTCTGCATATCTTTGACAGGAGTGACAACGTATCTATACATTGAGCAATCCATCCCCAAGTATTTCAAATTTAGGTTCATGGGACTTCGAACTCTCAATCAGAAATGTTGGTGTAGCAATCCCACCTAGACCAACACGACGGGATGTTGTGGTGTATAAAGTTGTCCGTCCACTCTTGCACAGCTCTTCAGCATTTGATATTGCTTAAGTTGTTGCTTCACTGCAGTCACCGCTTATGCGTTTTCCGGTGTTAATCATTTGAGCTGCATTTGAGCATCGACGAAGTATTCTTTGCCATTCCATCTCACATTGCCACTGAAACCTGTCGTGTAGTTTCCTACGACTCTGGGTGGCTTCAACATAGCTCTCTTAAAATCTTCTTCGTGGTTCTGTATCGAAACTCTCTCCCACGTGGAGCAATAGAGGTTTTGCACGGCAGCCATGTTGCATGGCAGGAACAATAGATTCTTTTCCCTATGGGAAAGAATGTTCTTTCTAATGCAAGACATTTTCATTGTTCCTGCCATGCAACATGGCTGCCGTGCAAAACATCTATTGGAGTTGAGGTGGTTTTCTTTAATTGATTTTAGTTCTTTATATTTCTCTGACAACTGTACTCCCGACTCTGTCAGGTCTTTCAAGCTACCAGATGCAGTGTTTTCCTTTATAAGCTCTCCATATTCACTTAAATGATATTTTTGATAGTTCAGGTGGTCATTCAATCCAGGATGAATAATTTCTGATTTCTTCGAGTGTTTCATCACATAATTACAGGACAGTGCATACAAGGTACCGCCATCTTCCACAACAGCACCCAAGGTCCTGGATGCTTCTTCTTGTACGCCAATGCTTGCGCCCAAACAAAGTACTTCACCCTGCTCTTGAGCCTAATTTGGCCTCCATGGGTCACACGTTCTGAACCAAAATCCGTCCACAACATCCACAGGGAAAGGTCCAAGAGTGTGTGGAAATTCAGACTCGCCGACTGGGACGAAGCCTTTACCAAGAAAACATAAATCGTTATACATGGTTTCTCAGTCTGCTTGGACTCCGTGATTTTAAAAGAGGCTTGCACGGAGGTCACATGGCGATGTTGGTCAAGTATATGAAGGTTCTTGCTTATTATTTCGCTGATTTCATCAACCTGAGATGGGCATTCAATCTTTTGGGTTGGCCATATTGATACTCAGAGGTGTAACCTTAAGGATATTGGCTGCATCATTGTACAGGTCTGACCATTTTAATTTCCCCTCCATTTCTTCAAAACATTCTTCGGCAGCAAATTCCAAGTCTTTTGTATACCAGACTCACCACAAAACACGAAAAATTTAACCACGACCTGATCACCCTCTAAGTATTGTAATACACGCTTGCATTCCTCATGCTCAGCTTCAAACTTCATGGTTGCTGTTACAATCTTTTTCATTTTCTGTTGCGTGGCCATAGATGAATGAACACCGTCAACTGGATCTCTGGAGATGTCATCCTTAAAGACTGGATCTGATGCTTTCTCATCTGTGGTCATCTGTTCACGTGTTTCCAACTCTGAAATATATACAGAGAAGAAATTTTAGCGGTCATTATAAGGAAATCTGATGAAAGAAAAGAGCATCGGACCTAAAGAAAGATATACATGTTTAACTTTAACTTGAAGGTTTAATGTCGATTTTTCCCACTTATATCTTTCTTTATCTGTGTAACATGTTATATGATGTAATATGTAAAACCGTTTGGTCCTTTCACATGTATCGGATACAATTTATTTCGTTTCAACGTCGTCGTTATTAGCTATTTGTATGTATTGCATTATACACCTATTGTATTTAAGACCGAGTCCACCAGAGGACCAGGCAGGGGTGATAAATGCAATCTCTCCAATTTTTATGAAACTTCGCCAGATTGAAGGAACCACTCAATAGCTCAAAAACAAAAAGTGGTTTGGTTTTGCGATATTTCCCCTGGGAGTTAGACCAAAACCCTAACCCCAACTCATGAAACCCTAACCCTACCCTAGCCCTGGTCAACTTGTTCATTTTTCAAGTGAAAAGATCCACTTGAGCTGATCAAAAGCAGTACGACCAAATTGCGCATTTTTTAAGTGAAGCGAGCAACTTGAGCTGATTAAAAGCAGTGAAAAAAGATCTTGTGCATTTTTCAAGTGAAACGAACAACTTGAGATGATTAAAGGCAGTGAAGCGAACAACTTTCACTTTCGGGATTGCTATTATGAATAATAGTAACTTTAGATAATTAGATTAGCTGATTAGTGTGTTTAGATAATTATCTGAAAACACTAATCAGCTAATCTAATTATCTAAAGTAATTATTATTCCTAAAAGAAATCCCAAGGGGCATCTAGTACACAAAGACAAAATGCTGCAGGATTTGTTTAAATTTTATTGATGAAAGGAACATTTTGAGCGGTTTAAAAGCAGTGAAACGAACAACTTGAGTGCTTTAAAAGAACTTGAGATTTTTCTGTGTTTTTGTTAAGTGAAACGAGCAACTAAAGTGGTTTAGCTGCAGTGAAATGAACAAGTTGAGAGTTTAAAAGCAGTGAAACAAACAACTTGCGATTTTTGCAAGTGAAACGAAAATCTTAGCTGTCTAGAGGCAGTAAAACGAATAACTTGCGCTTTTTTCGAGTGAAACGGACAACTTGAGCTGTTTAAAGCCAGTGAAACTAACAGCTAAAGCGGTTTAGCCGCAGTATAACGAACAACTTGAGCTGTTTAAAGGCAGTGAAACCAATAACTGGCGCTTTTTGCGAGTGAAACGAAAAACTTAGCTGTTTAGAGGCAGTAAAACGAACAACTTGCGCCTTTTTCGAGTGAAACGAACTTGAGCAGTATAAAGGCAGTGAAACCAACAACTTGTGCTTTTTTTTTAATGAAACGAACAACTTCACAGTTTTAAAGCAGTGAAACGAACAACTTTCACTAACTCTAACCCTTACTCTAGACCTTGCTTAAACCCTAAAAGTAACCAAAGCCGAAGGAGGCACATGAACAAGCTCCCGAGACACACTCGCTGTCACATGGAAATTTGGCGAGACACACTTGCTATCACATGTAAATTCGGCAAGACAATCCCGCAATCGCCAATTAGTAGTAGTCTAGGGTCAGATTTAACCCCGCTACTGGATTCCCTGGATTCCCCTCATTAGCTATGCTTAGTCATGACGTCACAATATGCCTTCCTGCATATTAATAAAGGAAATGCCTTTTCATGACGTCAACTACCTATTCCTTTTGTGTTATTTTGAAACAATAGAAACAATAGACCGGCCCAAACTTGCCCGCTCTATTCCAACTCACTTCAAAAGAAAACACAACTGACACAGATATCCTTTACAGACATAGATCAAAACAATATGCCTTGACCAGGACTCGAACCTGAGTTACTGTGGCCACAACGCTAGACCATCAAAGCTGTGGTTGATATTATAGCTGAATAAATTAATTAGAGGTTTCCGAAACATTCAAGTTTAGAAGCAATGAAATTGCACAGTGTAAAAGTACGCTAGTAAAGTGATAAGGTCGTGTCAGCAATATTTTGGCAGAGTAAATACAAAACCTAGATCAGCTCAGATAGAAATCCAGCTCAAATTGCTAAACAGCAACGAAACGAGCTTACTGATTACTTCAAGTCAGATTATGGGTCAGTTCCATGGCAGGAGTATATGGTAACCCCACATTAGACTAGCTTGTCAACACTCGAGAGCAT
>JAJLRJ010000004.1:23782933-23811933 GCA_024195265.1 Dendrophyllia cribrosa
ATGTCTCTTTCTATTGCCCGCTTTTGTTGTTGCTCCTCTCCTCTTCTGAGCAGAGGAACTCCCTTTTCTTGAAACAATTCTATCACTTGGCCCAGCTTCATCATCATCGTCATCATTATCTCAGTCAGTTATTGTAATCGCCTGGCTGTTCAAATCCGACTTCCCGTATTCCACCGAATCGTCAAAAAGGTCGGTTCGAAGAGGCAGGACAGATGCAGGAATGACATCG
The DNA here is from genome assembly GCA_024195265.1 of Dendrophyllia cribrosa. NCBI lineage: Eukaryota > Metazoa > Cnidaria > Anthozoa > Scleractinia > Dendrophylliidae > Dendrophyllia > Dendrophyllia cribrosa. Next base: position 23,783,163 of record JAJLRJ010000004.1, read on the forward strand.
GCCACCATTTTGCTAATTTGCGTTGGTGAAACCGGAGCTTTTCCGCCACCTGTTTTCATTGATTCCCTCGTTTGGTGGTCAAATTCTTTGTTTGTTTGAACTTTCATTCGTTTCCAGCATCCTTTTATTGTTTTTAAATCTCTTTGGTTGCCACTTGGATTTGCCGCGTTAAATTGTTCTAAAACTGCTTTCCAGCGCAGGCCGTTTCTTTTTTCTTCAGGTTACTGTTATCGTATCCCTTGCTTTCAATTGCAGGAAATTGTTTGGCAAGTTCAGCCAGAAGAAGTTTCTCTTCTTCGGCAAAAATTGTTGTCCTGGCTTTTAAGCACATGACGTCTAATGCAGATGTATTTGATAAAATATTCATATAGTATCTTTTGCACATCGACCAAAACAATAGCGTGACTCGCTAAACCATGATTTACCCGTGGACTCCGGGAGCTTTGGCTCGTTCACGTTCTAATAATGCAAATTCAACCAAGTTTAGACGTGGTTTATGAAGTCCTCATCTTAACGCGATTTAGACTTAAACCAGGTCTAACCTAGGCTTCGTTTAAATAATCGGCCCTTTAAGTTTATACAGGATAAACAAATTCCAAAGGAACAAGTGAAATTATTCATGTACATGAACTTGGAACCTTGCAAACACATACAAGTTTGTTGCACTTTTCTAAGCATTTATGAAAGTGTTATGTAAATTAAACAATAAGTGAATGAATAAATGAAACCTATTTCGTTTAACAAACACATAAAGCGTAAGTTAATTAATCGAAAATAAGCTCATGTCTTTAAAAAATAATAAGTAAAGTTAAGAATTGTAGTTACCCTGCAGCTTGGAGTAGCAAAAGGGGACTGCATAACACTTTGAAATGTATTTGTACCGTCTGGCACATTTTCTCTGGAGAAGTCTAAACTAAAGGCTTCTTTATTCTTCTGTTACCCTCTCTTGGTCTCTTCTCTGAGGGTTTATGTGGCATTGTGCCGGTAGAAACATGGCTTCTTTTCGAATCAGAAGGGTCCATGGAACTAAAAGGTACCAAAGGAATAACAATCACAGCACCAAAATTAACTAGTATTCTTGATAGTATTGAGCCATTTGGTCCATAATAAAATCGGACATTCATTCGAAGTCGCAAGTAGAAACTTATATCGACGACAAACCTGCGTTTAGGAAAACGCTTTCCAGTGGAAATCTGAAAGACACTTGTAACACGTGTCACCGGTTGTCACTCGAGAGGTCATCTAACGAACGATTTTAAGTGAACTTTAGACCGCCTAAAACTGGATAAAATGTGGGTTCTTCTGCGTTCTTCTTCGCCAAAACATGACTTAGCCTTTGATTTGTATGACTGAAGTCCATATTTGGAAAGAATGCAACTCCTCATTTGAATAAAAAGTATTTTCATTGACCTCGTTGCGGGGCACTGATCACATTGTCATGCGAATGATATTTTCAACAATGGAATAATCGTCTTGCTTGGTCAGGCATGACAAAAAAATGCAACTAAATTGAAAAGAAAGCGATAAAGAATTAAAAATTACAAACAACTGACCTTTCTCAGCGAAAAAAAAAATGAAAAATTAACCGATGAGAAGATGGAGAATTTCTTCGCTCAAACGCGCCATTTTCCGTTGCCCTGCTGTGACGTGGCGCCGAATAGACGTATGGGATACTATTCATCCCTCCTCTGGTTACTACTATTGATTTGTCTTATAATTTAAATTTCTTTAACAGATTTCGTACTTCAGGTACAGGTGCGTGGATGTTCAGTTACAATCCCTGCAGCTCCTTTTCACTTGGCCAACCAATTGGTAACTGTTTCGGTGGTGATGTAGCTGTAAGTACTATTTCATGACTGTGTAAAATTGTTGAGTTGCTGGAAATAAAAGTTACCTCCGGCAGTGTAAACGATAACCGGTGTTTTCCATGCAAGCTGAAAAATGAATAAAGCTACTTTGAGCTCCACATTTTCATACACATTAAATTTATTTAGATAGAACGCAAAACTAAGTACCAAAGAGGGTTGTCCAATACTCGGACAAATTTATGCATAACATTGTATTATATTATATGACCATAACAATAGTTTAACAATACATTCTAGAACGACGCAATATAGCACAATGTATTACAGTACAATGCTATGGATAAATTTGTCAGAGTATTGGACAAGTATGACTAGCTCCTGACCAACGACTCATACGTTCCTAATTTTGCAAGTTTCAACTTACAGTTATGTGTCGTTATTTCTCGTTTAATTTTCCAATCAAATCGTAAAATGCAACGTTTCTTGACCTACTTTTCCTGGCTTTCGCGATAACTATTTTTACTTGTAGACTCGTCTTTTTAACTTCTTTTGTAAAATTCCAATTTTGTATATTTCAGGTCTGTGCATGGGTCAAAGATGTAAGTTACATAAACATTGGAAATCAAAGCAGATTTTCTTGTGGTACCGATATATCATTGGGAAAACGACCCCGGCTAGAATATACCAATGACAGGTATGTACTGACGTTTCTCAAATGATGAAGCATTATTTTAGTGTGTGATGGATCATTGGGGCATGGATTGCGCAGTGGTGGGCGCACTCGTCTCCCACCGATGTTGTTCCGGTTATTTATTTATTTATTTATTTATTTATTTATTTATTTATATTTTCGTCCGGTACAGGATCATTGGCCGGGCGTTCAGAGACGTAGTTCAAATGAATTTGAAATCAGGCTCTAAAACTGAATTACATTTTGCGCCTGTGAAAAAATAGATTCTGGCAGGGTAAAAACTCTTATTCTTCGGCCGTTTCAACTTACTGCGGTTATAAACATGACAAAACAACGCATGTTGTAAAAAACTTTGATTAATGACGACGTTTCGTATGCTTCAACATACATCTTCAGAAGTGACAGTTGGATATAATACAATAAAATTTAAATTCAACGGGCCACAACATTAAATGGGATCATTTTGAAATTTTAACAACTGGGCGATCGGATATCCATTGTACAATTAAGGAGACATTATTGATTAAGGATTTAAAACCAGCTTTAAATGAAAATGTGGGTAGTGAGAAACTTTTTCTTTACTAGCCTTGTATATATGTTTATATTTTCTAGCAGACTTTAAGATAGGTCTGTATATTATCATTTTTTCACTATTCTCATTTCTTTTAAATTAGGTTCCAGTCTTTCTCCATAGCATTTAAATTTTATTGTATTATATCCAACCGTCACTTCTGAAGATGTATGTTGAAGCATACGAAACGTCAAGTCATTAATCAAAGTTTTTTACAACATGCGTTGTTTTGTCATGTTTATAACCGCAGTGTGTATTTTATTTCTGGCAGGGTGTTTCAGTCATTAATACGACCTCGTTCCCAGGGTCTTTCATCTCTCCACCGCATAGGGGGCGGGAAGAAGAGAATCCTGGGAGTGAGGTTTTCATAAATGTCCACCAAAAAAATGTCCACCATTGAGCGATGACATTTCACCATCGAGCGCGGACAATACCGCTAGCTGTGTAGGGGTAGGTGTTTTCAATCCACTTCTCGGCGTTTAGATGGAAACACTCTTTCATCCGCAAATTGATCATTAAATACAAAGAAAACGAAGTAATAATATGCTTTGTTCAAAAGTTATGAATTATTAACGAGTTTACATGTAAGAACTGGATAACTGTAATGAAACAATGAAATAATTTGTATTGTTTAGGTTTTTTGGATGGAAGGTTATAATCTGGCTGAAATGTAATTACAGTTTGAGACGTATAGAGGATGCGAAATTTCGAGTATTTCATCATAAGGATCAGAGCAACCCCAGGGTAAGCAAAGATAAAACAAACAACAGTTAGTCTTTTAGTAAAAAAGCAATAAAATATGTATCATTGCCCTCTATCTTTCTATTTATAGTGGTATTTACAGGAAATCTAATGTAGCTGGCAATCGTAAGCCAATAACTAGCTGGACACACTGTCCGAGAGTTTGTCACTTTGGATGTCGGCAATACACTTGTGTGGTCGTTAATTATCTGGAGACTGACTTAAGGAGGCTCGTAAGGGTTTCTTGCTTTCAATAGTGTGTCTAAATGATGATATATTAAAAATAACGCAACGGGTGATATGGACAACTTTTGGATATCTATACGACGCTATTATCGACAATACTTAAGGGTGCTTATGACGTCATTGCCATTACCATGGCAACAGTACAGCTCTCTGAAAAAAGCCTCCGAAACTCAGTTTTCGCTTATTATCTTTAAAACTTATTCGGTGGCCTATAAATAGTTTTTTCTCAATTTGGAAAGCACAACATATTTTCTTTTCTTTTTGGTGCTATAACAAAAATCTATCTGGTGGAAATCAAGTTATTTCCAAAAAGGTTGTTGTCAGATAAGAAAAAAATTCCGCTAGATAATTTTTTCTCAAACTTTTGTTTAAGATAGGAAATACCGAATACTGCTTGCATACAGAAAATCAGAATAGGTCACCAAACAAACTTTCGAAATAAAGAGGAATATTTTATACACGATTTATTTCCGGTTCGCGCGATTTTACGCAGTATGTTCATTTCGGTTTTCCGGTGAGCTGCGCGTGCTACTTTTTGATAGGAAAATCAGCTGACGCGTTCGTCAATGCATGACGAGTTCATGTCGCGTGCGCACGCAGCTGAAAACCCTTTGGTGTCAAGATCCAAATGACACGTATATGCTTTTTCCCCAGCAATTCATTCTGACGCACAGGTGTGCTTGTCCAAATGGTTGTCCAGAGAATCCTGGTACTACTCAATCCACAGTAACACCTGCTCCAAGTAAGTTTAATGTAATTTCCAGACATGCAAGAATATATATGCCATGTCTGCATATACCAAACCACGCCCCGACTGTTCAAAAGGTGGATAGCGCTATTCACCAGGTTCAAAAGGTGAATAGCGCTATCCACCGTATAAATCACTATCCAGTGGATAACACAATGGATTTTTTTTAATACTTATCCACTGGGTAGTGATTCATCCAGTGAATATATTACAGTAAAAACCCGCAAACAAGAACATGTGGATTAAGAACACCCAGGCTGAAATTTGATAAAAAAGGACCATATATTTTAGAACACATTCAGCATGAAAATTGAAAATTGTTCTTATGTATAAAAACTCTTCCCTTTTCAGTTTAATAGAACAAACAGTGTCTGTAGCTTTACTGTGGTATTGCACTAAGATCTCTGTATAAATGCTAGTAATTTCACTTGCTGTGCATAGCAAATGTACAACAACTGTATTTGGAATTAAAAGTCTTATAATTACATGAAAAATATGCAATAAAATGAATGTCACCATTTGTCAAAGTGTTGTGTGTCTCAAGTTTAATTTTCTCTCAAAGTTATGTATTTCATCATAGTTAGGAAATCCCTTACATTTTTTAAGAAGTAAAAAATTAAGAACACTTAAGAACACTTTCAGGCTGATTTCACCTAAAATACCCGATATATAAGAACCCAATCAGCCTGAACCCCGAAAATGGGTGTTCTTGTATGCGGGTTTTTACTGTAGCTAGCCATAGTAGGTCCACATCAGCTGTAAAGTTGCCTATCTTTTTCTCGACCTTCTTTACTAAATAAAGTATGTATGTATGTGTAGCGCTATCCACCTTTTGAACAACCGGGGCCAGATAAATCACTATCCAGTTGGTAAGGGTTAACAAACTAATTTGTGTTATGCAGTGGATAATGGGTGGATCTAAGTTGATATTTTTCATCGTTCAAATAAAATATATATCCTGTCTAATATAAATATTACATTATAATTATTATTTTAATAGAATTGTACCTGTAATGCGCATGTGATCATTTTATGGAATGTGCGCAATAGAAATTAATAAATTATTAATTTTAAAATTATTATTATAAGGACATTATAGGACCACGTGACCCGAGATGAATTGACCGCAGCCACGCTTGTAGATAGTCATGTAATGTTCAGTGGTAATATCTGTTTCCTAATTTCAGTGTGTATCTGTGAATAAGCCAGATTAGCTCCACAGCTTAAAGTACTCGACCACTTTAAACAACAGCTATTTTTGTTGTTATTGTTGTTGGGAAAAAAACTTACTATATTTTATTGTGCATTTGAAGCTGTTCCAGATGACTGGAAAAACATCGGAGTTCCAGCATGCATTGCTGCTGGATCCGTCCTTTTTGTCCTTTTCGCATTCTACGTTATATTTCGATTGATCAAAGGAAGAGACATTGATAACCAAGAGAGGGAACGCCTAATGGGTGACGGTGGAAATGTCGAAGAAAGAAATAACTTATATAGTATAAGAAGCAAGGGCTCACAACTGCTAGCTCCGTGTTTAAAATGTAGGATGTCTAGAGACCATGCAACACAAGAAATGTTTTAAGTTTGACTTTGGTTATCAGGAGGAACATTTGTACCTAACCACTCGGTTAAATTGACTCTAGGGAGAAAGTAGGGTCATATCAGTATTCATAACACCCTCTTTAATATAAAATCATTATCTGTGTTCGTGCCTTTGCAGTTAAGCTGAGTAAAGCGGAGAAGTTTGGTCTGATAGTTGGTATTTGTACTGCTGGAGCAATCATGACCATTGTTGCTGTCCTACTGGTCATTTGGATATATCACAGGAGGCAGATGGATAAGAACCTACATCTCATTCCAAGTCAGCCAGATGATTTGAACTCCGTGAACAGTGGCAAAAGTGCAAGCGCGCCTGTTTGCGGCTAGTTAAATCATATCACATGGATATTTTCTTGATATTTTAAGGTTACAGTGTACCTTCAGATCGAAAATTTATTGAAATTTTTTTTTGGCGTCAAAATAAAGTTTAAAGAATGAACTTTCATCCAAAACAAAAATTATCGAAAAATAGTGAAAATTGACGGAGAAATGACGGTATTACTTTTGTGGGCGGAGTTTGTTTATGAAGCGACATGTTTTTTTAAGCGCTGTTTTCTCAAAGTTAATTTTTCGCTTGTAGGGGACACTTTAAAGAGCTACAACTCAAAGGAATTTGTTCGATTTTCCTCAAGTTTGGACAGAAGCTTGGCTAACATATAATCAACAAAAACGTGTCGGCGAATTTCTTATTTCCGAAAACGTTTTCGTCAAGAGCCATTTCCGTGCGATCACTCCAACTTTTTTTCTCCCTTTTTCGAGAATATTCTGTAACATTTCATTGCAATTGAATATGGGAAATCGCCGACACATTTTTTTAGCGCTTCGTGTCCGGAAACCCGAGAACAAATCTAATTAGCAAAATACAATAATCGCTTCGAGTTATAGCGTTTTAAAGCTGATTCGGACGTTCGAATTTAGACGTCGTAAAAAATTCGACAATTCGTTTTCTTACCAAATGGTTTCCATATTTAGATAGCCAGCTTTATAAGCTTTAATTTGATATCTGGGTTTAGGTATATTAAGTGTAATCTTAAGACGCTAGAGCTGTTATACCGGAGACACCCCCGAAGGTACACTGTAACCTTAATCATGATCAAGAGGTTAAGAGAAATTTGTATCGAAATTATGTGATGGACTTGAACTTGGCTCAGAGTCAAATACCATGGCTTTGTAATAGCAAGGGACATATTAAGGTTAAACACCTGATTTAGGGCTAAACCGAGGTATTAACAAACCACGACCACGTTTAAAACTAGTCTTGTAGCTGTTGGTTTGGTTTTCGTGATTTGGCTTGGTCGACAAAATGATTACTGTTTGCTTTCATGAACAAGATAAAAAACAAAGGCATTTAAAAAGAGTAGGTAAGAAAAACATTTGGCTCAATAGCATTTAGTCTCTAAAATAAAGTTATTGAGAAAATAAATTTCAGAAAAATACTATACTAAGTATAAGCGTCCGCCATGTTGGTATCCGTCTTCAGGAAACCACATGGCGGTCATAGGCTGATTCAAGGAAAAACGCGAATGATGAAATAAATACTCCCTGATTTCTCTTAAGAATTATGAAATCTTAAAGTTGTCGTCAATTGTGAAAATTGATAAAAAAAATAAAAATAAAGGCTTCTTTAACATTTAATAATTGATTTTCGGACCGTCGCAAATGCGATCAAATTTCAAAATGCTATTTTTGTTACACCTAATTGATAACGTTGTCATAGAAAAATGAAAAATGAAAAAAGCCAAATAGGAATTAATTAGCTTAATCATCACAGCGACACGCGGCACTATTAAGCGTGCAGCGGCTATTGTTAATTTAAATTAAGCGTGCAGCGGTTATTGTTATTTGAAATTTACCTAGGTAAAAGTTGAAATCATATGGTAACCGTCCATGTTGGAAATATGTTGCTACCCGGTTGATGTTATTCTCTGAGAATAACTGTTACATGTGCACAGTTGCACTGCGAAAAAGGAAAAGTGCAAAAACCTGTTCTTAAACATAGTTCTTGTGCATGTTTTGAGAATTATTAAAATCCGGCGAGAATGTACTTTGTATTTCTAATTAATTCCTATTGGCCTTTTTTCATTTTTCGTTTTTACATTTTTCATTTTTCTATAACAACGTTATTGCAATTAGCTGTATATCCAAGGGTTTTTGTCAATGAACTTTTTATAACGATTTACGTCAGTTATCTGATAGCTTATTTTGGCGTTAGTTTAATTTTTAGAATTTTAATGACGTTTCGTGAAAACCAGCTTGTTTTATGCGGGTATCAGCGGCCAGCCCGAGGGGGCGACCCCCGGGCACTCAGGGGCATTTGTCACAGCAGCCATGACAAATACATGCTAAAGCCCTTCGGGTAGGGCAAAACATTGTGACAAATACCCCCATCCCTGGGGCAACCTGGGCAACATATTATAAGTATTTAAAAAAAATTCCCCTGTTTACTTGCAAAGAAAAAAAAAACAAATAACTCCAGCACAAGCAAAATGGGAAAACAATCACTTTAAGGACACTTTAAAGACAGGCATGACAAATAATCTATTTCAGAGGAATTGCACTATGTTTCATTTGAAGCTTTAATACGTCTCTGACCAAATATGAAAAAAGATGAAACTACACAGGCTGGCAAAATACTGATAATCATACTGAAAGATTTATAATATAATAATGATAATAATATTAATTGACATTGACAAAGTCTATTAAATGCCTGAAACTAAAGAGAGACATGATTATTGTTGCTGTTTTACCATTAGATAAAAACATGAGTGTTGCAACCGTAATTCCATAGCCTCATTCGTACACACAATTTAAATGTAAAATATCTGAAATATGAACAACAAGTATCTGGAAAATCTGTGATGTTTATACTTAAAAGGTTTTCCTCTTGTAAAAAGGTTATGAGAATAAAGAAGGCTTTGTGAATGTCTAGCTTGTTACTTGTGACAAAATACAACACTATTGTTTCAAGAGAGGAAACTAAATTTGTAACATATACTGTTTTTAAATGCACCACCAAGCGAAGCGCACGAAGGATGAAAAACCCCAGAATCAATTACACAATGAACTACTTTTAGATGAAATTACACTATGAACACAAAATGATAGTGATCTGCCCCGTGGGTATGACCCCGGGGTATTTTGCCCAAAACGCAAAAGCGCTCTAATGCCCCGCATGTGGGGTATGCTTTTGCTACAAATCCCCTGCTAAGCCCCTGGGTTGCCCGTGGGTTGCCCGGGGGTCGCCCCCTCGGGCTGGCCGCTGATACCCGCATTACTCTCTTTCAAAAAAAACTACTAGGCTTGGATACTGTATTATCTCACACAAAGTGTATTCAATTTAAACAAGAAAAATGAACAGGTGAAACTGGATAAAATAGTCAGAGGTGGAAGAGCATTTAAATGTATTCTAAAGGCTCCGTTCATACCTATCCTTAAATAAATCCTGTTTTTAAGTTAATTAGGTTTAGAAAATATATCCACACTTCCCATTATATTTGGAGTTAAAAACCTGTTATTAAATGGAACCTAATTGATGTCAATTACCATTCAAAGTTGTCTGAATCCTGTATTTTTAAAAAGCGTCGAGATAAAGACTATAAGAACTTGTTTTCAATAAACTATTTGTTGGTGTGAATGGATTGTTTGTTCATTCATATTAATAAGCAGGTATCACTGGCCTTTGGTGGGACGGACGCCATCAATAACCCAGTTCAGCCGATGCCCTCGTCTGAACTGGGTTCCAGCATAAGGAAATCGTATTTCCTTAACCCTCGTCAAAAATTAAATGCCGAAAGACGGATACAGATAAGTTTATTCGGCTTTAATGACCGCATACACGCTTGACCGTAGCGTCTGTAGGAACTTTTACATTTTTCAGCGGTTTTGGATTAGTCTCTGATTTCTTTCAATTTATTGTACAAATATTGTTTTATTAGCCTCCTCCACAGCCAACTCCGGCGTATGGGACGAAGAACAAAAAAAAAATCAGGAGAGGGGGAGAGGAGCCGAGGCGAGCGAGAAGCAGAGTTTCACCTTTTTTCTTTTCCCACCCTCTCCTTAGTCAGTCGCATTTTTGTCCTCTTTACCAGTCTCTTGTCTAGCTCTTTACTCGGCCCAATTTATTGTTGTCGTTTTGATATGGAATAGTATTTGTTTAATGATATTGTATATTAGGGAACTTCTTCCTCTCGTTCATGGAAACGGTAAATCAAAATAATTAAAGGGCCTTCTTTACATCCGCATAATATGCAACAAACATGTTTTCATATGCAATTTATTTCTTCTGTGTAAATATCGGTCTAATTCTCTAAATTGCCTACATAACAAAATTTAACCCACGAGATACTCGCTTATCGTTTCGTTATATATGAAAGCCTGAATTACATGCATATCGAAATGAAGGCGAGAAGATTCTCTCTTATCGTTTGTTAATAAAATTATGTATAAAAGCAGTTACATGCATAACGAAATTTTAGCGAGAAGATACTCGCTTATCGTTTTGTTATGTATAAAAGCAATTACATGCATAACGAAATTTTAGCGAGAAGATACTCGCTTATTTTTTGTTATGTATAAAAGCAATTACCAAAATAAGTCAACATTGTATTTTTCCATAGCCCTGACCTACAAAGTGTAGCCTCCTTCGCAATACAACAGAGATTGCGTTACAATCTAGTGGATCATCCGCTGACCGAGGAGCCCAGACATCTCGGTATATATAACGGAAATGAGGCTTCCATCTATGCTTTTCTCTTTCAAATATCAGAGCACTGGGATTTTTAATTTGCAACGCATCTTTAACATCCAAAGGTTGTTAACTGGAGTTTAGATTGTCATCATTTCCTATGGTAAGGAACGGACTATCCTTCTTTAATACTGATCTGTCTCCTTCAGGTCATGACAACAATTTATAATGTCCTTCGAGTTTAAGACGATATTTTTCCACATTTCTCGCGTTTACATCTGCTGTACTCGAAAACTTTGGTTACCTCCTTAAACAAACCGTTTCTGTCCTAAATGAAAAGGAAAGATATAGTTTGCAAGGCTTTCATAAAATATAAAATTATTACGATTTAAAAACGAAACCGGAAGTCCGGGAAGTGTAGAGTGTATTGTTTTGGAAGTCGTTATTTATACAATATATCGAATTTGTTTTCGTTACTTCCATTTTCCGAAGAAACGTTTTGCTTATTTATTGTCTTGTATATAATTTTCATTTTAAAAGCTAAACTAAAGTGAAATAACGTGATCTATTAACAGGGAGAAAAATGTAACTGGTACAATGATCACAGCGCCGTTTCGAGTCTCAGAGATATTTGACTCCAACCTTCTTTAACTTATGCTGGATTTAGTTCCAGCGGCATTGTTGTATAGCTGCTGCATTTACCCGTGCGTGTGATAATCCACCTTAGTGATATTAATATTTTCTAGAATTCCAAGAACTTTCTATCATGAGTTTGCTTGAACGAGCAATAGACCAAATAATATTTGTACAGTGTATGCTAACAAACCGGTCTTTTTGGCTCGTTAGCATAAAACTTTACCTATCGTGAACATTCAAACTCCATTAACGATCCAGACAAGCGAGACAAGCGAAAGAAGCAACCGAATCGCGTCTGGATACAATAGCATACTGCTATATTTTAGTCATTTTATGATGTATTCCTTACTCTATAAATCCAAAATCAATCCAAACAAACTGGCAAAGGATATTTTCCTTCCTTGGCTACACAAGCTTACAACTTACCTTAAAATGGCTTTTACAAAGACACCATATCATTTCAGTGCTTTATAAAGGTATTTTAAACCTGTTTGGATTCTTAGGGCAAGAAAGTAGTTTCATTTGCCTTTCTGAATAGGCTACCCTTTCCAAGAATTGTAAGTCATTTGTTTGCGTTCCCAGTATTATTCCTAACGGCATTAGCTTCTTCAGCTACTACGTAAATCTGAGGCGGTTTTAAATAATGGCGAGTCTTCTGTATGTAGATTTAGGTGCTTTTTACTGAAGAAAACATTTTTCATGAAAGTTAATTATAATCTAAAAGAAAGTTTACCGAAGCGATGCGCTGTTTGCCAAAAAGAACTGTCTAACCCCAATGTGAACTCTCCCGTTTCCATCCTCTTTGTCATATCAGATATCGATATATACAGGAATTGATAATAGGTATCTGTTATATAAGCTATAACGTTTTGTCCATATTTCCCTTGTTTTGAATAGATAACGAAAATAGAGTTCAGCAAAGTATCAGAGACCTAAAAGTGTATTTGTTTGAGGAAAGACGTGTGAATTTGTTTACCTTTTGTTTAATTTACAACTGGGACGGGGCAGCTGTTTGACCTCGATTCCTGCAAGAAATAAGAATCTTTCTTTCTGTCTACGATCTGTAATTGTTCTTATAGTGAGTATCGCGCCGTATTCGTTCTATCGGAGTTGTATGAGTTTTATACTTTCGATATATTAAAATTCAACTTGATCGTAAGGCTTAGAGAACATAAAGAAAAGAAATGAATAAACATGTGTTTTCGTTCCCTTTGTTTTGGCCTGCCAGGGCTCGCTATTAAGGCGGACTTAACCTAAACGCCACTTGACATGGCTTTAATGGAAATATCTCGTTCACGTTTCTAGCAATCCAAAAACGCTATGCTTAAAACATAAATCTATGTTATGAGGTGTTTTGTAAATTTTTGGGTGATTTTTGGGTATGTTTGGGAGGAAATAGTTTTTCTCAAAGTATTCGTAAAATTTTGAGAAATAAGAAATATTGAAGATTTAGTGAAGTTTTAAAATTAGAATTTGTAGTTAATAATTAATAGACGGATACCAAGTTAGTCTACTAGCAACCTGGGGTGCTCTTACGTGGGTATCGACTGTCTGTCGGTGTTCCAAAAATCATTTTCTTACTCCTATCCCTTCTTAAAACCTCATCAAATTTCATTCAAATTTAGGTTAAGTCCCGCCTTAAGTTGAATTTTAATATATCGAAAGTAGCCTATTCAGTCTTCCAAGAATCTATGCTAATCTAGCTTGTCACATGACTTGACTTTATTCATCACTTAAAGCATTGGCTCATGATATGACACATCATTAATCATTTGTGGTTAAGGGACGAAAGTATGTAAAAATCTGATTCCTTTTCTACTTCAGCTAGACCATTTATTTACCAAAAAAGGATCGCCATCTAATTTGTCATCGCTTTTCATTTTTCATCATTTTTCATTAAACCAAAATCAACTTTCCTGTGAATTAAATGTCGTAATAAAAGATGTGGAGTCCAGGCGGCGCGTTTTCTCAAAACTCATGAAAGCTTTTCGGGCCCGAAAGTTGTTTTTGATATTCAATTTCTTTCGACTGGCGATGAAGTTTTTATCCCACAAACCAACGCAGAGTTTTTCGTCAACTTTGGATTTTTTTGCTTAGTTTTTAAAATCATGATCAATGCATATTGAATCTTTGTTGGTAAAATTTCTGCACATAACAGAGCTTTTCGGGCCCGAAACACGTTCGGGACTTTTGAGAAACACACGCCAGGGCCGGGTTGTTCAAGGCGCGGTTAAACTAACCCAGCGTCAATTTTTATATCGGTTAAATAGAGATTTTTCCAAAGCAGTTTTGCTATGATGAATCCCCAATTTATCTTTCTCTCGCATGTATAAGCTGGTTTGAAAATGGATAAAGGGTCGGTTTGAAAAAGAAATTATTGTGCTGAGTCGGATGGAATGTAAAACACTACATTTTGGTATCTCTTTACCGTTACTTGTAAGAATACTTGTAAGAAAAAAAAAACTTGTACGAATAAAGCATCCCTCAACACAAAATATTTTATCATAGAGAAGTTTTAATGCGAAAGGAATTTTTGTTTTGTTTTATTGAAGTTGACTCCTGTAACACAATGACATTATTCAATTTGCATTTGTAGTGACATGAAAAAATAGCGAGTGGTCTCTTTCCAAAGTTTAAAAACAATAGAAAAAAATCAAATCACCAGCGTTGAAACGGTCACGGTCGCTTTCGAGAGGTGGTCGCTTACGAGAGAATTCGACTATAATGGTTTGACTGGAACGAAACTTTGGTATTTTGGAAAAGTGGTCGCTTAGGAGAGGTGGTCGCACATGGAGGTTTACGGTTTTTCATCAAACTAAAATCATTTTCCCCGTGAATTACATGTCGTAATAAAAGATCTGTGGAGTCCAGGGACGGGTAGTTCAAGGCGGGATTAAACTAACCAAGCGTCATTTTTTCATTTTAGTTAAATAATTAAACAAAAGAGATTTTTCCAAAGCAATTTTGCCCTTTAGTTTAGACTTTTACTTGTCTTCGCGTGGTTAACTCCCAGGCGTTTTGTCATAATAAATGATTGTTTAATTGATTGATTAATTGAATGATGGGGGTTATAATGGTTTGACTGGAACAAAAATTTGGCATTTTGGAAAAGTGGTCGCTTAGGAGAGATCGTCGCACAGGGAGGTTCAACTGTATTAAATTTTAGTACAACAGTGTCATGTAACAGTGCTGGGCACGAAACACACAGAAAGTTGTTGAACCAGGAGCCTATGGTTATAGGCTGCTGCTGCTTCCAACACTTGATAATGTACGGATCCGGTGCTGACATTGGTTCTGTTGAAGTTGCCACTTTGGATAATTAACTTAAGATGTATCATTATTATGTTATTGCAGCACCATGTTCTCGCTGGGACGGATGAGATGTATCATGTGTTCGGCATTGCTATGTGGTTTCCTTCAATATGCAGAAACATATGGGAACAATACAATACCACAGACTGATTATAACTGTGCTTGCTGGGATGGAAACGTGGTGTACAACCTGGCTCCGTTACAACGCACAGATGGGAAACCCAGGTTTGTAAAGTACTACTGGCGGCCGCAAATTCTGATTGGCTAATTCGCGCTGGGCGGTAAACATAGTAAATTCCCGAGTGAAGTCAGCCATGCGTAAAAGCGCGTTAGTTTCTGATTGGTGAACGTATTGACAGTTGACGTAATTCGATTACAAGGAAATCGGTGGGCGTAATGTGAATAGCCCGGTTCTTACAGCAGGCGTTCCTTCCCTTCTCCCCCTCTCCGTTTTCGCGTTCCCTCCCCTCTCCCCGTTTACACCTGCCACGCAGGCTACCAACCTTTTATTTGTGTGACTGAAGTCCATATTTGGAAAGAACTCAATTCCTCATTTGAATAAAAAGTATTTTCAATGATCTCATTGTGGGGCACTGATCACATTGTCATGCGAATGATGTTGTCTTTCAACAATGGAATGATCGTCTCGCTTGGTCATGCATGACAAGAAAATGCAACCAAATTGAAAAGAAAGCGATTAAGAATTAAAAATTACAAACAACTCAACTTTTTCAGCGAAAAAACAATACTTAATTAACCGATGAGAAGATGGAGCATTTCTTCGCTCAAAATTGCCCTGCTGTGACGTGGCGCCGAATAGACTAATGGGATACTATTCATCCCTCCTCTGGTTACTACTATTGATTTGTCTTATAATTTAAATTTCTTAAAAAATAAATAAATAAATAAATAAATAAATAAATAAATAGAGACATATTTATTTAACAGATTTAGTGTTCCAGGCTCAGGTGCGTGGATGTTCAGTTACAATCCCTGCAGCTCCTTTTCACTTGGCCAACCAATTGGTAACTGTTTCGGTGGTGATGTAGCTGTAAGTATTTCATGACTGTGTAAAATTGTTGAGTTGCTGGAAATAAAAGTTACCCCCGGCAGCTCCACATTTTCATACACATTAAATTTATTTAGATAACGCAAAACTAAGTACCAAATCGTTTGGAGCCTATAATAACCGGGCTGCTGCCACATCAGCTGCTCAGTCATCTAATAAAACGATTATGGAAGTTGCTGGGAGGTGCAGAGAAAGCATCTTTTGTCAGTTCTATGACAAACCAGTTGGTGAAGATGTAAACTTTGGAGAGGAACTTGTGTCATTATACACTTGTTCAAACCAATAAAAGACCTTCCATAGCCACATTGCTCCAAAGACTAGCGTGACTTCAGAGCGACTTAGAACATGAACGAAGTATAAGAAGAAAATTAAATCAGGCTTACCTGTGTGTTGAAGTTTGATTACGATTTTACGATTCAATAGTCAGGAGATAGAAAGTCACCACTCCTTCTATGTTTTCCCCATTCGGTTTTTTATCACACACCCTTAGTCTGTGAAACGTGCCCATTCACAGTGTTTTTAACAAATTGACAGCTCTGTTTCCCGCGCTCGATCTCACTTGTATCCCTAGCTCCTGACCAATGACTCATACATTCCTAATCATGCAAGTTTCAACTTACAGTTATGTGTCGTTATTTCTCGTTTAATTATCCATTCAAATCGTAAAATGCAACGTTTCTTTACCTACTTTCCCTGGCTTGCGCGATAACTATTTTCACTTGTTGACTCGTCTTTTTAAGTTTTTTTTTTTTGTAAAATTCAATTCTGCATATTTCAGGTCTGTGAATGGGTCAAAGATGAAACTTACATAAACATTGGAAATCAAAGCAGATTTTCTTGTGGTACACAATACAACAAACCGCAGTTGGAATATACCAACAAATTGTATGTACTGACGTTTCTTAAAATTCTTGTGTCTTACGTACTTACTCACTTACTTAGTTACTTGCTCAGTCACTCACTCGATACACATGATAGTAATGATGATAAACTCACGAGACACCATTGAGAATACTCCAGCTGGAATATACCAATGACAAGTATGTACTGACGTTTCTTAAATGATGAAGCATTATTTTTGTGTGATGGATCTTTGGGGAATGGATTGCACAGTGGTGAGCGCACTCGTCTCCCACCAATGTTGTCCCGGGTTTTATTATTTTTATTTATTTATATTTTCCGGTACAGGATCATTGGTCGGGCGTTCAGAGACGTTGTTAAAATGAATTTTAAATCAGGCTCTTAAATTGAATTACATTTTGCGCCTGTGAAAAAAATAGATTCTGGCTGGGTGTTCCAGTCATTAATATGACCTCGTTCCCAAGGTCTTTCATCTCTTCACCGCATAGGGTGCGGGAAGAAAAGAACCCTGGGAACGAGGTTTTCATAAATGTCCACGCGGGAAAATGTCCACCATTGAGCGATGACATTTTGCCATCGAGCGCGGACATTACAGCCAGCTGCGCAGGGGTAGGTGTTTTCAATCCACTTCTCTGCGTTTGGATATCCTGATGGTAACACTCTTTCATTCTCAAACTGATCGTTAAAGCGGTTTTCAATTGAGTGTCGTAATAACCAAAATCAAAGTAATTACTTTGACCAATCAAAGAACTAGCAGACAATCCAATGAACCAATCAGAACTGGAAGCAAATACATGTAGCCGGCGCCAAGCGCGGGAAAAAGCGTGCGAGCAAATCACGATTGGTTTTGGATTTATTTGTGATTGGTAAATAAAGTGGCGCGAGATTTTTTAGCCAATCACGAAGCGTAGTAACGCAAAACCAAAGCAATTGCGAGATTACTTTCGATACTCAATTGAAAAGCGCTCTAAATACGAAGAAAACGAAGTAATAAAATGTTTTGTTCAAAAAGTGATGAATTATTAACGAGTTTAAGAACTGGAGAACTGTAATGAAACAATGAAATAATTTGTTTGTATTGTTTAGGTTTCCTGGATGGAAGGTTATAATCAGGCTAGAATGTAATCCCAGATTGAAACGTAAAGAGGATGCGAAGTTTCGAGTATTTGATCATAAGGATCAGAGCAACCCCAGGGTAAGCAAAGATAAAACAAACAACAGTTAGTCATTTAGTAGAAAGGCAATAAAATATGTATCATTGCCCTCTATCCTTCCATTTATAGTGGTATTGTGGCCCCGGCATGCAACCCATCCTCTCCACTTAAACCAGAAATTCCATCTCTCCCTCCCCCGTTGCTAAGATTTTGTGGTGCAAAAATATATCCTATATTGACGACATACCATTGAACACTCTAAGAAACTCGAATACTATAATATCTTTAAGAACGAATATACGCCTTCTCATTACTTAGACCTTACAATGAAATCAAATGACAGAAAACAATTAGTAAAATTTCGTATAAGTAATCATAAATTAATGATTGAAATTGGTAGATATGAACAAATCACGAGAGATGATAGATTGTGCCCTACTTGTGGATCTAATGAAATTAAAAATGAAATTCTCTTCCTTTCTCACTGTCCTAAATACTCAATTCTTAGAGACGAATTTTACAGGAAAATAGGGTATCACCTACCAAATATAAAACAGTTATCTCCTTCAGCAGTTACCAATGAATTAATGAACTCTCGTAATTATTTTGTAAATATTCAATTAGTAAAATTCATTCTTTCATGCTTTGATCTCCGCAGTAATCAAATTATCAATCCAGACTAATGTATCTTAATTGAACTTTCCCTTTCTTTATTATATTTTTGTTATTTCATTTTGTTATGTTGTAATGCTTTTGCAATACTGTAAGGATTTATGGTCATGCAAATAAAGCTACTTGTTGTTGTTGTTGTTGTTGTTGGTGCACCCTCCCCCGAGCTTCGCTAGGTTTTGCGAGACACGTATTTCTAGTAGTGGTATTTACAAGAAATCTAATGAAGCTGGCAATCGTAAACCAATAACGCCAATAACTAGCTGGACACACTGTCCGGGAGTCTATCACTTTGTATGTCAGCAATACACTTGTGTAGTCATTAATTTTGAGACTGTCTTAAGAAGGCTCGTAAGGGTTTCTTGCTTTCAATAGCGTGTCCAAATGATGATATATTAAAAGATAACGCAACCGGTGATATGGGCATCTTTTGAATATCTATACGACGCTATTATCGGCAATACTTTAAGGGTGCTTAACGTCAGTACAGCTCTCTGAAAAGAGCCTCTAAAACTCAGTTTTCGCTAATTATCTTTAAAACTTTTTCGGTGACCTATTAGTCTTTTTCTCAATTTGGAAAGCACAACTTCTTTTCTTTCATTTTGGTGCTATAAAATCTATCTAGTGGAAATCAAGTTATTTCCATAAAGGTTGTTGTCAGATAAGAAAAAAAATCCGCTAGATGATTTTTTCTCAAACTTTTGTTTAAGATAGGAAATACCGAATACTGCTTGCCTACAGAAAATCAGGATAGGTCACCGAACAAATTTTCGAGATAAAGACGAATATTTTATGCACGATTTATTTCCGGGTCGCGCGATTTTACGCAGTATTTTTCTTTCCGGTGAGCTGCGCGTGCTATTTTTGATAGGAAAATCAGCTGACGCGTTCGTCAATGCATGACGAGTGCATGTCGCACGCGCACGCACTGAAAACCCTTTCTAGCCTCCTTAACAAGGTATCAAGATCCAAATGACACGTGTATGCTTTTCCCCCAGCAATTCATTCTGACTCATGCGTGTGCTTGTCCGAATGGTTGTCGAGAGAATCCTGGTACTACCAAACCCACTGGTATTACCACCGAAGCCACAGTAACACCTGGTCCAAGTAAGTTTAATGCAGTTTCCAGACATGCAAGAATATATATGCCATGTCTGCATATACCAAACCACGCCCCGACTGTTCAAAGGGTGGCTAGCGCTATCCACTGGATAAATCACTATCCAGTGGATAAGTATTAACAAAATCAATTGTGTTATCCACTGGATAGTGATTTATCCAGTGAATAGCGCTATCCACCGTATAAATCACTATCCAATGGATAACACAATGGATTTTTTTTAATACTTATCCACTGGGTAGTGATTTATCCAGTGAATATATTAGCTAGCCATAGTAGGTCCACATCAGCTGTAAAGTTGCCTATCTTTTTCTCGACCTTCTTTACTAAATAAAGTATGTATGTATGTGTAGCGCTATCCACCTTTTGAACAACCGGGGCCAGATAAATCACTATCCAGTTGGTAAGGGTTAACAAACTACTTGTGTCATGCAATGGATAATGGGTGGATCTTAGTTGATATTTTCCATCATTCAAATAAAATATATATCAGGTCTAATATAAATATTACATTATAATTATTACTTTAATAGAATTGTACCTGTAATGCGCATGTGATCATTTTATGGAATGTGCGCGATAGAAATTAATAAATTATTAATTTTAAAATTATTATTATAAGGACATTGTAGGACCACGTGACCCGAGATGAATTGACCGCAGCCACGCTTGTAGATAGTCATGTAATGTTCAGTGGTAATATCTGTTTCCTAATTTCAGTGTGTATCTGTGAATAAGCCAGATTAGCTCCACAGCTTAAAGTACTCGACCACTTTAAACAACAGCTATTTTTGTTGTTATTGTTGTTGGGAAAAAAACTTACTATATTTTATTGTGCATTTGAAGCTGTTCCAGATGAATGGAAAAACATCGGAGTTCCAGCATGCATTGCTGCTGGATCCGTCCTTTTTGTCCTTTTCGCATTCTACGTTATATTTCGATTGATCAAAGGAAGAGACATTGATAACCAAGAGAGGGAACGCCTAATGGGTGACGGTGGAAATGTCGAAGAAAGAAATCACTTATATAGTATAAGAAGCAAGGGCTGACAACTGCTAGCTCCGTTTTTAAAATGTAGGATGTCTAGAGACCATGCAACACAAGAAATGTTTTAAGTTTGACTTTGGTTATCAGGAGGAACATTTGTACCTAACCACTCGGTTAAATTGACTCTAGGGAGAAAGTAGGGTCATATCAGTATTCATAACACCCTCTTTAATATAAAATCATTATCTGTGTTCGTGCCTTTGCAGTTAAGCTGAGTAAAGCGGAGAAGTTTGGTCTGATAGTTGGTATTTGTACTGCTGGAGCAATCATGACCATTGTTGCTGTCCTACTGGTCATTTGGATATATCACAGGAGGCAGATGGATAAGAACCTACATCTCATTCCAAGTCAGCCAGATGATTTGAACTCCGTGAACAGTGGCAAAAGTGCAAGCGCGCCTGTTTGCGGCTAGTTAAATCATATCGCATGGATATTTTCTTGATCTGACCTTCTTTTAATCATGATTAAGAGGTTAAGAGAAATTTGTATCGAAATTATGGGATGGACTTGAACTTGACTCAGAGTCAAATACCATAGCAAGGGACATATTAAGGTTAAACACCTGATTTAGGGCTAAACCGAGGTATTAACAGACCACGACCACGTTTAAAACTAGTCTTGTAGCGGTTGGTTTGGTTTTCGTGATTTGGCTTGGTCGACAAAATGATTACTGTTTGCTTTCATGAACAAGATAAAAAACAAAGGCATTTAAAAAGAGTAGGTAAGAAAAACATTTGGCTCAATAGCATTTAGTCTTCAAAATAAAGTTATTGAGAAAATAAATTTCAGAAAAATACTATACTTAGTATAAGCGTCCGCCATGTTGGTATACGTCTTCAGGAAAGCACATGGCGGTCATAGGCTGATTCAAGGAAAAACGCGAATGATGAAATAAATACTCCCTGATTTCTCTTTTAAGAGAAATCAGGGAAAGAATTATGAAATCTTAAAGTTGTCGTCAATTGTGAAAATTGATAAAAAAAAAAAAAAAATGATGGCTTCTTTAACATTTAATAATTGATTTTCGGACCGTCTCAAATGCGATCAAATTTCAAAATGCTATTTTTGTTACACCTAATTGATAACGTTGTCATAGAAAAATGGAAAATGAAAAAAGCCAAATAGGAATTAATTAGCTTAATCATCACAGCGACACGCGGCACTATTAAGCGTGCAGCGGCTATTGTTAATTTCAATTAAGCGTGCAGCGGTTATTATTATTTGAAATTTACCTAGGTAAAAGTTGAAATCATATGGTAACCGTCCATGTTGGATATATGTTGCTACCCGGTTGATGTCATTCTCTGAGAATAACTGTTACATGTGCACAGTTGCACTACGAAAAAGGAAAAGTGCAAAAACCTGTTCTTAAACATAGTTCTTGTGCATGTTTTGAGAATTATTAAAATCCGGCGAGAATGTACTTTGTATTTCTAATTAATTCTTATTGGCCTTTTTTCATTTTTCGTTTTTACATTTTTCATTTTTCTATAACAACGTTATTGCAATTAGCTGTATATCCAAGGGTATTTGTCAATGAACTTTTTATAACGATTTACGTCAGTTATCTGATAGCTTGTTTTGGCGTTAGTTTAATTTTTAGAATTTTAATGACGTTTCGTGAAAACCAGCTTGTTTTACTCTCTTTAAAAAAAAACTACTAGGCTTGGATACTGTATTATCTCACACAAAGTGTATTCAATTTAAACAAGAAAAATGAACAGGCGAAACTGGATAAAATAGTCAGAGGTGGAAGAGCATTTAAATGTATTCTAAAGGCTCCGTTCATACCTATCCTTAAATAAATCCTGTTTTTAAGTTAATTAGGTTTAGAAAATATATCCACACTTCCCATTATATTTGGAGTTAAAAACCTGTTATTGAATGGAACCTAATTGATGTCAATTACCATTCAAAGTTGTCTGAATCCTGTATTTTTAAAAAGCGTCGAGATAAAGACTATAAGAACTTGTTTTCAATAAACTATTTGTTGGTGTGAATGGATTGTTTGTTCATTCATATTAATAAGCAGGTATCACTGGCCTTTGGTGGGACGGACGCCATCAATAACCCAGTTCAGCCGATGCCCTCGTCTGAACTGGGTTCCAGCATAAGGAAATCGTACTTCCTTAACCCTCGTCAAAAATTAAATGCCGAAAGACGGTTACAGATAAGTTTATTCGGCTTTAATGACAGCATACACGCTTGACCGTAGCGTCTGTAGGAACTTTTACATTTTTCAGCGGTTTTGGATTAGTCTCTAATTTCTTTCAATTTATTGTACAAATATTGTTTTATTAGCCTCCTCCACAGCCAACTCCGGCGTTTGGGACGAAGAACAAAAAAAAAAATGGCAGGAGAGGGGGAGAGGGGCCGAGGCGAGCGAGAAGCAGAGTTTCACCTTTTTTCTTTTCCCACCCTCTCCTTAGTCAGTCGCATTCTTGTCCTCTTTACCAGTCTCTTGTCTAGCTCTTTACTCGGCCCAATTTATTGGTGTCGTTTTGATATGGAATAGTATTTGTTTAATGATATTGCATATTAGGGAACTTCTTCCTCTCGTTCATGTAAACGGTAAATCAAAATAATTAAAGGGCCTTCTTTACATCCGCATAATATGCAACAAACATGTTTTCATATGCAATTTATTCCTTCTGTGTAAATATCGGTCTAATTCTCTAAATTGCCTACATATATTATTATAAACAAAATTTAACCCACGAGATACTCGCTTATCGTTTCGTTATATATGAAAGCCTGAATTACATGCATATCGAAATGAAGGCGAGAAGATTCTCTCTTATCGTTTTGTTAATAAAATTATATATAAAAGCAGTTACATGCATAACGAAATTTTAGCGAGAAGATACTCGCTTATCGTTTTGTTATGTATAAAAGCAATTACATGCATAACGAAATTTTAGCGAGAAGATACTCGCTTATTTTTTGTTATGTATAAAAGCAATTACCAAAATAAGTCAACATTGTATTTTTCCATAGCCCTGACCTACAAAGTGTAGCCTCCTTCGCAATACAACAGAGATTGCGTTACAATCTAGTGGATCATCCGCTGACCGAGGAGCCCAGACAACTCGGTATATATAACGGAAATGAGGCTTCCATCTATGCTTTTCTCTTTCAAATATCAGAGCACTGGGATTTTTAATTTGCAACGCATCTTTAACATCCAAAGGTTGTTAACTGGAGTTTAGATTGTCATCATTTCCTATGGTAAGGAACGGACTATCCTTCTTTATACTGATCTGTCTCCTTCAGGTCATGACAACAATTTATAATGTCCTTCGAGTTTAAGACGATATTTTTCCACATTTCTCGCGTTTACATCTGCTGTACTCGAAAACTTTGGTTACCTCCTTAAACAAACCGTTTCTGTCCTAAATGAAAAGGAAAGATATAGTTTGCAAGGCTTTCATAAAATATAAAATTATTACGATTTAAAAACGAAACCGGAAGTCCGAGAAGTGTAGAGTGTATTGTTTTGGAAGTCGTTATTTATACAATATATCGAATTTGTTTTTGTTACTTCCATTTTTCGAAGAAACGTTTTGCTTATTTATTGTCTTGTATATAATTTTCATTTTAAAAGCTGAACTAAAGTGAAATAACGTGATCTATTAACAGGGAGAAAAATGTAACTGGTACAATGATCACAGCGCCGTTTCGAGTCTCAGAGATATTTGACTCCAACCTTCTTTAACTTATGCTGGATTTAGTTCCAGCGGCATTGTTGTATAGCTGCTGCATTTACCCGTGCGTGTGATAATCCACCTTAGTGATATTAATATTTTCTAGAATTCCAAGAACTTTCTATCATGAGTTTGCTTGAACGAGCAATAGACCAAATAATTTTTGTACAGTGTATGCTAACAAACCGGTCTGTTTGGCTCGTTAGCATAAAACTTTACCTATCGTGAACATTCAAACTCCATTAACGATCCAGACAAGCGAAGAAGCAACCGAATCACGTCTGGATACAGTAGCATACTGGTATATTTTAGTCATTTTATGATGTATTCCTCACTCTATAAATCCAAAATCAATCCAAACAAACTGGCAAAGGATATTTTCCTTCCTTGGCTACACAAGCTCACAACTTACCTTAAAATGGCATTTACAAGGGCACCATATCATTTCAGTGTTTTATAAAGGTATTTTAAACCTGTTTGGATTCTTAGGGCAAGAAAGTAGTTTCATTTGCCTTTCTGAATAGGCTACCCTTACCAAGAATTGTAAGTCATTTGTTTGCGTTCCCAGTATTATTCCTAACGGCATTAGCTTCTTCAGCTACTACGTAAATCTGAGGCGGTTTTAAATAATGGCGACTCTTCTGTATGTAGATTTAGGTGCTTTTTACTGAAGAAAACATTTTTCATGAAAGTTAATTATAATCTAAAAGAAAGTTTACCGAAGCGATGCGCTGTTTGCCAAAAAGAACTGTCTAACCCCAATGTGAACTCTCCCGTTTCCATCCTCTTTGTCATATCAGATATCGATATATACAGGAATTGATAATAGGTATCTGTTACATAAGCTATAACGTTTTGTCCATATTTCCCTTGTTTTGAATAGATAACGAAAATAGAGTTCAGCAAAGTATCAGAGACCTAAAAGTGTATTTGTTTGAGGAAAGACGTGTGAATTTGTTTACCTTTTGTTTAATTTACAACTGGGACGGGGCAGCTGTTTGACCTCGATTCCTGCAAGAAATAAGAATCTTTCTTTCTGTCTACGATCTATAATTGTTCTTATAGTGAGTATCGCGCCGTATTCGTTGTATCGGAGTTGTATGAGTTTTATACTTTCGATATATTAAAATTCAACTTGATCGTAAGGCTTAGAGAACATAAAGAAAAGAAATGAATAAACATGTGTTTTCGTTCCCTTTGTTTTTGGCCTGCCAGGGCTCGCTATTAAGGCGAGACTTAACCTAAACGCCACTTGACATGGCTTTAATGGAAATATCTCGTTCACGTTTCAAGCAATCCAAAAACCCTATGCTTAAAACATAAATCTATGTTATGAGGTGTTTTGTAAATTTTTGGGTGATTTTTGGGTATGTTTGGGAGGAAATAGTTTTTCTCAAAGGATTGGTAAAATTTTGAGAAATAAGAAATATTGAAGATTTAGTGAAGTTTTTAAATTAGAATTTGTAGTTAATAATTAATAGACGGATACCAAGTTAGTCCACTAGCAACCTGGGGTGCTCTTACGTGGGTATCGACTGTCTGTCGGTGTTCCAAAAATCATTTTCTTACTCCTATCCCTTCTTAAAACCTCATCAAATTTCATTCAAATTTAGGTTAAGTCCCGCCTTAAGTTGAATTTTAATATATCGAAAGTAGCCTATTCAGTCTTCCCAGAATCTATGCTAATCTAGCTTGTCACATGACTTGACTTTATTCATCACTTAAAGCATTGGCTCATGATATGACACATCATTAATCATTTGTGGTTAAGGGACGAAAGTATGTAAAAATCTGATTCCTCTTCTACTTCAGCTAGACCATTTATTTACCAAAAAAGGATCGCCATCTAATTTGTCATCGCTTTTCATTTTTCATTTTTCATTAAACCAAAATCAATTTTCCCGTGAATTAAATGTCGTAATAAAAGATGTGGAGTCCGGGCGTGCGTTTTCTCAAAACTCATGAAAGCTTTTCGGGCCCGAAAGTTATTTTTGATATTCAATTTCTTTCGACTGGCGATGAAATTTTTTATCCCACAAACCAACGCAGAGTTTTTCGTCAACTTTGGATTTTTTGCTTAGTTTTTAAAATCATGATCAATGCATATTGAATCTATGTTGGTAAAATTTCTGCACATAACAGAGCTTTTCGGGCCCGAAACACGTTCGGGACTTTTGAGAAACACACGCCAGGGCCGGGTTGTTCAAGGCGCGGTTAAACTAACCCAGCGTCAATTTTTATATCAGTTAAATAGAAATTTTTCCAAAGCAGTTTTGCTATGATGAATCTTCAATTTATCTTTCTCTCGGATGTATAAGGTGGTTTGAAAATGGATAAAGGGTCGGTTGGAAAAAGAAATTATTGTGCTGAGTCGGATGGAATGTAAAACACTACATTTTGGTATCTCTTTACCGTTACTTGTAAGAATACTTGTAAGAAAAAAAAACTTGTAAGAATAAAGCACCCCTCAACACAAAATATTTTATCATAGAGAAGTTTTAATGCGAAAGGAATTTTTGTTTTGTTTTATTGAAGTTGACTCCTGTAACACAATGACATTATTCAATTTGCATTTGTAGTGACATGAAAAAATAGCGAGTGGTCTCTTTCCAAAGTTTAAAAAACAATAGAAAAAAAATCAAATCACCAGCGTTGAAACGGTCACGGTCGCTTTCGAGAGGTGGTCGCCTACGAGAGAATTCGACTATAATGGTTGGACTGGAACGAAACTTTGGTATTTTGGAAAAGTGGTCGCTTAGGAGAGGTGGTCGCACATGGAGGTTTACGGTTTTTCATCAAACCAAAATCATTTTCCCCGAGAATTACATGTCGTAATAAAAGATCTGTGGAGTCCAGGGCCGGGTTGTTCAAGGCGGGATTAAACTAACCCAGCGTCATTTTTTCATTTCAGTTAAATAATTAAACAAAAGAGATTTTTCCAAAGCAGTTTTGCCCTTTAGTTTAGACTTTTACTTGTCTTCACGTGGTTAACTCCCAGGCGTTTTGTCATAATAAATGATTGGTTAATTGATTGATTAATTGAATGATGGGGGTTATAATGGTTTGACTGGAACAAAAATTTGGCATTTTGGAAAAGTGGTCGCTTAGGAGAGATCGTCGCACAGGGAGATCCAACTGTATTAAATTTTAGTACAACACTGTCATGTAACAGTGCTGGGCACGAAACACACAGAAAGTTGTTGAACCAGGAGCCTATGGTTATAGGCTGCTGCTGCTTCCAACACTTGATAATGTACGGATCAGTGCTGACATTGGTTCTGTTGAAGTTGCCACTTGGGATAATTAACTTAAGATGTATCATTATTATGTTATTGCAGCACCATGTTCTCGCTGGGACGGATGAGATGTATCATGTGTTCGGCATTGCTATGTGGTTTCCTTCAATATGCAGAAACATATGGGAACAATACAATACCACAGACTGATTACAACTGTGCTTGCTGGGATGGAAACGTGGTGTACAACCTGGCTCCGTTACAACGCACAGATGGGAAACCCAGGTTTGTAAAGTACTACTGGCGGCCGCAAATTCTGATTGGCTAATTCGCGCTGGGCGGTAAACATAGTAAATTCCCGAGTGAAGTCAGCCATGCGTAAAAGCGCGTTAGGTTTCTGATTGGTGAACGTATTGACAGTTGACGTAATTCGATTACAAGGAAATCGGTGGGCGTAATGTGAATAGCCCGGTTCTTACAGCAGGGGTTCCTTCCCTTCTCCCCCTCTCCGTTTTCGCGTTCCCTCCCCTCTCTCCGTTTACACCTGCCACGCAGGCTACCAACCTTTTATTTGGGTGACTGAAGTCCATATTTGGAAAGAACTCAATTCCTCATTTGAATAAAAAGTATTTTCATTGATCTCGTTGTGGGGCACTGATCACATTGTCATGCGAATGATGTTGTCTTTCAACAATGGAATGATCGTCTCGCTTGGTCATGCATGACAAGAAAATGCAACCAAATTGAAAAGAAAGCGATAAAGAATTACAAATTACAAACAACTCAACTTTCTGAGCAAAAAAAAATAAAAGAGTAACCGATAAGAAGATGGAGCATTTCTTCGCTCAAACGCGCCATTTTCCATTGCCCTG
>JAJLRJ010000004.1:23812433-23909933 GCA_024195265.1 Dendrophyllia cribrosa
TTAATGCTCGTTAATTTTCGTGTAAGATACATGATCGATCAAACGCTGATAAACCACCGTTCTTTGCCTAGCGAAATTTCGTTTATCGGCTGGCGACATTTCGCAGATTACCGCGAAATTTCGTTGTGGTCTTGAAAATGCGGCGAAATATCGCCTTTTGTTTCAGCGAAATATCGCTCTAAATGACGCGAAATTTCTCTCGAACTTTCGAGCGAACTTTCGACGAAAGTTCGCGAGAACAAAGAACGAAATTCGCGCGTTTCGAATCCAAGACTTTTGGACAATACTGTATAACTGTAAATTTACACATATAACTGGCAATTTACACATATAACTGGAAATTTACACATATAACTGGAAATTTACACTTATAACTATAAATTTACATTTATAACCAGAGATTTACACTTATAACTGGAAATTTACACTTGTAATTGTAAAGTTACACTTATAACTGTAAAGTTACACTTATAACTGTAAATTTACACGTACATGTATAACTGTTAATTTAAACTTATAACCGGAAATTTACCAATAACCGGAAATATGTTAGAAAAATTATGTAGTCACGTGATTTGTTCACGTGTACCGCAGTGTGGAGGAGTTTGGTCAAGATGGAGGATAGTGATGAAAGCAGTGGAGGAGGAATCGAGGATGTAAGTTGTTTCATTTGACATGCAAAGCACATTTTATTAGTAATCTTTCTGTTCCATAACAAGGCTTACGCTGACATAGCCAAATATCTGAGAAAATATTCCGATACGCGATAGTTAAGCGTTTTTACTTTGTAGTGCAAACTAATACATCATTTCCCGATCATGATTTGAAATTGAGGTGTTTTGTATGTTTCGGTTGGTTAGTCGTTAGAGGAAGACTGATACTATAGGGGACATATTTTAGTTTTTTGTATTCCTACAGTAGTTGTAATATCAATTCCAAGTTATTGACGAGATTTTACCGTCTTCATCGCTTTAGTTGTCTGCATTCTCTTATTTTAAAATTAGGAATGGTGAACCTGGAATGACAGAATTTTGGAACTGTAAACCCGGGATTGAAAAGAATAATCATGTTTTAGTCTGATTCATTAAAATGATACATTAACTTGTTGTGATGTGTGTCATTGTAGAGCTTGCGGTGGCATTCTTGGACATTGGTTAATACATTTTCTGTCAATTTCCGAATATAAATACATAAAACTGGATCGACAAAGTGAAAATATTGCCCGTACAACATACTCAAGTGCCCTGTTAAAAATATACAAACTAGTGCTGTAATTCCAAAGAAAAATGTTAAGA
Source organism: Dendrophyllia cribrosa (assembly GCA_024195265.1). Classification (NCBI taxonomy): domain Eukaryota; kingdom Metazoa; phylum Cnidaria; class Anthozoa; order Scleractinia; family Dendrophylliidae; genus Dendrophyllia; species Dendrophyllia cribrosa. Next base: position 23,813,729 of record JAJLRJ010000004.1, read on the forward strand.
GTTTAACAGGATGACATAAGATGAAAACACTATATTAAAACTAAGCAGTGTCTTATTGTGAATCGCCCAGATTTGGGACGGAGCTGGATTTGGGCATTCTAAATGGGTCTCCTCTGTTACTGAAAGACTTTAAAATAAATCACTGTTAGCATTAAAATATTAACCCATTCACACCTGAGGATTTTTACGTTTTTGAGTGATTTTCTGCATACACACGCCCCATAGGATTTCGTGACTTCATATTTGGAGTTACCATTGAAAGTGCTGCTGTTCTAAAACACTGAAGGCTCGAGTTTACTGGAAACGTCATTGCGACGATTTCATTTTGCTTGGTTGATTTGCAATAAAGGGTCCAATATGAATTATCTACAATTTTTGGTAAGTTCACAGCCATTTTTCATCTTTAGTACCTGCCTGGTGAGCATTATTAAGCTTGGAGGTAGTTCTGAGTCCACTTCTCAATGAAGCGAGTTAGGTGTTGTACTTCGTTTACGAATTTGGCTCGTTGCTCGTTGAACTGGAAAAATGGCCGCCTGGAAACGAAGTGGCTTTGGGACTCGACTCTGGATGAATTTCTCGACCTACCGCGGCATATTTTGGAAGTTGCGACCACAGGAGAATACAACAAGCGCGAAATTTCGGCGGTGGGTCGGAGTGGCTGTGGACTTAGTATAAATATGAAATGTGTGGGGAAAGAATCGAACGCTGTCAAAATTTTAGGCTTTTTCCCAGCATGCAGTGCGGTGGTGATGTTGAAAATCGAGGCAAGGTGAGTATGCACTAGTATAAGAAGCTGTAGCTAGGCCCGAGCAACGAATAAGAGCAAAAAAATTCACTGCTAAGCTAGGACTAGGACTGAATTTTGCTGATTTGAATAAAAAAAAACTAAAGGCAAAAACGTGATTTTTGTTGTTTTTCTATGACGTTAAAAACGGTAATTTTTGTTATTGTCCAAATTCAAACGCTGATATTCTGCAAAAATCGCTGACTTTTTTGTGTTTATTGGGTATCTCAATTTGAAAGACTTTCTAGTCAATGCTCACAACTGCTAGTTAAGGCAATGTTCAGTAAAATTTGAGATTTTTTGGTAGACGGTCTTCCAAATGGCCGCCCCTATTGTTTTTTTTTGTCAGGGGCTCATTTCCGCCGGAAATTCAATCGAACGCGTCTCCATAATCTGTGATTACTGCTAGTTTAATTTAATTTAATTTTTTTTTTTGGGGGGGGGGGGGTGGAAGGGAGGGGGTAGGTTACTAGGAAAATACTTGCCTCCAAAACTACCTACCCCCCACAAAAAATATATATATATTAATATTTATTTAGGGTAATTATGGACTAGATTTCGTTTATTGCGAGAATCTACAAATACGTTTCATAGAGGCACAAAGTGCTCCCACTCTATGTTGTAGAGCACTCTCGGAGGACTTAATTGACATTTTACAGATTGTATATATATAGAATAATTTACATGAGTATATCCTCACCACCAACTGGAATTATGTCCTTAACATTACAAGTCAAGCTGCAAGAACAAGTGTACGATTTGACAACATATTTTTGTAAAGTTTTATTCGAGCTTACCTAAGCTTGGTATTAAACAGTGATAAGTCAATTGAAGTGAATTTTGATACGTGATTTGTCTAGATAGTTGTGTTGTATATTCTGTGTATATCTATTTTTTGTTTTCCTGAGGTAAAATATGGTAGAATCTATTGCTTGCTTTTTGTGGGTATAACTTAATTAACTTGTACGTTTCTTTGTTTCATCAGAGACTCCAGAGGAACCTCTCCTTCATTCCCGCTGTATAACGGTAACCCGTGACAATGTTCTCGCCGATATGCTGCAGCTCTATGAGGACAAATCCATACTAGAATCCAAACTAAATGTCAGTTTTAAGGGTGAGGTTGGACTGGACTTTGGAGGGCCCACGATGGATTTGTTTACTTCTCTTTGGAATGCTGCTTATGACCAATACTTTGAAGGAGACACTGTGAAAGTTCCTTTTGCTCCTCCTCACCAGCAATTGCAAATGAAGGCAGTATTCCAGAAGTTGGGGAGAATACTTTACCATGGATGGTTACTTACCAAGCAAATCCCAGTGCGTTTCTGTGAGGCATCATTGGTTTGCTTACTTCACGGAGAAGAGTTTGTGGATAAAAGTATGCTGGAAAGGTGTTTTCTACTCTATTTAAGCCAGTATGAAAGGGATGTGCTCACCAACGCTCTCTCAACAAAGGTGCTAGCCCCTTACCAACAAGATGCAATATGAACAGTACAACATGACTTGTGCGGTGGCAAACACCCAAGAGCAACTCCGAAATCATGTTATCACAACGGCGAGATCTCATTTTGTGTATAAGCTAATGTCTACCTTGATGTGGATGGCCAATGGCATAAAAGGAAAAGAGCTTGAAGCTATGCAAAGCCGTTTGCCAGTGGATAGAATAAAGAAACTTTACAAGGCTCTGCTGCCATCTGTTGACAAAGTGTTGACACAACTTTCTTATCCAAATGATCTGAGACCTAAAGAGAGTCAAGTGATGATGTCATACTTGAGGAACTATGTGGGTACTATGGATGATCAACTGATCGACAGATTCCTTCAATTTGTTACTGGATCACCGGCCGCTCCGCAAAGGCCGATTCAGATTGCATTCAATGCAGCTGTTGGTCTTCGTCGATGCCCGTCCTCCTCTACATGCTCAAATACCTTGTTTCTTTCCACGACCTATTTATCATTTTCCGACTTTAAGAAGGAGTTTAACCTTGTGTTAGCAGAGGATACATCTTTCGAAATGGGATCACTGTAACTTTCTAAATTTAAGACCCAACTTGAATTTGTACGTGCTTTCACGCAGAAAACTATGTTTATTAGTTAGTTTGTTGTCCACGCTTAAAGTTCAACTTAAAGCTTAAAGTAAGATTTTACTTAGCTTTGGAAATTACTCATTTAGGAGTATCATGTTAATGTTAATTTTAGGACTGAGTAGTTAAACTTTCCTGAGCACAATTTATGGATCACCACGTTGGGTTTATGTTTGGAGATACAACCTTGACAGGTTTTGCTTTTGGTTCATGTTAATTAAGGGTAAATTGTCTGAAATGCGAGGTTGGTTGCCTATGAATTATTCTAACTATGAGCAGGCATCACCAATAATTACTATTTCTCACTTGTTTTTCCTAACCGTTATTAAGGCAATAATTGGGTTTGTCTGAGTCACGACAAGGTAAATGTGTTACTGAACTGAAATTGTTTACGTTAAATATTAAAATGCTTGATGTTCACAGATGCCTTAGACAGTTTCTTTGTTTGCACTGGTACAACTGAACGTGATAACTTGCAAAAAAAAAACATTCCAGATTTTGGGAGGGAAATATTTAAAAATCAGATTCAGCTTCAGGGGCCAGCAAAATAGGACAATGTTACCTTTCTAGTCCACATTTATTTTTCTAGCTTTATAACATTAAAAGTGCACGCTCTGATTGGTCACGCTGATTGGCCTTATTGGTCAATTACTTATTCACAATTTGCCAATAGTTGCACCCTGACAAAAGTCAGCGCGCTCTCAAAGTAGTATGCGTCAATTTCTACGAGTATAATTCTTGACATCAAGAGTAAGCGTGAAAAAGTCATTCATTATAACAGCAAAACTTTTGCAATCCTCACTGAGACGGAAAACGATAAGCCTTTGCAAACTGTGTTTTCTTTTTTAAAATGCCATAGCGCGCGAATATCACAACACACTCGTGATTTCCCTGCTACTTGAAATGTTTTCTCTTTCGGTTATGCTATAAATGGAAAACGGCTCAAGAAGCTCGAGTCGCACTCGGTGAACTGCTCGTGCGACTCTTCACACTTCTTTCGTGCTAAGAAGCCTCCCGCGTGCATCCATAATAGCCCAATTAAATCCCTACTATCATTCCCCTAAGCCTCGTAGTGATTTTCTTTTGTTTCAAGTTGAATTTTAATATATCGAAATTAGGCTATTCAATACAACACGCTGAGCCGTTTATCATTTGTCTGTAAATGCATATTACCGGCCATCACCTTTTAACTCCGACCGGCCCCTTACTTATGCTCTCATGGAAAGGCAAATGATAACTACTATAAAAAAGACTGGCTTTGTCGCTCTTCCGCCCTCGACCTATTGGTACAGCAAGCTTTATGCCTGGTTGCAATAGTGTAAGAGAAACTGTAACACGTTTATATCCGATATCCTTTTACACTATGCATGAAGATATGAGATGAGAATACTGAATCATGGAAGTATGTTGTCGTTCATCTTTACATGTACATATAATAACCATATATGAACATACTCAGCAACAGTGCAAAACTAAACCAGGATATACTGAGATAAGTTTTGGTTTTACACATTTCAAAAGTTAGTAAATTACTGCTATGAGAGACAGCCAATGCCAGTGAACAATCATAGGTTAATTTCAATACAAGTTCTCAATAAAACCAAGAAGGTCGATGTAGAAATGCTCAGCCTGGCTTACATCACACGTCGGTAACTGTAGGTTATTTTCCTCCATGATTAAATGAGCAAGTTCAGCGAACGTTTGGGCAAAGTTATCCGGTTGCACGTCACAGCAAACGTCCTTTGCGACGTTCAGGTCTTCAATAGAAGCCTTGTGAAGGTAGGATATGGTGTTTGTCGCCTCGGGCAAGAAGTAAAGGGTGTCTGGACGTCCATGGGGAGAGCTTTCATTGGAAGATGGGCGAATCGTATGAAGATTCCAGTGTTTTGCTATACGTTCCATTCCACATGCACGGGATCGGTGTCATTGTACAGCCCTTGATCTCTCAAGTCTTTAAAGTAGTTAATCCACCAATCAGTTTCGCTTTTTCTAAGAAATGTCCACCACGCTTCTATTCTTTGGTTTGCCACAGAACGCCCATATAAGAAGCTCTTTCCCCCTCCAAATTCGTCTTGGGCGTTACGCCTTAGAAACCTTTGCATCGCAGTGACATGACCGTTTTCAGTACCTGCATAACCCCGACAGATGTGAGGGACTCCTCCTAGCTGTGTGATACAATCATGATAAAAGGTAGCGATTATACGAGGATTGTTGTTCGAGGAACCTACCTCAAGCCACAGGATACGACGACTATATCCATCTATCGCTCCATGTATACAAAAACCAAATGGCTTAAGTTTATCATAGCCGTTTATATGCCATAAGTAATTTGGACCTTTTGACAGGTATTGTCGCCTCTGTAACTTACGGCGAGCGCGTTCACGAACTCCTTCAGGATCGAGAACTAGAAGAATTCAATGAATTGTTTCTCTATCCACTATCATGCCATAGTCTAGTTTGACTCTCTGATGCATCTGAGGGTAGCCTATCATTTTTCCACTGCGGCCTAATTCTTGTTCTACTGCTGAAACTATGTCGTGAGGATTGCTGCCCTGTCCTCTTCTTCTCAGACCCATGTTAAATAGAATTCGTTTGAGATGTCGAAGGCTAAGCTGAATGCCATGAACGATGCAAAGAAATGCTAGAATTTCAACGTAGCCAAATCCTAGATGAAAGTACTCTTCTATGAGCCTATCCCTGCTTCGTTGCCCACAACGTAAAGCGGGAACATAGGGTGGAAGAACGCCCTCTGTTACTAAACTCTTTGATAAAACAACAGAAAGGAAAAACAACCAGACCGCCATTGTGATTCGAGCAGGGTTGCTCTTTCACCTCATGTAACCTTGAGTTTGTCAGTAAATGTCCACTTGTAAAGTTTATAAAAAAAGTGTATAAATTGACAATAACAAGTGTAAATATGCAGTTATAAGTGTAAATTAATAGTTATAAGTGTAAATTAATAGTCTAAGTGTAAATTAACAGTTATAAGTGTAAATGTACAATTATAAGTGTAAATTAATAGTTATAAGTGTGAATTTACAGTTATAAGTGTAAATTAATAGTTATAAGTGTAAATTAATAGTTATAAGTGTAAGTTATTAGTTATAAGTGTAAATTAACAGTTATAAGTGTAAATTAATAGTTATAAGTGTAAATTTACAGTTATAAGTGTAAATTAATAGTTATAAGTGTAAATTAACAGTTATAAGTGTTAATTTACAGTTATAAGTGTTTGTTAGCAGTTACAAGTGTAAATTTACAGTAATTAAGTGCAAATTAACAGTTATAAGTATAATTTAACAATTATTAGTGTAAATTTACAGTTATTAAGTAAGGAGAGTGGATTTCCATATACATTTAGCAAGGAAATACAAAGGTAATTGTCAATTTAAACAAATATTCTAGAATTATCAATTTGTAAGACGAACAGTTTTTTAAAATATGGAAAATTGTATCTGATAAATTTTAAAATAAAATAATATTTTTCGAATGGCCCTAACCGGCCACTGTAGTACCAAAGCCTTTTCACCAGCAAAAAATAAAGGGAAACTATTTTTGGTCGCAAAATGGAGCAGACCACTTTTAGTGGGACTGCCACTTAATAAGCCAGGTTTAGAAGCTCAACAATTATTCACGATCAGCTGTTTTCTTTCATACCATGATTCTTTTATTCATAGTGCTTTAGCTTGTTCCAAAGGCATAAAAGACCAGCCATAACATCAGAATATATGATAAGAAACAGGCATGCTTTATTGTCCAAGTTATACCCAAAAATATCACGACACTATGAAAGTGCTCACCATGGCGAACAAGAAGTGGCAAAAGCACTGTCCTATGAGCGAAAGAAGCAATTCGAAAAGATACATCTTATGGGTAATTACCACCACAACATAAAAGTCCTTGAAACAAAATGTGGCAAACTAAGGCAGAAGAGTTCGATGCTGAAGATTTTCTTCCCTGTTCATATTGCCTTGCTTTTATAAGAAAGGCTGAACTTTGGAGACATTCCAAGAGCTGCCAGTTCAAGCACCAGCCTTCTGAAGAGAGCAATGAAGATCAAAAGCAATAAAAGAAGAACGCCTTTCAAGAAAAAAAAACTTATGCTGATGGCCGGCAAACCTGAGACCTCAGGAAAACTCCATTGCACAAGCTGTATTCGCTACTATGGTAACTGACAACATCTATCTTATAGCCCGAAATGACGATGTTATTTGTAAATATGGAGCAGTCAATGCTGAAAGGCTGGGCATTGATCATCGTACTGAAATTTTCCAGGGTATGTGACAGCTTGCAAGACTACTCAAGCAGCTGCGATCAACCAACACAAGCAGAACACACTTGCAAGAATTTCTATAGCTAGGATGTTTTGATGAGATTATTGATGTGGTCTAAAGAAGAAAAAGAAGCTGTCTTCACCACCTTGGCAAGTTTATAACAAGACAAACTTGTGCCTTGAAAGTTAAAATGTGAGAGGTGTATAACAAAAAGCAAGCCTCACCAACATAACATAACATTATGTTTACACCTAAATTAATATTAGTGGTATAGCAATCTTTTAAACAATAATTATTGTAGTCAGGTGTTATCAATTTTCAAGTTGAGTATAAAAAAACTTATAGTGACTAAAATTACCATGAAAGTTGGAAATAAGCCATCCTGTGTTTCTGTGGCATTGTGGTAAGCTTATGATTTTGTCATTTTAAAATCTCAACAAAACTACTATATTCATAAGAACTCTGCGAGCATTACAGTCGGACTTTTAGGGTCACTAAAAACCAATTCAACTTCAACATCAATAGCCTAGATGATGCTTCTCAAATACTCTTTCTTTTCAACAGTGTTGATCCTTTTGTTTGTCCATCAACTGCTGCTTTTGTTTTTGAATGTATCACATCTAAAGCCAACACATAATGTGGTTAATGTCATTGCTGTTTATACTTCAATATGTCTACTTTAATGTTAGTTAATTAATTTTTAGGTAATGATCGAAATAAATTGTTGTTAACTATGAACGTAAACGGATCTGGTCACATATGCAACATTGCACTACACTAAGTCATGCCATGAGAATGTATACATAATCCTCATCCAGTGTGAAGATCTATCGCGGCCTGAAGAAGGGTTTACATTCAATGGAAAGCTAACAAGCCAAACAACAGTAGCTACAAAACACGGACATTGAATTGTTAAAGTGATCTTGACAAATATCGACCGTTGTTTATTGTTATTTGGACGCAAAACGGACATCAAATTGAAAGTGAGCTTGACAAATATATGAAAACCAACCACTTTGGACTAAGTCGTGGAATCGTATAACAATTTTAATAGTAATCGATCCGAAATTAATACAATATGATACATTGTTACAAATAAACGCATTATTCGAACTAAATGACGAAAGAAAAATAACACGGTGCAAAACCTTGCCCAGATATATAACTGAGTTAAACCACTCGGTCAACAATACTGCGAGTCACGTTTGTTCAAAATTAATTAAAAAGCTATAAAACAACAAAATAATGTACAATAATTCACCACGGCAAATCAATAAGGATAACTTACTTCGTGACGGGATTCCAGAATTATCCTTAGGGATGGTTCAAAACTGGAGAGCTAAATTCTAATACTGAAAAGCGACAATGCTAAACTGACGGTTTTTCCTAACAAATCACTAGTGATTGAAACGTCATTTCCTTTGCAATACAATCATAATAAAAAGCGATGACATGTCCGACATTTATTTTAAGTTTTAAACTGTCACGCAAAAGTTCTCTAAGACACGCAAACATAGTTTTCATAACATATAAGACTTAAGCTTATATTGTTAACCCGATGGTGTTATAAAGTCTCATTTTTTACCCGGGAATTTATAGTGCCCAAGTAATAGTGTGTGCACTCACATGATCCTTAAATTAATGTCCGCCATGTTGGACCACTTCGATGGGTTTTCCCTGTGTTTACGTTCCAGAGAGCGGGCAGCACAACTGCTTTTAAAATAATAACTTGCGTTTTGCTTAACATTGTGAATTAAAATCGTTAAGATAGCTAATTTACAGTGACAGATGGTTTGTCAGTTGTGCGAGTTTAAATCCCAAAACCCTTTTTTAAAAAACCTCAGGGATATTGTGACCATGCAACCTAATCTCTCCAGTTAAGCCAGAAATTTCATCTCCTGACTAAGGATCAAACCAATCTAAGTACAAACACTTGAGAACAATTTTGTTAGTCCATACCGGGAATAAATCAACATTTTAGCAACAACTTAACTGTAAAACAACACATTTAATCCTTCGACATTCCGTCGCTTACTTCGAAGGTTCTGATTACATCCAGTTGGGCTCGGGCCCAGTCCTACAAGTACTGTGCAAAAGTAATGCAAACGAATTTCCTTCTTTGTTCTCCACGAATTATCGCCGAAGTTCACGGAAATTTCAGAATGAAAATGCGCTGCTATTTCGGCAGAACGAAACGAAAAGGCCGCGAACTTTCGCCAATGCAAACGAAAATTCAAACTAACGAAAATACGAACTAGCGAAAGTTCGAACTTACGAAAATACGAACTAGCGACAATTCGATCTTGTGGAATTGCGAAACGAAACGAAACCAGCAAAGTAACGGACATTCTTGTTAAGATTTTACCTGTATTTTTGCCCGTATCCGTTTAATACACTCATGCTTGATCTGCGATCAGGCGGCCTTTTTTTAGCGAAAGTCGGTTTCCACTCAAAAAAAAAGGGGAGCCAGTGATCATAAGGTTAACTCACGCTGTAATTATTTGACTTTTCGAGGCGACAATAAATTATCATGTACACGACAATCATTCACAAAATGAAGCAATGCCTATAAACATTGATAAACAGAAGAGGTTTCACGTGCCGGTGTGCATTACGCTAAATTTTCATATTCATGATAATCAATTGTCTGAATTGTACTGAAATGATAAGGCCCTCTATGCTGATATCCCAGAGGGAGAAGATAAGAAGACGCTAGACGTAGTCGACATATTCGTTCAAACAAACGCTTACTAAGGTAGATTTCTGCTGCGAAGGTTATTGTTCTGTTCCACTGAGCACGAGTCAGTTGCCTAGCATGTGACATTTTTTAACCTTGTGACGCGTGACAATCTGCACGCAATCGATTTGTTTTTCATAATTTGTCTTCGGAGACCGCATGTGTGTCTAAACTGGATTGACTATTACAACGCAAATTAATATATATTTTGGGATTAAAATAAATGGCAAAGCAGAAAGCGAGAGTCGGCATGGAACATTGTAAAATAAATGCTACATGTAGTTACATGAAACCGCACGGGTGAATCCTTTTTTAAATAAAAGCGACCATTGCAGACGAAACTAAACTTCGCGAAAAACAATTGTTTAACATCTTTAGCGATAATAAAGTAAAAAGTATCTCCTGCGCGGTATTTTTGTTTCCATTTTTTGGCCGATAGAAAACCAGTTACAATTGCATTCTTAGCCAAATGGCCACTGAAGAAAAAAATTAACTTGGAGGGTTGATTCATGTACCGTATTCGCTCGAGAAAGCGCCGCGGCGCTTATTGAATTTTTCGATGCGGCGCTTTTTCGAGGGAATAAATTAATCTCAAGGGGCATGCAAGAAGAAAATCACACGAAAGTAAAACAAATTATTTATTTACGATTTAAACTACAGTTCTGCTGTTCACAATAGTCAAAGGTGATACTTTATACATCTTGCAATCTTGCAGTAATATAACTTAAAAGGCAAGCTTACACTAATTTTGTTGAAGGTAACAATACTTAAATTTTTTATTAAAACTACAGTTCTGCTGTTCACATTAGTCAAAGGTGATACTTTATACATCTTGCAGTTGTAACGGTGTTTAATCCTCGCTAGAATCCCCAGATTCGAACTCCCGAGCTTCGGTTATTCCCGCCATCGTAACGGCTCGAAAGACAACCCCCCGCTGGCCTACAGCGGGCGCAATACTGACACCCAGAAACCCTTACAAGATAAAATCTAATTACATATATCGTAACATCTTCCCTTTCTTAACCAAAATAAAGCTAAAGCAGTTAATAAATAAATGTTTCTGAGTTCAAACGTGTCCAGTGTTCAAAGATATATTAAACAGTTATTGTTCTACTACTCAAAGGTTCAGCCTGGATGGAGGTTTGATAATCCTTCCACTGCGGGTCCTTTGTACGGGTAGCTGGGATGGAGAACTGGTACGTTGAACAATCTGGGGAGGCTCTTCCTCTGATGGAGCTGGGTCACTACTGCTCATGGCAGGGTGATCGTCGGGTGGAGCCGTTGGTATGTTAGGCGTGGTCGGAGGCAGTGAAGCAGATAAAGGGGGCTCTTGTTGAGGTTCGGGTGTCTGTGCATCCAGGTTTGCTTGAGCAGGTTCAGAGACGCTATCCTGTGCACTACGTAGAAACTTCCGGTTTCTTCGATATATAGACCCGTCGACCTCTACTAGGTAGGAACGTGGGGCCACCTTTTTAATGCAGACCCCTCTTCTCCATTTCCTGCCTGTGTCTGATGGAGAGGGCATCAGTCTAATGGGCTGACCAATTTCCAGTTCAGGAAGTTCTTTGGAGCCTCGGTCAAAGTATTTCTTAGCCATTCTTCGCTTTTTCGTCAGTTTCCGTTCGACGTCTGACTGTATCTCAGGCTCAAGGAGATGCTGTGCTACTGGCAATGTAGTCTTGGTTCTCTTGGACATCAGTCTTTGCACTGGGCTGCTATCCATCCCTTCTGTAGGCGTGTTTCTGTAATCCAGGAAGCTCAGCCACTGATCCTGATTAGCTTTTGCTGCTTTCTTCTGGAGAGTTTTGGCCGTCTTAACAGCAGCTTCAACAAGTCCATTAGACTGTGAATGGTATGGCGATGATGTGAAGTGCTCAAATTGCCAGTGGTTGGCAAATCTTGTGTATTCAGCGCAGTCAAATTGTGGGCCATTGTCTGTGTACACTCTGTCTGGAATACCAAAGCGCGCGAAATGCTGCTTTGTCTTGTGGATGACTGCCAGGGATGTCGTTTGGGGCATCTCGTCGACTTCCCAGTATCCACTAAAGGCATCTACTGTTATCAGATAGTTGTTACCACCATGGCTGTATAGATCTTGGGCCACTATACTCCACGGTCGGGTTGGCAGCTCTGGAGTTATCAGCGGTTCTTTCGGCTGGGCTGGTTGATACTCTGCACACAGGCTGCAATTACTCACCACTTCAACAATTTGGTGGCTCATACCAGGCCAAAACAAAGCATCTTTGGCCCGTCTTAAACAAGCTTGCTGTCCTTGATGACTTGCATGAATGCGCTTTAACATTTCTTTGCGTAATGCAGTTGGAATGATCACTCGATCTCCTTTGTACAACACACCATTGTAGACTCCGATTTCATCACGGTATGTCCAATATTCAGCGATCAGTGGCTCCATTTGCTGCTTTGTCTCTGGCCATCCCTGTAGGACAGTCATCTTGAGACGTTGTAGCTGGTTGTCTGCTTCAGTAAGGCGTTGGATGTTCTTTAAACCATCGTTTGATACTCTCAGGAACTCGGCCGCATTAACATCTTCCAAGTCAAGGCAACAGATTTCTTCATTTTCCGGTCTGAGACAGTTCGTAGGAGGAGCAGTGCTTGGCAGTGGTGCTCTAAATAATGTATCAGCAAGAAACATTTCAGTTCCTTTCTTGTAGCCAACCTCAAGGCTAAACTTCTGTAGGCGAAGGAGCATCCCCTGAAGACGCTTTGGGGCTGCTGTCAGTGGCTTTTTAAAGATGGTTTCTAGGGGTTTGTCGTCACTCTGCACGCTGACGAACTTCCTTCCAAAGATGTATTGATTAAAACGCATGCAAGCGAAGACGATGGCCAAACATTCTTTTTCGATCTGAGCGTAACCTCTCTCTGTTTGTGTTAGCGTTCTCGAGGCGAATGCCACAGGCTGACCATCTTGTAGCAGGGCTGCACCAAGGCCGGTTTCACTGCTGTCGCACTGGATGGTGACGGGTAGGTTCACATCATAGTAGCGTAAGACAGGGTAGTCTGCCACGAGTTGCTTGACGCGGTCAAATGCATCTTAGTGGTGTTTCTCCCACACCCAGTCTGCATCCTTGTCGGTGAGTCGTCGCAATGGTTCACACTCGTCAGCCAGATGGGGAACAAACTTGGCTAGGTAGTTTACAAATCCCAGGAATCGTTGCACCGCTTTGACTTTCTCTGCATTGGTTCGTCCATCTGGGCTCGGCATCTCTTGGACTGCACGGACTTTCTCTGGGTCAGGCTTGACTCCACTTGATGTTAACAGGTGGCCGATGTAGGGGACTTCCGGTAGTCTGAGCTTCAGCTTCTTGGGGTTCAGCTTCAAGTTGACTTCTCTGGCTCTCTTCAATAATGCAATTAGGTTGTGGTCATGGTCTTGCAATGCCTCTTCCTTGGTCTCCCCCTGTCCTGTGATAAGGATGTCATCTGCTATGACATAGATACCAGGCAGTCCTTCAAGTACTTCATGTTGTCTGCGCTGATATTCTTCTGGTGCTGTTGCAATTCCAAAGGGCATTCTTAACCAGCGGTATCGTCCGAAAGGCGTCCAGAAGGTCGTAAGGTAACTGCTTGGCGCGTCGAGTTTCACCTGCCAGAACCCATTTCTAGCATCAGCTACGCTGAAGACCTTGGCTTTAGAGAGTTCCGGAAGAATTTCATCGATCGTTGGCATCGGGTAATGTGACCGTTTAAGGGCTTTGTTCAGGTCCTTCGGATCAATGCATAATCGTAGTTTGTTGCCTTTACGTACAACAACTTCACTGCTTATCCAGTCTGTCGGTTCAGTGACTTTCTTGAGGACTTGCATCTTTTCTAATTCCTCAATGTGTGCCTTGAGCTCAGCTTTCAGTGGTATGGCCACTCTTCTTGGAGTATGTTTCACTGGTGTAATGTTCGGGTCTACCTCTAAATGGTATTCTCCGGGGAGACATCCTAAACCTTCAAATACGTCCTTGTATTCGGTGAGAATATCTTGTACTGCTGCTGGAGGTATGTCAACGCTGTTCGCTGCATGTACGGTAATCAGTCCCATGCTAGTGCAGGTTTCACCTGACAACAAGGGTTGCTGGGATCCTGGGACAATCTTGAAGTTTAGCAGATGCTGTTCGCTCTTGTATTTACATTGCAAATTGCACTCTCCCAGGGCTTGTACGAGGCTTTCGTCGTAGAGCCTAAGCTTTGCTGTGGTCAGTTGCATAGCTGGATTTCCACTCTGCTTTATTTCACACAGCCTGTCAAAGGACATAACATTACATGTAGCACCTGTGTCCAGCTGACAACGAACCAGAGCTTCTCCATTTTCATCAAAGAAACGAAGGGGTACAAAGAAGCGCTTACTCTGTTGGTGTTCCACCGCTCCCACGGATTCAACGTAATATACCGACTCATCTTCTGAGGCTGAATCCTCTTGTACGTAGTGGACGTTTTGCTTTTGTAAACACACAGTCTGGAAATGGTTGAGTTTCCCACACTTTCTGCATGTTTTGCCAAATGCTGGGCATTTGTTCTTATCATAAACGTGCTGGCCGCCACAGTAAATACACTCACGTTCCTGCTTGAGTTGCCTGCCAGTGGTGCTTCTTCTTCTTTTGATTGATCTTTCAGGTCGCTTCTTCTTAGGGCCTTCCTTTTCCACAAAGTTTACTGGCTCTTGTCCTTTGTCTCCATCACCCTCAATTTTCTTTAGCTGCTCGCTGGTCGTTTCACTGATCCTAAGAGACTCTACAGCTTTCTTTAAATCACAACTTTTCTCTCTGAATAACCTTGTTCTCGCTGCACTGTCCTTACAGCCCAGCACCAGTCGGTCTCGCACCATTTCGTCTTCGAGAGCTCCAAATTGGCATGGTTCGGCGAGTTGGCGAAGCTTGATCAAATATTGGTCAATAGTTTCGTGTGCTTGCTGCTCCGTATTGTGGAACATATATCGTTCGTACAGTATATTTCGTACCGGTACGAAGTGGTCTTGAAGAGCGCCCAAGATTATCGCTGGATCTTTCATGTCATCATCGGTGAGCTGTAAGCGTTTCAAGATCTTTTTGCACTCGGCGCCCATTAAGCTTTTGAGAGTTGCGACTTGAATTTTCTTGTCTTTCCCGTCGAGCCCTGTCGCTACCAGGTAATCTTCGTATGCTTCACGAAACATCTTCCAATTTGTGGGTAAATCTCCGCTGCAATTCATTTGTTCAGGCGCTGGTATCTGATAAGTAGCCATATCGACCAGTTCAAATTCAAGATGGCGTCCTACACAAGGAAACTAACGTCGTCGAGAAAACAATTTCTTTAGCGTTCGTGTCGAAATCCCTCTGCACTTGTGACTGACACGGCTTCAGCTAAAGAATCCCACTCCTGACACCATGTAACGGTGTTTAATCCTCGCTAGAATCCCCAGATTCGAACTCCCGAGCTTCGGTTATTCCCGCCATCGTAACGGCTCGAAAGACAACCCCCCGCTGGCCTACAGCGGGCGCAATACTGACACCCAGAAACCCTTACAAGATAAAATCTAATTACATATATCGTAACAGCAGTCTTGCAGTAACATAACTTAAAAGGCAAGCTTACACTAATTTCGTGAAGGTAACAATACTTAAAATTTTTATTAAAACATGTTGAAAGTAGTTCTTAATTATGGAGCGGTATCACCGCCAAAAATCTTACTGGAGCTAAATGACTTGATATTCTGTCTGTTTAACATGCTACTCTGTTTACAAGATGAGGTAGTTTGGCCGCACTATTTAACAGTACGGCATGACAACACGGTAGTCCGTCCATTGGACACATTGCTTTGGCCGCACTATTCAACATTACGGCATGATAACACGATAGTCCGTCCATTGGACACATTGCTTTGGCCGCACTATTCAACATTACGGCATGATAACACGATAGTCCGTCCATTGGACACATTGCTTTGGCCGCACTATTCAACATTACAGCATGATAACACGATAGTCCGTCCATTGGACACATTGCTTTGGCCGCACTATTCAACATTACGGCATGATAACACGATAGTCCGTCCATTGGACACATTGCTTTCGCCGCACTGTTTAACAGTATGGCATCACAACACGATAGTCTGTCCATTGACTCCATTGGACACATTGCTTTAGCCGCGCTATTAACATTGCGGCATCACAACACAATAGTCCGACTGGACAGAACGATAGTATGCACATTCGGTGACACATTCGGTACAATGTTTTGACTGCACCAGTTGAGCTCACGGCTTTAAAACACGATAGTCTGCCGTCTAAACATAATGTTTTGGCAACCTACAGTACGTCTTGTGTTGGTGAGAATCTCTGCACGATGTCACCTCTTTATCATGATTGTTCAAAGCATTACGTATTTTTGGCGTGGTGAGGCGACAAAATCGACACGATGATTCCCGAGGAGCCTGGTAACTAACGGTAAAACCTCAAAATGAGGTTTGCACTTTCCCACATGGTCTGTCGGGATTCTCCATTTAACATGGCCGCAAACGAAGAAGAAGCACGAGTTTCCTCTGGCGGGAATTCCTCTACTAGTGCTTTTTCTGAAGCTGTAAATCTTTTAGAAAGAAGCGTATCGTTGCTTAGGGAAGCGCCTCTAAATAATTTGGTTCCGTTGGCAAATGACGGCAGTACAAGGGAAGAACATGTTGTTGCGAATTACAGGTAAGCTGAAGTAACTTTAAGCTTACTAACTTGTCATTGTTTCGTTTTCGTTAATTGTAATGTAGAACTGAAACTAAACCTGAAGTTTCTTGATCTGCGGACCTATTTTCATAAATAATGAACAATTGTTTTCATATTTTCTTTATAAATATTCATGAATGTATTTTATAATTCATGAATATATTATGGCAAAAAACAATGCGAAAATTCAGCTTATTGAAAATTAATCATGCGTTATGTGAATTAAATCAAAGTTAGTAAAAAATGGTAAGTTCTAGTCTAATCAATGCAACAAACTTTAGCTGCAAACAACCATTTTGGGGGAACTCCACAGGGAATAAACAACATGGTCATTTAGACACCTGTTTTTCTTTTCTGTATTGGAATACAAAGTACTAAATATTAAAAGTGGGACATAATTATAACTCAACTGGTATTTTCTAGGCATATATACCCAGGCCCCTCTGGGACCCAGGCAGTAGGCCAGTCAGTATCTTGGCAAAGAGCATCAGCCCGGCCCACTACCTCGGCTAACCGCAGTTTGTCATCATGGTGGCCAAGCCCAGGCCCAGTCCCAAGTTCCAAGAAATCCACCTACCGCTTTCAGCCATAAAAAGTGAAGGAAACCTGGACACATGAATTCTGTGTGCTGGCAGATAAAGACCAACGGCAAGTTCCATCGACTGCCATGAAACAAGAGCTACGCGAGGTTGGTCTCGGTCAAAGACGCATTGTGTTTAAGAATAAGAAAGGTGATTTCAAGCACATTCAGGAAGGCCTTTACAACAATTTTCCGAAACTGAGAGAGGCTGGTGGGTTCGAGCTGTACAGACGGCAAGATGGAAAAAGCTTATGCTATATAAAACCACCAGCATCTGGTTCCTCAATCCCATTTTTGAAGTTCACATATGGGATTAAATCAGCCATACTTCACGTGCTTCAAATTCAAAGAAGCCTTTCCATGGATCCAGTGCCTTTGGATGAAGAAGAGGTGTGTGCAGTTTGCATTGCATGTATTGTTGGTGGGAAAATTATCTGTTTCGTTGCAGAAATTTTTACACTATACAAAAATTACATGTAATATAATTACTATGATACTTAATATAATTAATTATATAGATTAATATAATTCCACTAATTAAGACTTCTAAAATTTCTTTCATAATAGTTTGCAGTATTGTTTCCAACAGAAATGGCAAGGCATTTCTATAGATTTTTTTAAATGTTGATTCCATCTTTGTGGTTGCTTAAGGTCGATGACAGCTGTGTTCAGACCCAAGAATGCTATCAGTGTGGCGTAGAAGTACCTCTCAGGAACTTACGAGAACACCTTAACACATGCAGTTCTAGTGCGGATCCTGTAGATGAAGTTGAGGTTGTAAGTGTGGGCTTGTCACAGAGACAAAAAAAGGTTTTTACACACTGTTTGGGGTGCTTGATCAACAATCACAGTTGCTTTAAGGAGAGGACACAGTTTGTACAAGTTGAAAAATAAACAGTTGTATAAAAATTTAAGCGACATATTTTTCTTCACTTCTCTTGGTGTGAAAATCCATAAATTCTAGTGAACATCTTATGCCGTTTTTACTACTGGATTGCAATATTGCTCGGGGAAGGGTGGAGGAATAAATGCCAAGAAGTTTGGTGAAAAAAAAGTACTTAGTAACCCAAACAAAATGGGGAGAATTCAATTTCGGAAATTCAAACCAGATTTTTTGGTCGAATAGGTCGTGCCCTGAGGTTTATTTTCTGTCCTTTTGTCCTGGTTACTTCCACTATATTTCATACATTGTCAAGGTGGTTTATTAAAAAAAATAACCCAACATTCCTAATCTTGCAGGTGAAAGTGAATTAAAAGATCTTCCCTCATTTTGCACTGGTGTTTCAGCTATCCCACCTATGGGGTTTGACAATCCTTCAGTTATTACAGTGACGTCTACATTTAGTACCCTACCAAATGCGAACACCTGTCCAAAGGAATTGGAACTTCCTTCTGAGGTTTCTTCTTTTGAGGGATTTTGCTCACAGATGGATTTGGCAATTGCCTCTCAGTCAACTGGATTTGGAGTTGCATAGACAAAACATTTCATAGTTAACTCGACAGTAGACCCACGAAAGAGTTTTATTGTACTTGCCAGAAAAGGGCAAGCCTTGTCCACAGGGAACCCAAACGCTTTATTAGCTATAACATAATTTTTTAATAAAATATTGTTATTTACCTGTAATCCTGTGTCTTTTTGAGTCGTTTTGAAAGCGATTTGAATCAGAGCGAAGACGGTTGACCTTGCACGTTTCAAATATATCTTGTCTGCCGCTTCGTAAATACGACGCGCCTATTACGTCTCAAGTTTCCATTATTATTAACTCAAGTTCTCATTACCATTAACTATTAACTCTCCTGGGGGGAGAATCTTGGGTTTCAATTTAATGGCCACGAGAAGAGAGAAGAGAACAAGGGGTGAAACTCACTGAGAGCGTTCGTACAATCAGTGAATACAGTTGAGGTGACCAGTCTCGCGCGTGGATATACGCGAGGAAACTCGAGCCGACGGCCGGCAGCCTTTGACTGCAATTTCCACGACAAGCGATTTCCGCTCAAATCAAGGTCCAGTACCAGAGCAATTTTAATGTTTACTGGTGAGTCAAATAATATTTCCATTTTGTTTTGCTCGGTTGTTTGCGAGATTAGAACACAAATTTATGTGGACAACCAGAACATATTTTAGCCAAGGGATTGCTCGGTTTTTGGTCCCGGCCGCGTTGTGTCCCTCCTGGACTATTCCTTTTGCCGTTTCGTGGTTTACCAGGAGTTTAACATCCTAAAAGAGATATACCCAAATACCGATGACTTCAGAGAACCAGTAAGGGTTAGTTTAAAACTTGCCGTGTGCTTTAATACATCTTCGATGTGACGATGTTACATTTCCTTCTTCTTTCGATATTTCTGCCCGTAGATCAAAACCAACCTCCGTTAAAGAAGACCTAAAATACTGTAATTATACTAGCAGTCTAGATCAAACACTGATACACGAGTGGTAGATTTATCTTGCGTGAACACCGTGTATTCCTTAATTCCGCATGGAATGAAAATAAAAAAAGAGTCTGTCACAAGAACAATAGAACCACTTTGATGAAGCACATGCTCACAAGTATAAAACCACTTCCGGTCAAGTCAAGTGTAGTCACAGATCCGACGAAAAGCCGCATCTAAAAACAACCCAAAACTAAGCAGGAAAACGGGCGTCCAAATAAACAAATCATACCTCACATAATTATTCACCCTTTAATTAATTGAGGTGTGAAGTTCTAGCCGATTTTGTTCAGTAACAAGAGAATTACGCTTCAAAATAAAACTGCCCTCATTTTAGTTTCATCCCTTGCTCTCTTCTCTTCTTTCTCCTTCTCGGGGAGAGTTAATAGTTAATGTAATGGAAACTTGAGACGTAATAGGCACGTCATATACATGTATACAAAGCGGCAGACAAGATAATATTTGAAACGTGCAAGGTCAACTGTCTTCGCTCTGATTCAAATCGCTTCAAATCCAAAACGACTAAAAAATACACGGGATTACAGGTAAATAAAAATATTTTATTGAATGATTATGTTATAGCTAATAAAGCGTTTGGGTTCCCTGTGCCTTGTCTGTAGTGAATGTTTTGGGCCACAAGGATAAACTATCAAGGTTTAACGAACATCCGTTCATATTTCAAATTGTAAAAGTAATTAATCTTGTTCCAGTTTTTGCAACTGTTAAAGGACATTCAAATGACATGAGAACTTCACATCAAATTTGATTTTAGCTAGAAGGGTCAAATCAACAAATTTTCAACAACACAACATTTTCCTTGATCTCATGCATTTGAATTAATAAAGTTATTTCAACTTACAGACTGTTCTTTTTTCTTTGCTGGGGGTCTAGTTACCTAAAAGTGCTTTTGTTTTCAAATTTTTAGTGAGTCTTATCGTTTTCAACTTGGAATTCTACTTGTCACAAATTCAAGTGTCCTTTCATAGAGGCCAATTCCATGGATGGTAGTGTCATCTAAAGGATTGATCTCTTCCTTTAAAAGTAGAAAATCACTGTGGCTGATAGCACATCTGGTATCAGGAACTTCAACACCATTTTCCTCAGGGGATAAAGGTCCATCCCAGTCAACTCCGTACAACTGCAATTTTAAGTAATGCTTCACATAAGAACTATAGTAAACTTCATTGTTCTGCGGCATTGGCTCTTTCCCACATAGAATATCTTTGATTTCAAGAATAGAGGAGGGGCTGATGGTTCATAATTATATTTCATTATAAAAATAAAGAAAATCCATTTACGTCAAATATATTTTAGGAAATGTTCGTGCTTAACCAATCAGAATAGCAGAAGACAATAGCTAATAATTTTGCTTCTTTGACGAAGTTCCCCAAATACAATATCTTTAAAAAATTGCATGTTGTGCGATTGGGTCTCAAAATACTTGAAACCTTAGAAAAATTACACTTAATGGACCTTGAACCTTAACTTTTTATCGGTTTTTGAGTCTAGGCCAATGAGATCACTGGTTGTAACAATGAAAAAGGTTGACATTCCATCGTGCATTGCCGTTCAGCACTATCCTTCTTATGCGGATCATTACTTAAGGTGGCTACATATTGTTCAGCCCTCTCGTCTTTTGCATTCCATTACAGTTAGCCCGATGGTGTGGCTAAAAATATTTTACTTGAAACCAGTAAATCTTTTATCAGTCAACAAAGTGGTATCCAAAAGACGTCATCATTCATTGCCATGGCAACGCGAAAATAGGTCAAAAAAACGCTATTTTGGACCATTTGAGGTTAATAACTTAAACTAAACGGTGAAAAATTTTGTTTTCGATATATTTTTGTTTAATTGGCAAGAGAAACATTTTAACAATTTTAAAAAAAATTTTGTACATAGAGTTCAGAGCTACCTTAAATTTATGTAAAAATGACATCTCTGAATCCTATGTACAGATTTTTTTTCAAAATTGGCAGAAATGTTTATGTTTATAAGACGAAAACATACATGTATAAAAATCAAAAAATTTCACCAAGCAGTTTTGAAGTTATTAGCCTCAAAAGGTTTAAAATGGGGTCTTTTTGGCCTCTTTTTTACGTTGCCATGGTAACAAATTTTGATGCCGTAGTTACCTAAATTTGTTCATTGGTTAAGTGTTTACAAACCTGTACTAAACGTTTTCTCTTAACTTTACTGGTGTAGCTGTGATTGAATATCATAGATGTATCATGATGGGAATGTTTAAACTATTAGGAGCCACCTTAAATATAAAACATATGTTGATGATGGGAATGAAATGTTAGTCTGCTATTTATTTGAGTCCTGATAAAAAAGGAACCTTTGGCTGAGATAAAGTACTTTTAACAGAGATTCTGTTATACCGGAAGGTGAATTGGAAATCTTTCTCATTTTATCATAATATGTTATTAGTTCATTACTTCTCTCCACAATGGGTAGATGTAATTGTTGATGTGACTACAATGTGAAAATAGAGGAGAGTGAACTAATCTAAATCATCGCAATTAAAGATCATACTAATCAGGTACATGTAAGGTTGGGTTATGTCTAACTCTTACATCAAGTATCTAAACTCTGTTGCCTAAAAGGAGATATCTCTAAACAAAGGACAATTATTGACCTGCAATTCATCTTGGTTCATTTCTTGGGCAATGAGATAATCTGACTGGGCAACAGCGTACAGCCCTTGGAACCACAGCTGAGCAGGGGTTTTATTTCCAGCCGTTCTGATTCGTTTCCTACACCAGCCTTCAGAGAACAATTGCAGATGACGATTAATGCGAGGTCGATAGACATAGTGGAGGCACCAGAGGTGTGTGTCATTGTGTGGCTCTAATAATCTGACAGTTTCCATGTAGTAGAAGAGATTGTAATACAAGTATGCACAACCAGTGAACACATCCCGCCACAGCCGCTCTGTTATTAAGAGGGATAAACAGGGCTGATTTAAGTGTTATTTTTTTATCAAAACTGAAAATGATAATCAAATCTTGAATGAACATTTTCAATTTGCACTTTAAAAAGGAGTTTCCACTAAATTATATAACTAGTCGAACAGTAGTACTTCTGATAAAAAAGGTTCACAATTGTGTAGAATTGTCTTTCAATGATACAAAAAAAAATCAAACTTAACGTTTACCGATTCTTTGGTTATGAACGCTTCTGCCACCAATAAAACTGCCCCGGTCTGGACCTCTGTCCGGGTGAGTAAGCATGAACCATGCTACATCCGCATTTTCTCCACCACAATCACCTGTAAATAGATTTTAGCTTAAATTAGTGTTCTGTCACGCATGTCACATATCTTGCGTTACTACATAGCTTGTTACGTAGTGTATTTCGCCATAGGAATTATGGGATAGGGGACTCCATGTGATTGCTTTTTTAGGGGAATATTGTTTTGCTAGCTGGTGGAAACGCTTTCTCGTTTCACCGCGAAATTTTGCTTAGATTAAAACCGGTTACACGTCTGATGAAAGGCCTACGTCTCGTTATTTACTGGGGAGTATCATGGATCAAGGTCTGACGGATCAGAACAGTGAAACGAGAGATTTCTCACCGGCTGACGAAAGCGATCAAATCGAGCTCGTGCCGAGGGAATTTGAGCTCGGGCAAGAAAGCGAAGCCGAAAATCACGGATCAGCCAACAATCTGGAAGAAATGTCCGCTCACCCGTTCGTCACTAAAGCAGTCGACTTTGGGGCTTCGACAAAAAGCCCTCAGACAACGGGAAAGGATGCGTTCGTAAACACAAGAGTCCAAGATGGCGCCGAGCAAACTGTCATGGAATCCACGCGACCGAAACGGGTTTCGAAACCCAGCGCGAAGCTGATCGACAACAAACTACAGACAGAAACCCTGAAGCTCGAACAAATATGGGAGAGAACTGCCCTCGCGATTTCTGAGCTCCAGAGAACTCCAGATTCCATCAAAGCCCTTCGCAAAGCGGTAGGAAATTTGCGTTCGACTTTCAGCGAATACCAACTCGTGTGGGTTTCATTAATGGATTACACTGTGCATGCCAGGACGTCGGAACAACAACAGGAAAGACAAACAGTGGAAGCGTCGATGAGAACACGCAAAGAACTCGTCCAAACAGCATTGAACGAAGGAATTGATCGAAAAAATGACCTTTTACAGGAATTAGGGTCGGCTCGGTCTGAATCGCGCTGTTCCAGTGTTTCATCGAATGCAATACGAGCCCACGCAAGAGGCGAGGCGGCCGCGGCGTTGAAAAAGGCCGAAATGCA
This sequence comes from Dendrophyllia cribrosa, assembly GCA_024195265.1. Taxonomy (NCBI): domain Eukaryota; kingdom Metazoa; phylum Cnidaria; class Anthozoa; order Scleractinia; family Dendrophylliidae; genus Dendrophyllia; species Dendrophyllia cribrosa. Next base: position 23,837,581 of record JAJLRJ010000004.1, read on the forward strand.
AAGGAAAATTAACGAGTTTCAATCCAAATCCGCTCTAGCATTGGAGCTGGAGGAAAAGAAAAGGCGAGAAGACGACATGGCATTCGCAAGAAAGAAACGTGAGGAAGAAGCACGCTTGGAATCCCTACGCGTAGAACAAGAAGCTGCCGTGGCCGTCGCGCGAGTTAAAGCCATTGATGAGGAGCTCGGACTCAGTCACGAATACCAGCTACCAGATTTACCGCTCGAGGAACCCAGTAAGCATGTCCAGGAATTTATCAACAGCCAGCTTAAAGACTCAAAACCACAAGACCCCTCTAGTTGTCTAGGAATCGATACACCAAACCTCAATACCCCTGGTTTTCCAGTGAAGACATTCAAGGAGGAAAAGCCCAACTTCACAAATGTGCTCAACCCAGGTGCACAGCCTTTCTCTCCCAGCCACACCACCCCGGTCTCCGCTCCAGCCGACCGCATGGAATGTTTTATTCAGTTCATGGCCCGAAGAGAACTCATCGCCAACAAAATAGAGAAGTTTGACAACCGTCCTGAGAATTACAATACTTGGAAAGCAGCCTTTAAGAACACGACAAGAGATGTGAACATCTCCGCAAGCGAGGAACTGTCCCTCATGATAGAGTTCACTACCGGTGAATCCAAAATGGTTGTTAAACGATTACGCAATGCTTACATTGAAAACCCAGAAGGGGGAATCAGAGAGTCGTGGAAAAAGTTAGGTGAACGTTTCGGCTCTACTGCAGTGATCACCCAAGTGCACCTGAACAAGCTAACCATGTTCCCAACGTTATGCGCAAGGGATAACAAAGGACTGCAAGATTTGGGGGATTTGCTGTTGGAATTACAATGTGCCAAAGATGATGGGGGACTCGCAGGCCTCAAAATCCTTGACGAGCCAGCCTTCTTGAAACCACTGCTTTCCAAACTACCCGAAGACCTCCAAGGAAGATGGCAAAGGCATGCATATCGTTACAAGTCCAAGCACGGCGTTGATTACCCCCCATTTCAAGAGTTTGCCTCATTTATCCAAGAAACTGCGCGGGAACGGAATGACCCCTACCTATCGATAGAGAGCCCAGAGCCAAAGAACTCGCGTCAAATCAAGCCCCCCACCAAGCCTCCAGCCAAGCCCCTTTTGAAACCCGACGACAATCCATATTTTGGATGGGACTTGACGGCATTCAAGACTGATGTCTCGGACCCTGCACTCAGGGACTCAGCTACTCGGGATCCTGCCAAATGGTGTATTTTCCACAAGCTTTGTCATCCCCTCAGCAAGTGCCGCGCCTTCAGGACCATGTCCCTCGCCGAAAGAAGAAACCTCAGCCAACATGGGATTTGCTTTCGCTGCCTCGCATCCTCTACTCACCTAGCAAAGGACTGTAAGGCATCAGTTAAGTGCACTGAGTGTCAAAGCGACAAACACATTGCAGCACTACATGCAGGACCTCCCAGCGAACCAGCATCGCAACACAGAGAACTGGGAGATGCCCACCAGCAAGGCGGGGAGCCGACCAACGTCATAGCTAGCTGTACGGAGGTGTGTGGGAACATAACCGGGGGTAAATCCTGCTCGAAGATATGTCCAGCGAACATCTATGTCTGTGGCCACCCCGAAAACAAGATAAAAGCCTATGTGGTCATTGATGACCAAAGTAACTGTTCTCTGGCCAAGCCAAAGCTCTTCGACTTGTTGAAGCTGGGTGGGGAAGCCACTACCTACATGCTGAAGACATGCTCTGGGACAAGCCAAGCCAAAGGAAGACGCGCCCACAACCTCATTATCGAGTCTCTGGACAGCACCCAGAGTCATACACTCCCTGTCCTCACCGAATGCGATGCTATCCCTGACAGTAGAGAAGAAATTCCAACCTCCACAGCGGCTAGAGCCCATCCTCACCTAACACCTATTGCAGACAAGATCCCGGAGCTAGACCCGGAAGCTGAGATCCTGCTACTCGTTGGTAGAGATGCGCCGCCGCTCCACAAAATTCATGAGTCTCGGAATGGACCCAGGAATGCACCATGGGCTCAACGCCTCGACTTAGGATGGGTGGTCTTGGGAAATGCCTGCTTGGACGGGGCTCACAAGCCTAGTGAGGTCTCGTCTTTCAAGACACAAGTCCTCATCAATGGCCGACCCTCCTATCTGCTACCTTGCGAAAACCGACTGTACATTAAACATGATACAAGTACAGACTCCACAACCTACTTAGCGGCTGGCAAAAGGAAAGGAACTTTCTTCCAGGGGAGATTTGAAGATGGACTGGGAGACAACGTCTTCCTACGCACTAAGGACGACAACAAACCAGGCACGTCAGTGGAAGACAGGAAGTTCATTGACATTATGAACCATTCAGTGACCGAAAGCGAATCTGGCAGTTGGGAAGCGCCCTTACCCCTCCGCGAGGAAATTAAAAAGCTTCCAGATAACCGAGAAGGTGCCCTCAAACGCCTGAAATCGACTCGACACACTTTAGACAAGAAACCTTTGATGAAACAACATTATTTCGACTTCATGCAGAAACTGTTTGATAATGGTCATGCTGAACCCGTGCCAAACACAGAGTCAAGCCCATCTGTTCTCCGCTGGTACCTTCCTCATTTCGGAGTCTACCACCCCCAAAAGCCAGGAAAAGTCCGCGTGGTCTTCGATTCCGCAGCTGAAACCGAAGGAATCTCTCTGAACAAGATATTGCTCTCAGGACCAGACCTCACAAACAGCTTACTAGGCATCCTGATACGCTTCCGCCAGGATCCTGTTGCCTTCATGGCAGACATTGAGCAAATGTTTCACTCCTTCCTAGTCCGTGAAGACCACCGAGACCTCTTGCGGTTCTTTTGGTACAAAGACAACAACCCAGATGGAGAGCTGACTGAATACCGGATGAAAGTTTATGTTTTCGGAAACACGTCCTCACCAGCAGTGGCCACCTTCTGTCTTCGGAAAACTGCGGAAGTTGGCGAACCACTATTTGGCTCAGATGCCAAAGACTTTGTGCACAACAACTTCTATGTTGATGACGGAGTCAAGTCTGTTGCTGAATCAGCCGAAGCGATCGACCTACTAAGTCGCACCCAAGCCATGCTAGCAAGGGCCAACTTGCGTCTACACAAGATAGCATCCAGCCACCCCGAGGTAACTCGAGCCTTTCCAAGCGAAGACCAAGCATCCGATCTTCGTGATCTGGACTTCTCACAGGACACCATTCCAGTTCAGCGTTCTTTAGGTGTACTGTGGGACTTATCAACTGATGCCTTCACCTTCAAGGTATCTCTGGGAGATAAGCCATTCACAAGGCGAGGTGTATTGTCCGTCATCAATAGCTTGTATGATCCCCTAGGACTTGCAGCTCCAGTCGCGATTAAAGGAAAGTTCCTTCTCAGGTCGATGACAGCCCACCTCAGTAATCTCCAACCAGAAGACTGGGACGAGCCACTACCAGAAGAACAAAGACCAGCATGGGAAACTTGGTGCCATACTCTCCAAGCTCTGACACTGCTCAAAATCCCTCGATGCTACACACATGGTCCACTTAAAGCAGCTGCCCACCGAGAGCTTCACACATTCTGTGATGCCTCCAATGAGGCTATTGGAGCCGTCTCATATCTGAGAACCATCCAGCACGATGGACGCGTCTGTGTATCCTTTGTCCTTGGCAAAGCCAAGCTCAGTCCATCCCATGCCACAACTATTCCTCGTCTCGAACTGTGCGCAGCAGTACTGGGAGTTGAATTAACAGAGCTGATCATTGAAGAGCTTGACCTGGGACCTGAAACCATCTCATACTACTCAGATTAGCAGAGTTGTCCTTGGCTACATCAGTAATGAAAGTAAACGATTCTATGTCTATGTCAGCAATCAAGTGGAGCGGATCAGGAAATCGTCAACCCCAGAGCAGTGGCATTACGTACCCACTCACCACAATCCTGCCGATCTGGCAACTCGATCAGTCGATGCTCAGAACCTGAAAGACAGCATGTGGCACAGCGGCCCCAAGTTCCTTCACAATGAGGATGCAACCGTCGATTCGACAACCAGTACCTTAGCCGCAGAGCCTGCAGTCGATGACCCCGAGGTCCGCCCAGTACTCAAGGCACTAACAACAGAAGTTCTGACAAACAAGTCTCTGGGAACCAGTCGTTTCTCCAAGTTTTCACAGTGGGGAGCTCTCTTGAAAGCAATTGCAAGGCTGATCTCAGTAGCCCAATCCTGTCGTCGAAAGGCTCCAGACAAGCCCAGTGGAACCAATGCAGCTCAGAAACTTACTGTCTACGTCCTTAATCAAGCAAAGTCCTTGATCATCCAAAACGTCCAGAACGAGGTCTATCAGGAGGAAATCACTTGCCTCAAGAGCTCAGAAAGACTGCCAAAGACAAGTCCACTCCTCAAACTAAGCCCAGTGATTGACGCCAATGGACTCCTAAGAGTTGGTGGCCGACTGGAACGAGCAGGTCTGAATTATGAAGAATGCCATCCCCTGATACTTCCAAGCACACATCACGTCACTATTCTGCTGATCGATTACTATCATAACCGAGTACAGCATCAAGGACGACACTTCACTCTTGGCCTAATCAGAAGCAGTGGGTTTTGGATCGTGGGAGGCAAGCGAGCCATCAATAGTGTCATCAACAATTGCATAAGATGCAAGAAACTGAGGGGAACACGACAGATTCAGAAAATGGCCGATCTACCCATTGACCGACTAACTCCCGCTCCTCCATTCAGCTTTGTTGGCCTCGACGTTTTTGGACCCTGGCTGGTGAGTGCTCGGCGGACAAGGGGAGGAGTTGCTAACAATAAGCGTTGGGCTGTGCTCTTCACGTGCTTGACTACAAGAGCCATTCACATTGAGTTGATAGAGTCTATGGACACTTCAAGCTTCATCAATGCGCTGCGTAGGTTCTTAGCTTTACGAGGACCGGCTATACAGCTTCGCTCCGACTGTGGTACGAACTTCGTGGGAGCACATAATGAGCTTCAAGCTTCTTTCAGAGAGATGGAAGACACCATTCAGTCCTACTTAGCTTCAGAGGGCTGCGATTGGATCTTCAATGCTCCTCATGCATCCCATGCTGGTGGGGTGTGGGAAAGGATGATAGGAGTGACACGTCGAATCCTGGATTCAATGCTTGCCAACCTTGGGCCCAAGCACCTTACTCACGAAGTCCTTTCAACGCTCATGGCCGAGGTTACGGCTATTGTAAATGCCAGACCTTTGGTACCGGTACCTACTGATCCAGAGATGCCAGAAATACTCACGCCAGCCACCTTGCTAACACAGAAAACTCAAAGCTTGAAGGCTACACCAGGAAACTTCACCTGCACAGACCTCTACAGCAAGCAGTGGAGACAAGTCCAGCACCTGGCCAATGTATTCTGGTCCAGATGGCGGAAGGAGTACCTGCCGACACTCCAGCCTAGACGGAAGTGGCAACACGAGACAAAGAACCTTGAAGAGGGTGACTTGGTTCTTCTCCGCTGTAAAGAGGTCCCAAGGAACAGTTGGCCACTTGCCCGGATCACCAAAGCCTACCCCAGTGCAGATGGAAAGGTGCGCAAGGTCGAGTTGCTGACAACCATGGATGGATCCAGAAGGAGCTACACTAGACCGGTGACTGAGGTTATACTGCTGAGGAGCGAGAATGACTTTCAAAAAATGAAAACCACTGTTGGATGAACTGTCTCAGCCTAGTGCTGAAGATTGCAAACTGAACATTTAACTTTAAGAAGTTATTTTTCTCTAATCAAAGATTAACATTTTTGTTTACCATGTATCGTTACCGTTTATATCATAGTGGTATCTCTGCAATACCAGGCGAGGAGTGTTCTGTCACGCATGTCACATATCTTGCGTTACTACATAGCTTGTTACGTAGTGTATTTCGCCATAGGAATTATGGGATAGGGGACTCCATGTGATTGCTTTTTTAGGGGAATATTGTTTTGCTAGCTGGTGGAAACGCTTTCTCGTTTCACCGCGAAATTTTGCTTAGATTAAAACCGGTTACACGTCTGATGAAAGGCCTACATCTCGTTATTTACTGGGGAGTATCATGGATCAAGGTCTGACGGATCAGAACAATTAGGCTTGGCTTAATAAAAGTGGAAGGCGTAAGTCTTTATGATTGTAACATTTTGCAATGCTTCTCATCAAGCACTGGCTATCAAAACCAAAAACGTACGTTTCAAGATATTCTAGCACTGATTATACAAAGGCCTACCTCGTACACGTAATGGTAAACCAAACCTCTCTACACCCTCCACAAAGTATGAGAGAACAGTGGAGGCTTTGTTGTCAATTGAACACCTTAGAAAAATAATCATTCTCGAATATCCATCAATCATTCCGTGGATAACGAAGCGCCAACGGATTAGTTTATGGTTCCCGTCTAAATGGTACAAAGCTCTTGGGGAAGGTACATTGTATCCCCTTCTGTGTGTAGTTTGGAGCTCTAATGTCCTCAAAAGTACTCCTTCAGGATCAACCCTGTGCATACTTTCTCGAACTCTCTTCTCTTGTACACGTAGCCCTCTTATTTGCAGGAACCCAAGCATTCTTCGGTAACCACAGTTTGGGAACATTTGGAAAACTTCAATGACATGATTATCTAAGATTTCGTCCGTAATATCAGCATATCTGTCAGTGATAGAAATGTTATATTCGGATAGTCGCCTTTGAACCGTTCTAACACTTACGCCTAACATAGTGGCGATATCTGAAGTATTAAAACCAAATGCGATAAATAATTCGATCTGTTCTTTGGGGATACTGTAAGAGGGTCTCCCTTTGTCCTGTGTGAAAATCCGGCCCGCCTGATATCCACCATAGCTGGTTGTCTTGAGAATCGTTAGACAAAATAGACACAACTCTCTGTAAGCAAAGGCTGACTTCCCGTGGAACATTTGCAATATCTCCACATCGAACAACAAGATGAAGTAAAGAATTCAGCCTGAAGATTACACTATCTCTCACATCACAATCCATGGCACTCGACTGACCCATTATTCTGCAGATTTCTTGGATAGTCCTGGAATAACGATCCAAAAGCAATTCTCGTATTCTTCGACAATTGTCCGCCATGTTGAATGGAGAATCCCGACAGACCATGCGGGCAAGTGCAAACCTCATTTTGAGGTTTTACCGTTAGTTACCAGGCTCCTCGGGAATCATCGTGTTGATTTTGTCGCCTCACCACGCCAAAAATACGTCATGCTTTGAACAATCACGATAAAGAGGTGACATTGTGCAGAGATTCTCACCAACACAAGACGTACTGTTGAGCAAGGTTGCCAAAACATTATGTTTAGACGGCAGACTATCGTGTTGTAAAGCCGTGAACTCAACTGGTGCAGTCAAAACATTGTATTGAATGTGCATACTATCGTTCTGTCCAGTCAGACTATCGTGTTGTGATGCCGCAATGTTAATAGCGCGGCTAAAGCAATGTGTCCAATGGACGGACTATCGTGTTGTGATGCCGTACTGTTAAATAGTGCGGCGAAAGCAATGTGTCCAATGGACGGACTATCGTGTTATCATGCCGTAATGTTGAATAGTGCGGCCAAACTACCTCATCTTGTAAACAGAGTAACGTGTTAAACAGACAGAATATCAAGTCATTTAGCTCCAGTAAGATTTTTGGCGGTGATACCGCTCCATACTTAATATTCTCCCTACTGGATTATCCTTGAATGTATACATAAAAAAGAAAACTAATCTTCCCGAATTTTTTTTCTGGCTTTCTTAAATTCTGGCATCTCTTGCCGATGCTTACTTTGCATGTATCCCACATGCGTGCACTGTCCTCTGAATTGCGGCATTGATATTGAAATCTGGTCAACACCTCAGCTGTATTAAAAGAAACAAATATTCTGGTAAGTTTTATGGACAGCCTGAATCCTGCACCTTAAAGGGATAGTATCACGAGGTCGAAACTTGAAAACGTCGGCCCACTTTTCAAGTTTGATTCCGCAAATTCGAAAAGGCCGTCGAGAAGTAGAGGTATTTGTTGAATCATAAAATCCGTTTTGATAGCCAAAAGAAAGAAAAAATCACGTTTAACAGTGATATGTCCAAAATTCCGGTGCAAGAATAGTGAACAGTGCCATGCGTGGAACCTCGTGATACAGTACTACCCCTTTAAGGCTACTATCTATTGCAGCTTGCCAAAAATCGCGAAATTGATTCAATCTGCTTGTTTCTCGCGTTTTTCTTAAGCGCTGAAATAAGGTAAAGTCGTCGTAGACTTCAAAAATTACAAGTGTGTTTCTGAAAGTTCGAATTGTGCTAGCGAAAATTCATAGTGTGCTTCTGAAAACTCGAATTATCCCATTTAACTGGTGTTTTGGAAGGCAGTTGCCCAGTTTTCCCTGTAGTGGTCAGAAGGTCGTATATAGGTTTTGCAATCCTTGCGAAGTTTCTGATGTATCTTCGGTAGTAGCTCAGTATTCCAGCCAATTGCCTGACCTCACCAATAGTCTTAGGCGTTGTCTCCTTCAGTTTCTCAATAGGCTTGACACTTGACGAGTCCATCCGGTAACCGTCACCAGAGACAATTCTCCCAAGAAAACACACCGTACGTTTGAACAAATCACATTTACGAGCCTTCAACTTTACTCCATGCTGGCGTAGCTTCTTCAAGACTGCCCTTAGGTGCTCAACGTGTTCTTCAAACGTTTTACTAAACACGATTATGTCATCGAGGTATGGGATGGCTATCTTGTCCCTTAAATCAACTAAGCACCGTTCCATCAATCCGAATGGAATTCTCACCCACTCATATAGCCCCTATGGTGTAACAAATGCTGTTGCTGCTCTGCTTCCCTCGCTCATAAATCCCTGATGGTATGCCTTTCCCTGATCAAGCACACTGAACCAAGTGTTTCCACCCAAGCAGTCTAACGTCTCCTGGACTCGAGGTATCGGGTGTCAGTCGGGGATTGTCTTGCGATTCAGTTCACGATAGTCAATGCACAACCTTAGCGTGCCGTCCTTTTTACGGACACAAACAACAGGAGATGAGTATGGTGACTTTGATTCAGTAATAAAGTTCTGGTTCAGCAGGTCTTCAATATACTGTTTCACCTTGGGGTAAAGCGGCCTTGGGACTGACGTGTACTTCTTTTGGACTGGCTGATGATCTTTTAAGTTAATCTCCATTTCCAGGTCAGGGATGCAGCCAACATCTTCTCACTGAATGCAAAAGACTCTTACTCCTTCCTCAACATAGCTTCAGCTTCGGTCCTCTGATCCTGGTTCAAACTACTCAAATCAACTGCTGGGAGAGGATTTAAACCTTCCTTGTTTTGCTGCGGAGGAAAAGCAGGCGACCCTTGGGGCTGCTGCTGTTCAGGCTGTTCATAGCTGCCTTGTGCTGCATCCTCCGCTAACCGTACTTCTGCTGGTGTTACTGATTTAACCGCCTGGAGAAACCCAAGTGTGGTGCGGTTCCTAAGCACGTAATGGTCCGTTCCATTATGCACTGCAATTTTCAACTAAGACATATTTCCAGGTTTAATGTTTAGCAAGGTCTCACTCACTTCCAAGCCATCAGGCCACTCTGTAAGTGTGTCTGGCACAAATAGCACTGGTTTGAGCTAACAAGGCATTCAACAGTAACTGTCTGGTTCTTAGGGACAAGCACATCCTTCCTTCCAGTTTTTAGTCTGCATATATCATCTGAACTCGAAGTTTGAATAAAGTTTACAAGAGCATCTAACTTTGCCTTGTCCTTTCCTGGAAAACTTTGGTAGACTGTGGGGTTTGGACTTTTATCATTGCGCACCAACTCTTCGATGGCATTGTACCCTAGAATTGGGCAGTCTAGGTCCTCTGAAGTTACTAAGAAAGGTACCATCATTTCCTCTTGACCACAGTTACCACTTGAGAAGCTTAATTTCAGCCTCAATTCCACCCAACCAATGTAAGGGATCTGGGTCCCATTCACTGCTGTCAAATTTAAACTTGTGTCTAGGAGTTGTAATGTCCTACCATATTTGGATGTATAGTCACGTGATGTGTATAGCTTGTATATAAACCGAGCACATGGAACCGGACTAAGAGAGAGAGTCTAACGAGAATACATAAGTAGAACTCGTGTGTGCAATAAAGAATACTACAATTGGCGACGAAGATGGCCAAAATCAAGATTGATGAATTCGAAGAAGGCGATTTAGCGTCAAAAGGCATCGATGGCAGAAATGGACAGCCCTGTTGCAAGATAACTTCGACTGGTTCGGCGTAACGGACGCCGACAAGAAAGTAAAAGCTCTTCGCATCTACGGTGGGGAAAGAGTTCGAGATTTAGTCGACAGCTTGCCAGATCCTGTAATGGAAGGAGACGCTTTCGTTAAAACCATGGCTAAGTTAGATGCGTTCTTCCTGCCGAAGAAGAACACAGACGTCTTAGTGGCGAGGTTTCGCAAGATGCGTCAGAATGACCACGAGACAATTATGCAGTATTACGCTCGTCTTCGACCAGAAGCTACAAAGTGCGAGTTCCACAATACAGATTTAGAAATAAAGCGTCATCTTCAAGAAACCGTACGAAACCGGAAGCTTGCAAAGAAATCCGTCAGGGATCGCTACAGTTTAGAAAAGTTCCTCGAGGAGGCACAAGCAGAAGAAGAAACTAAAGCAAACGAGCTAGAGATGGGTGCGAAGGAAACACAAGAAGTCGGCGAACATGGCGGCGATGTTAACGTCAACAAAGTTAAAGCGGGAAAATATTCTGCCAAGAATGCAAATCGTTCTCGCTTCAGAGCGCATGGGAAAGCTCAAGGGAAATCGCAAGGTTGGAAAAATAGCGACAAGCGGTCCTGTGGGAGGTGTGGATTAGAACACGGTCCTCAGAAATGTCCGGCTTTTGGAAAGACGTGTAACAAATGTGGGAAGAAGAATCACTTCGCACGCGCCTGTCGAAGCGACAGAAATTCTGAGAAGAAAATTAATCAAATCGATGACTCAACTGACGAAGACGATTCAGATGATGAATACGTGAAGAAAATTTCGGTTGGATGGATGCGTACCGATGTTGGAAAGAAAACCACCGTAAAATTTCTTTTAAATGGCGTGAAGGTTCAAATGGCAATCGACTCCGGAGCGAGTGCTAATGTAATTGACGAGGAGAGGTTTCAAAGGATTCAAGAGAAGTCTGAGAGAAAACTCCGGTTAGAGAAGTCCAAAGTCAAGCTTTATGGATATGCCAGCGAAGCTCCGATACCCGTTGCCGGGAAATTCAACGCTATGATTGAGACCAATAACAAAGTAGTTCCTGCTGCTTTCATTGTCGTGAAAGGGAAGACGGACGGTGAAATGTTGCTCGGATGCGACACTGCTATGAAGCTGTGAGTCTTGAAGATTGTAAACAGCGTTGAGAAGGAAGGAAAAACGTTAAGACCTGCTGTCGCTGACATCGTTTCAGAATACGATTGCTTGTTTCATGGCATTGGAAAGCATAAGCATGCCAACGTCAAGATCCGCGTGGATGAGTCGGTTACGCCGGTTGCTCAGGTAAACCGTAGGATTCCTTATCATTACCATGACAAGTTGAAAGAAGAACTCCAGAAACTAGAAGAGGCAGGAGTAGTAGAGCCAGTGCCAGATAATGAACCGACAACTTGGATATCTCCGCTTGTTATACACCCCAAGAAAGCCCCTGGTGAGATACGAATATGCGTGGATATGCGAAAGCCAAATGAAGCCATGAAACGCGAGAAAAGAGAATTTCCTACCGTGGAAGACATCGTTCAGGAGCTAAATGGTGCAGTCAGATTCTCCAAACTGGACCTTAACCACGGCTATCATCAGCTGCAACTGGATGTCGGATCCAGACACTTGACTACATTCTCCACACCATGGGGGTTAAAACGATATACACGACTCAATTTTGGAACTGTCATTGCGCAAGAGGTGTTCCATGAGGAAATTAAGAAGACGATTGCCGGTGTACAAGGGGCGAGGAACATCACAGATGACATCATTGTGTATGGGAAAACTTCAGAGCTTCATGACCAGGCTCTCAGAGACACTCTCGAGAAGTTGAAGGCGAATGGCTTAACTCTGAACCGTGCAAAATGTTTGTTGGACCAACCGGAAATCGAGTTCTTCGGTTATGTTTTGTCGGCTCAGGGAGTGTCACCAGACCCTGCAAAGGTTCAAGCGCTGAAAGAAGCTGAAAGGCCAACCAATGCAGAAGAAGTACGATCATTCTTGGGAATCGCTAATTATTCAGCAAGATTTATCAAGAATTTCTCAACATTGGCTGCTCCACTCAGAGAGTTAACACGAGCAGATGTAAAATGGTGCTGGACAGAGAGTGAGCAACAAGCGTTTACAAGGCTTAAGAATTCATTGCTCGAGAATGCTACTTTGGCTTACTATTCGCAGGACGCAGAAACGGAGGTGTTTGTGGATGCAAGTCCAGTGGGCATTGGTGCTATGCTGACCCAGAAGAAGGGGGATGGGTTTAAGCCTGTCACATACATCAGCAGATCACTTAGTCCTGTCGAACAGAGATACAGCCAAACAGAACGAGAAGCATTGGGTATTCGCTGGGTGTGTGAGCGGCTACGCATGTACTTGGCTGGAGCACGATTTAAGGTTGTGACTGACCACAAGCCTTTAGAAGCCATCTTTAACAGCTCAAGCAGTAAACCACCAATCAGAATAGAGAGATGGAGTATGTACCTGCAAGAGTTCGACTTCGTAGTTGAGTACAGGCCAGGAAAAGGAAACCCTGCAGATTATATGTCCAGACACCCATTACGTGTACCAGAGAATGCTGCTGATTATCAAGAGCAAAAGCAGACAGAGAAAGTCGTGAATTCCATCATCAGAAAACATGTACCAGAAGCATTGTTGGTGGAGGAAGTTAGAGAGGCTACAAGGAATGACCCTACTCTGACAGTAGTGATAGACATAGTACAGAATGGCCAAGGAGAGTCGAGATACAATCGAGATGATTTGAAGCCATACAAATTCGTTCGTTCAGAGCTGTCTGTTGCAAATGGAATCCTCCTCAGAGGGTCAAGAATCGTCGTGCCTAAGGCTCTGCAGCGCAAGGTGATCAACATCAGTCATGAAGGTCACCAAGGAATAGTAAAGACGAAGCAGTTGCTCCGTTCATCCGTTTGGTTCCCTACGATGGACGGTATGATAGAAGATGTTGTCCGTAGCTGTTTGCCCTGCCAAGCAGCAACTCAGCAGAAGCACACAGAACCTCTTCAGATGACTGAGTTACCAGAAAGGCCCTGGCAGAAGGTTTCTGTTGATTTCAGTGGACCCTACCCCTCCGGGGAATATTGTCTGATAGTGGTTGATGATTATTCACGTTATCCGGTAGTAGAAATAGTGAGCACCACTTCAGCTGCTGCTGTACTTCCAAGACTTGACAAAATATTCTCTATGTTTGGAATACCGGAAGAGTGCAAGACAGACAACGGTCCACCCTTTCAAGGAAGAGAGTTTGCTGAATATGCAAAAGCACAGGGATTTAGACATCGGAAGATTACACCACTGCACCCCAGGGCAAATGGAGAGGTAGAGAGATTTGTGAAGACCCTACAGAAGTTCATCACTGCCACGACAGCGGAAGGAAGCAACTGGAAGATGTCACTGCCTTCATTTCTACGGGTGTACCGGTCAACGGATCACACGGTGACTGGTAGGAGCCCATATTCTCAACTCTTTGGCGGTAGAGAAATGCGTGGCAAGGTTCCTAGATTCAGCTTCAGCGTTGAGGAAGATCTTGATATGCGTTTGAGAGAAGCCAAGGCGAAGCGGAAGACAAAGGCGTATGCAGACAAGAAGGCTAATGCTAAAACGTCCCCAATCCAAAAGGGTGACACGGTGTTGTTGCGTCAAGAGAAAAGAAACAAGCTCAGTACACCATTCGAGGTTACCCCCTATACGGTGTTTCAGAAGAAGGGAAGTATGGTCACAGCTGAAAGGGTCACGGATGGAAGAATGGTCACTAGAAATACAAAGGACTTCAAAAGTTGCACACCTTCACCGAAGGAAATGACACTGGTTGAGGAACATGGTGATTCAACTGTCGTTGCGAGACGACCATCAGTCGACCTACAAGTGCCTTGTGATACGGTTGACCAAACACCAGACGCAGTCATCCCTTGTGATAAAACTGATCATCGAACACCGGATGCGGTTATCCATTCATCACCACAACCTACTAGCGCTGTGCTGGAAACCCCTTTATCACCTCATTCATCGAGTGCTACAGTTGAAACGAGATACCCAAGAAGGGAACGGCGTAAACCTGCACGATTTAAGGACTATATTTGTACGTAAGAACCCTGGACATTGAATGCACAAGAACACTGGACATTGAACATCGAACAGTATTGAACACTGAACATTGGCCGTTATACATGTTGTTTTGTTTTCAGTTTAGTTTATTTTGGGTTTGTAGTTAATGTTGTTTCTACCAAGATGGGGAGGGATGTAATGTCCTACCATATTTGGATGTATAGTCACGTGATGTGTATAGCTTGTATATAAACCGAGCACATGGAACCGGACTAAGAGAGAGAGTCTAACGAGAATACATAAGTAGAACTCGTGTGTGCAATAAAGAATACTACAGGAGTTCTGATAACTGTCTTGTGGCTATGTTTCCCAGATGTTGTTCAAGCGACTTGACTGGTATTATAGATACCTGGGCACCAGTGTCCCATAACATTTCAACTTCACAGTCATCGAGAAAACACTTTACCATACAACAAGATCAATCACCGTAGCATGTTCCCTTGGGGTTAAGTGACTAACACATGCTGGGTCTTTTAACTCTTTTGACTCAGGATTACTCAGATGACTAATAGCCTGACACAACAACTTATGTTCCTGCCACTGTGCTCTCTGGCATTCTTCAGAACAATACCACACACTCTTACACTGCTTACACCTCTTAAGTTGCTCCTGTCCTCCTCCTCCTTTGCAGCACTGGTTACATTGGAATTTACGACTGTTTCCCAAGGAGGATTGAAGGGTATTTCCATGATGCTTAGCGTAAAAATCGCTCAATTCGTTTTTGCCACGTCACGTAACGCTGTGTTTAGCGCCAATAATTGATGAATTTTACTTGGATTTTTTTCATTCGTCAAGAATAATATCGGTAATTATTTATACTTTAATTTGTGCTTTGCCACTTTAAGAATCTACAGGCGTAGAGTTGTGAATTAATTGCTGTGTTATGTCCTTTTCCCAAGGCTTTGTTTATGAGCACAATGGCGTAAAGAGGCCATTGTTTACACTTTGGCGTGCGACAAAGGTATGGTTTGATGAATTTTATTGGTGATTGATGGAATACATTAGCCCATTGAAGCGTTAAATCTCTCCTGTAAAGTTTAAAGAAAAATAGCATTTGAAATGTACTCTAATGTACTCACGTTTTAAAACAGCAAATGTCGTTGTAAAATTCATTAAAAAATGGCGCCAACTAGTGTTATTGTCATACGAGAACGATGCTATGGTTACTTGTCGTAGCATTTATTCGATGCTGTTCGCTTTCCTTTCGTGTTTTTCTGTGAGCCTACGGCATTTTTTATATTGCAGTCGCCATCTTGGTGTTCTCTGGGCTGTATTTAACCACAATGGTGGCAAGTTTATTGATTTTTGATGTTCGTACCACTTTGTTTCAGATGGAAAAATCTAGCAAGAGAGCTCACGTGGAAAGTGGGACAACACCAAATAAGCCGGATAAAAAACGGTCCACAACGGTTCGTGGAACTTCCAGAAGAAGCATCTTTCCTGATCGGACTCCATTGTCAGAGGTACATGTAGATACATGTAGGATAACATTTGGATGTCCTCTCTTTTCAACGTTTTCAAATACAGAGTTCAGTTTATTTTTTTTTTTGGCATCTAATTCGTTAGGTAACTCAGAAAAAATCTCCTTCATTCCTTACAAGATTGCGGGGACTTCGGCAGTCACCAAAGTCACCGAAACAGCTATTTCATTGTAAAAAAACCAGGATCGTTTGGCAAAGAAAGGAAGATGTTGCCCTGGTTCAGTTTGTAGCCTTACACAGGGATTTGCAGCCTACAGCAAGCGAGTGGCCTTCTCTGAACCCGAAGTCAAAATACTGGGAGAAGGCCTCTAGGTACATCCAGGAGGTAGCTGGCACAAGCTATCTTCGAAAAGGTAAAGTTTTATTCTAATATAAACTTAAGAATTTGGAATAAGTGAATGTTTTCATAAACCTTTAAAAAAAATAGTCTTTAAAAGCATGACTGGTACACAACTACAGTGTGTATGCTACAATAATAGTTTCTGCAGATTAGTTCTTCTTAGTCATGGGAATGTTGCCAGACAGTTTTCCTTGCTAATTATTGAGAAACTAGCCACATGATTGCTTAAATGGATATCTGTTTTGCAGTTATGCGAGTTAGGCTTTTTCCATTTTCTTTCAGGGTCATCCATTCGTCAGCATGTCGTGGTCTTTTTTAAAGGCAAATTTAAGACCATAGATGACGCTGAGAAAGAATATGGACTTTCTGTTGAAAGCTATCTGGGCGATGCTGGTGAATTAAATGTAGACCCCCAACCATATAGCATGCCCGATCACCTTTTGGCTGCTGTGGACCATCTTGGACAGTCCCAGCTTGAGGCTTTAATAGCCAAGATATTTCACAAGATTACTGACCAGAAGGGTTTACTTGTTAGGCTGGCCACTGAATCTCTTCTGAGGTGTGTAATAGAAGATCTTTACAAACAATTGCCTGACATAAAGAAAGATCTTCTACTGGATCATCTGTATTTGTGGCGTGCTACTGATCTTGGCATTGCTTCCAATCCAGGGGACTTTGCAAGTTTGTCAATGAAGGCAATGTTAATGTTACAGGAAAAGGGGAAGCCCAATCTTGTGTACAAGTGGTGTAGATGCTTGCACAATGAGGAAGGCAAACCCAGCCTGGATTTTGACAGAATGCCGTTTGGCTTGATCCAGTATAGCATTGAGTTTTTTAGCTGTACACATGTTAGCCAGGTAGGTCAATTTGGTTGTTTTTAGCTCCGATCTTATGTACCTTGGCCGGGTTGTTCAAAGCACAATTAAGCTAACACAGGAGTAGAGCAAATGTTTAATCCAGTTACTGTAAATGACTAATTAATGGTGACTTTTACAGATTTTTGTTGAAGGTTAAAATTATTTTATTTTAAAAATTATTTAAACTAGGTTAATTTTTATTTTCCTTTGTCCCAGTTTCATTAACATAATCTCAGACAAAGGAAAATAAAACTCAACTTAGTTTGAAATAATTTTAACCTACAACATTTTTTCTGCCCTACAGTTTCGACTGTGACTTGTCTTCACTTTTTATTGCCAATGGAAACAAAGACATACAAACAACTTACAAGTACAGTAAAAAAAAAGAAATGAAACAATTACTACACATTATGGGAACAAGGTTCTTATTGACACTGTAACTTCTGCTTTACACTCCAACTGACATTGCTACTTACTATCAACTATACAAAAAATTTTTCGAACATGTACTTATATTTAAGGTTAACTATAAATTCATTTACCAATAACTCACCATGCAATAATTTCTGATTATACAAGTAATATTTAGCATATAAAAAGGTGAAGTTTAATTTCCTGTGCCCTGTGGAGTATACAATGATGTCCTCCAACTATTTTGTCTTTGTCAGAAGGGTACAAAGTGCCAATAAAACCAAGGTTACTGCCATTTTAATACATCTATGTCACATTGGGTTGGTATAATTTCTTTTTCGTAAGGACCCCAATAAGTGGACCCACAAAACTTTTCCTAATAGAAGGGTATTCATGTGAAGTGCATATATATACAATGACTGTACCATATCACTACTCATGAAAAAAAATGGAATATGGGAATTTGAGATTAAATGTGATAGACATTTTGTATTCAAATGGTGAAATAGCTTTAAATAGAGGCTCATACCGAGGAATCGTTTTGTATGCAAAATGCTTTTCATTATATAGTCTTGATATTTTCCCTCACAAGCCCCTGTTGAAAGCTAGTTCCAGTTCAGCCATAATATTATGAATTTGTTTTATTGGGTCAAGAGAGCAAGATATGCTAGCCCCCTCTACATTTCCAACTCCTTTCCTTGTAGGAAAAAAATCTTGGAGGCTATTTCTCTTTAGTAATCGATGTTCTGGTTTATTAGAAAAAACAACTACAGTTCTCATTTTTGTCAAACCAATCTGCTGATCTCTGATTTATGTTACAGATAACTGCGCCACCTGACTTCAAAATATGGCAAGAAACTATGGATGCTGAATTTGGGAGCGGTAAATTTAAACAGCTTTTTCGAGGACCAATGTGGAGTGGATGTGATAGCCAAGACGTTGGAGATCCCAGAAAGGTAAATGATGATGATAACTTTGCTTAGAGTTGGTAAGACACATGTAATGTTGAAAGCAATGTCAATCATGGCTTTTTTTGTTACAGTGAAGACACTCGAACCATGATTGTTCTGGCTTTTCTTTTACTTTATTTTGACCTCATTTTGACTTTTCTTGGTAGTAGCCAATCACAAACATGATTCAAATCATTTTGTGATCGGATACTTCTGAAAAAAATCAAAGTAAGGTTTTAAAAAGCCAGAGCATTCATGGTTCGAGTGTCTTCACTGTTATGATTCAATGTGAATTTTGGTTTTCTTAATGTTAATTCCTTGTATTTAGGCCAGAGTTAACATTCCTTGCATCAGCACCCAGACACAAAACAAGAATGCTCAGAAGTCACCATTCACCACCAAACCTGAAATCCAGGTAAAAATAATAACAATTTTTTTCAAGGGACCGGGTGTTTGTTTTTGTAAAACTCCTATTGGTTTTCCACTGTAGTGTTAAAAAATTCATTCAGTGGGAGAATGTTTGTAGAACAATAATTGTATATTAATTTTTAGGTAGCATCATAGACCCTGTTGTTAATAGCCCCTTAATACCCCATGCTACAAAGAATGATTGAATAATGGTTTTCCTTGAAATACCCTCCCTTCGATATCATTTTCTAGATCTATAGTGATGTAGATCTCTATTTAGTAGTGCCATTCGTTATCAACCTAAATATTTATACTTGCAGATAGAAGAAATTAAAGAACTAAAGAGGTGTAACCTTGAAGGAAGGTACTGGATCAAGGCAGATGGTACAGACGTCAAGCCAGCTTTACTAGAGTCGTTACGTCGGGAATGGAATGGTGATGTTGATATGCAAGATGGAAAGTTGGAGGAACTCAGATTGACCTATGATGAACGTTGTTCTGCAAGTAATAAGTGGAAGAGTTTGCAAGCCATTGAACGAAATGAATTGGTGTTGT
Source organism: Dendrophyllia cribrosa (assembly GCA_024195265.1). Lineage (NCBI taxonomy): Eukaryota > Metazoa > Cnidaria > Anthozoa > Scleractinia > Dendrophylliidae > Dendrophyllia > Dendrophyllia cribrosa. Next base: position 23,856,913 of record JAJLRJ010000004.1, read on the forward strand.
CTTTGACAACTGAGTTAGACAAACTTAAAACTGATCGCCAGTTTCTTGTCCAGGGCTTGCAAAGTGCAGTGGAGACCTTTCGGTTAAAGATTAACAGCCCCAGCACTCCTTTAGAGACTCTTAAATCATTAAACTGGGACATATTTGAATACCGTACCCTCCTGGAACAGGCCAGTGTATTTCTTCAGAACTTTGAGGTATTCCTTGGTGATCTAGACCCAGTACAAGAAAGACCGGTGAGACCCATTTTGCTTAGTGTCAAGAAAGAATGTAATGCCTATTTGCAATACCTTCGAAATTTGTTTAAGAAGAAACGTGTTTGTGCCACACATGTGCTGGTGTTTATGATTGCTGATGAACGTCGCAATCGGAAGCCATATGCTATTCCTATCCAGTATGTCCCATACCATTCTATCAGAGATCAGGAAGTGAGGGGTTTCACAAAAAAGATCAAAGAAGCAATGGTTAAAGAGGATCTCAAAGTTGTTGGTAAGTGTTTTACTGTACTTAATGTCCATTTATTGGTCATCTTGATTTTTTATCTCAAATGTTTCTTCATTTTACAATGGCAAGTATATATCATCCTTTGATCAAAGTGAACTCAGGACTGAAGTTGGACTATAATAATGGGACCCAAAGATGACAGTCCTGCTGTCAAAATGTTAATGTCATGTTATAGTAGCAAGGAGAAAAATATGCAAGTGGTGATCCTGGTGAATGTGGTAATCAAATAATTAAATAAATCAACTTTATTGGCTAACTTTATTGGTGTCATATTTCTATTTGCACAAACAATGCAAAATATCTTGTGTCACTTTTTAGGTACAAGAGAAAGATTATACATCCCATAGGTTTAAGAAGGTTGAATGTTGATTTCCTTTACAGGTACCCCTGTGATCATTTGGCAAATTTACACAAATGTAATATTATATACAAGTTAACCTTGAGACAAGAGTTCAGTTCGGAAAGACAAATGTGAAACATTTCACTAAAAAAAATGTAACATTCATAATAACACATCAAGTATTTCTCTATTTAGTCATTTTCAGGAGGAAAATTAGAAAGATTAATATAGCAATTTTATAGTGCAGAGTGCACTATTGTGAGAGGGGAGGAAGTAAGGCCTGACTATACAAGTCATGTCACCTAATTATGTAGATAGGTCGTGTAAGTGATGTACATTACACTCTGCGCTATCCATTGAGTCTCTAATTCACTGTCTTGATATTAATTTTTTGTAGTTGATGCTGCTTGCCAGCCCATTGTTGCACATCCAAACCCATCAATCCCCAGTACAGTTATATTGCAACTTGCAGACCTCAGAACCAACCAGGGAATGAGCCTGGAAGATGCCATAACATACATCCGGGGTGAGCTGGTTCCAGAAGGGTACACACCACATCCCTTTAGAAGAGATGCACCAGAAAGTTTGTTGGATAAGCTGCGGTCAATAGTTGCAACTTACCAATTCCGAGCTGATGTGAGACACTGGAAAGGACGTGGGGTTGACTTCTCAAAGTATGTCTATGTTCCAGAGGTTGACCCAATTACTGGTGAAACATCATGAGCGTGCAGACCACAACCACCTACTGAAACGGATGGCTAAGCACACCAGAGATGGAGGTAACCAAGATCTTACCTATGAGCGGTTTGATGAAGCAATGCGTGACGCAACGACTGGTTTAACTCATGCTGCTTTGGTAGGAACTCGCAAACAGTCAGTACCAGATGCAGAAAAATTGTTGTCTTTCCACGAAGCAAAGTTTTTCCGAGAAAAACACTACTTCCCCGAGGCTGAATACGTGGAAACTATTGCACAGTGGCACGAGGCCTCAGATGGTCGTGGTATCTCCCAACTTCAGCGTTGCCGGCAGAATTACCGCATGTTGAATTATATTCTGGATGAATGGATTCCATGGCACAGGGACCATGACCTCTCTACCCTGGACATCAACAAGTAGTTTTTTAATTTTCATTGTTTCAAGGGGGGTTGTGATATAATTACTGATTGAGTTACGATATGACCTGTCATCTCATCCAATTATTCTTCTGTTTTTAAATATAGATAGATAGCATGTTTCAGTGCTGTGGTATGACTACATTTCATTTCTGTTAAATTGCTTATTAGCCTCTTGTACTTTTTTACCCAGGCCCATAAATGGCATCAGAGGGTTTTCCAGAGAAACTGTTGTTGAAGTGACAACCAATATCGAAAGCCAGGAGTTTCGTCGTCGGCAAAATGTTGAGATTGGCTATGAAGAAAATCCACGCGGTTCATCAACAGATGACCTGGAGTGTTTATATAGCATGTGCCATGGCTGGCTGGGCCCAGTATTCACACTAAAGGAATTTAAGATGAAATGGAAAAAAATTGTGCGGTAATTATCTTTAATCACAAATTAAATATTATAACAACAATTATATCATATTTTTGAAATATTTTTCACCACCCTACCAAACCTTATTTTTTATTTCCAAATGCACCTCGAAAAAAGGTTAATGTGCACGTTCATCACTTTTCTTTTTTTTTTCAAAAAAAAAGGTTACAATGATGTAACAAATATATGGCCATAAATCCCACGCATAGCAAGGGAATGGCAGCATGCAATGAAATTATTATCCAACATCCTGATGCTGATCGATTTTCCAACCAGGCTATTATATTTTTCTGCTACTGACCTGACAGGTAATTAAACCGTCGTGTATTTTAGCTAGCAGAAAAGGGTAGCATATGAACTTAAGCTAATGGCAAATGCCCTCAGAGACAATCTTGAAAACTGATTTCACCAACTTATTATTGCATGTTATTACGTTGTTTTAACAGTTGCTGTTGATATCTTTTCAGGGAGTTCTCAAAACGAATGGACCCTGAACTGCCTTTCTTCTGCCACACCCTGAATGAGAGGTTTTCAACTGACTTGTTACCGTCATTTGACGTTGCTCCCATTGGTTGTAATGGTAATGGTGATGACAATGATGATGATGCACCTTCTAGAAACCCATATCGTCTTCACCTACTTGTCAGAAACACCAGAGAAGACAGTTCGATTTTTGCTGCAGGGAGATCCTTCTTGCCAGCAAGAAACAGGGTATCGACGAGGCAACGATTTCACCGTTTTGATGTTGGTTTGCCCCCACTTTTATGATAAACGTAGTGCTATATTTTGATAATAAGCATCGGTGCATCATTAGTTGCACATTGGAACAATCATCTTGCAAGATGTGGGCTGTTTGTAGAGATCTGATTACCTTATTGTAACTAATTTTCGCGGTTACTTAATTTAGCAAGACTTTATTTTCGCAATTTCGCAAAAACGTTGAGTTAAAGCGAACTAAATTTCGCGAAAATGCAGATCCACATTGTAATTTTTTCACTGCTTTATGTTACATTTCAATTTAAAAATCGCCTGTCCTTAACAAAACGGAACTATCATCACGATTGTTTATGACCAAAGTACAACTGTCAATGAGCCTTTCCACGCGTCGTCCCAGGAAATGGACAAAGTGCGTCAAAATTGTCATGATTTATTGTCATTTGTCCTTACTTTCAGGGACAAATGACTTGGATCAAGGAATTGAGATTTTACAGGAGACGAACAGATACTGACAGTGACACTGACAATTTTGTAATAAAGGGGAGCTGGCACGCCTCTTTGTGCATCGCTTAATTGAGGGTATTCAGGGGCGGATCCAGTATTTTTTTATGGGGGTTGGCTGTGGGTATATAAATAAAGTATATAAGTCTATACAATTTTTCATTGTTGCAATTAAACAGAAAACTGTTAAAACCAAAGGTCGAAAGGGGGGTGGCAGCCACCCCATTAATTCCCCCACCCCTGTATCCGCCCCTGGCATTGGCACCGCGGAAATCCGTTTTGTGACGTCACAGTAACTGGTCAGTGGTCATTGCCTTCAGGGTGACTCACTCACTTGTACCATGTTGATTTTCCGGACTCTGGACTCTTAGACACGTTTCCGTTTATGCATACTCGATAACAGACAAAAGGGTTTTTCCGAAAGGCATTAAATTTCGTGTTGTTAATTTTCGCGGTATCTTTTATTCGCGGGACTTTAAGTTCGCGATATTTTTTAAATCGCGAAAAACGCGGAATTTAAGTCCCGCGAAAATTAGTTACATGTACAATAAGGTACCCTGCCAGAGCTAGCTGGAGCGGTTTGTACAGTTCAGCAGTTGGTTGACATTCTTTCTTTTGAGGCTTTCTGTAAATGGGAATAAGATTTAATAAGCTATGGATGTCATTTTTCTCAAGTAACTTCGTATTTGAGAGATGGTGTATTCAATAAAGCAATGTACAGTTTACCGTTATTTGGTAGAAACTTGCAACTTTATCTCTTTAATCTTGGCCTTACAATACACGTATATATACAGTAGACAATTAAGGGAAACTACATTGAACCTTTAAGGTGGATCACAGCAATTTCCAGTAATTTCTAGTATTTTAAAGTGACTCTGAACCCCTTCCTTAGAAATTTTTTAAACTTTGCAAAAAGTTGTACCTCAACATGCAAATTACAATTTCTTAATAAAAAATGGGGGTAACCGAGCTCGTTTTAGTTATAAGCAAATAAAGCTAAACTTAGGGGTGTCTCCAACAGGTTATACTGTTGCTATGGTAACCTGTCGCATCATGAAAGAGACCATAACTTGTTCACCAATGTTTAGGCATTTGTTTGATACCATTATTGTAGCACTCTTTTAAAGAGTGGCAGTATTGATGCATCAAAATGTAAGTATTGGAAATTACTGGAAACTGTTGTGAGCCACCTTAAGTGTGTTTGACTCGAAACATTTACTTTATTATATACTATTAGCAAATTACATTGAACTGTCTTATTAAAACCAAAATCATTTTAACATAGTTTACGGTGTTTGTCTGGACTTTGCACTTTTTAGCTGAACAAAACGTGTTCTAGACTAGTAGGTATTGATTAGCTGCATACTTTGCAGTACCCATTTAATTTTTATGACTTTGAAAACCCTGGAGTAGGCTCGGAGGCCTTAGAGGAAAAGAAAAGAAATTGCATCGAGGATAGAGGATGAGTAAATAATTTCTTTTGTTTAATTCACCTAAGCCTCGTAACCATTTGATATATCGAAATTGGCCAATTTACCTCCACAAATTATAAACAACAAAATGCACTTTTGAGGCAGATGAATGCACTCTGCTACAATTTATCATTATACCTGTAGTTCCCATCATTTGGAAGCCATCTTCCGGTCTTGGTAACCATAACTGATGCAACATAAGTCCAAATTGGAGTGTCTGACATGACAAACTGACATTTAATGTTTTTAAATTTAATATATTTTATCTCGTTGTTCCTTGTTGCTGCAGTAAATTTTGGAAGTTTTTCTTTTGGAATATATCCAATTCTGTCCCACTGAGACTCAACCTTGGCTTGAACAATGAGAGCATTGCAGTCCCTTATATTTTCTGTCTCAGGAAGTAATCTCAGTTCAACTACTTCTTTAGCACACAATAATTCCCTGCATTTCTTTAACGTGCTCTGGCAATCTTTGTGAAACGAACTCCCACGTAAACCAACGTATTCCGTATACATGGGAACAGATTCTTCTAATTCACGTTCATCATCACTTGCCCGCTCGACCTCATCTTGAGTTATTTCCCCATCTTCGTCTTCTTCACAAGACTCGCCAGAGTCATCGACAGGGCCAGCAGCAGGGGTATCACAATCGACCAAAACTTTCCCCAGTATTGGGAAGTTAGTGCAATTACACTGGCAACTTGTCAACTCAAGCCAAGGACAACAATCGGCGAGGGAGTCGTCCTCGGTGGAGTTTTCAAGATCCTCCATCGATGTTGGTTTGGGCAGCCTCGAGACGCCGCTTAAAACACTGACCACTTCGAAGTGTATGATGAAAGAAATCTTCCTTCCATCAGTTTCCTATATATAGAAAAAAATAATTTGTTATTCATGATGGAAGAATTGAACAATCGACACAGTTAAAAAAGGTTTGAATGCTTAAATTCTAATTTTCTAAGGGTTTTTGTTTTCGTAAAACTCCTATTGGTTTTCTGCTGTGGTGTTAAAAAATTAATTCAGTGAGCAAGGTAAAGAAACTGTTCTCTAGGGAACGTGAAATAGGTAAACATGCCCGTGTTAAAAGATATAATGATAAAAGCACTAAGCCTTATATATTATAAACAACACAGCACTACGATTAGCTACACGTCTGACATGTTTGGCGCTCAAACCTAGAAAGCACACGGTTTTGCATCCATTATCTTGAATAAACATTGTATGTAAAAAGCTTATGTATGTTCTGAAACTCAAAAAGGAAAAAAAGGAAATATAATTACCGTGAAGTAACAAGACGATTTCACGTTCAGAATAACAGGGCTTTGAGCAGCACAAAGCTTGTCTTCGGATTCCTCGCTCCAAAGAAAACAACAAAGACGCCGAATGGCCAAGTCGCTCGGAAAACTGAAGTACCCAAGCAGATAAATAATTTCCAGACAAGGGAAACTAGTAACTGGTGTAATCTTTTTCGTTTTGAGATAGATACAATGAAGATACACTAGTTTTGAGACATCAAATGGACGCTCAGAGCACGCCGCAAATCGCACCGCATCCATCGGTGTTCAGGTCGAAATGAGAGATCACGTGAGCAACGAGCGGTGATAATATAGTTGGGTACAAAGCATCATGGGTAACCCCTTCAACCCCCCCTGACTGTTTCCCGTCTCGCAGAGGCAGTCGCTTCGCGTTTAACGATTGTTGGCATCCTCTTGCAAAGTGCGAATCACTACCACACTTGAAGCAGTGGTTGCAGTAATCTTCTTTCTTCTCTACACAGCTTGGACATTTAGGTGGTCTCCTCCTTTGGGGTCCTCTTTCACTTTTGTCAGCATCTTTCTTTCTGACTTCTTCCCTCAACGCCCCAACCTCCGATTTAATAGCATTTATGGCTGCCACAAGATCACTCCGATCACTCTGTTGGGATTGCTCTTGGCTTGCTTTCTTTTCCTTGGGTAGGTCTGACACTGTGGGACATTTGGGTTTAGTGTTCTTTAGTTTCTTATCCCTCTCCTTTTCTGCTGATACAGCCACACCCATTTGCTGCATTAACACTTCATCAGTGGCACTTGGGTCTTTCAGAAATGGACGTATTTTAGCACGAATACTCTCATCCTGCAAACCTGTTTCCACCGAATGAAGGAAAAGGCGTTGAATGTGCTCAGAGTCATACTGTAAATATGTGTCGTCACTTTCATCACTTGATGCAAACAGAATTTGTTGCCTTAAATCCAGGGCTTTCATCAGAAATGCTTGAGGTGACTCCTTTGGGCTTTGACATAGGGATGCCAGGGTTTGGTACAGCTCTGAGGTATTCTTTACACCATAATGGCTGCGGAGGATTCTGTTCAAACGATCTAGTTTCAAATCCTTGAAGGTTTTGAGGTAATTTCTAAGTACTAATCCGGGTGTGATTGCACGGATGACACCGTCAACAATTTCACTCTCAGCGTATCCTTGTGTCATCCCTATTTGAATCTGGCGCGTTAACGACGAGAAACTAATTTTGTCCTTCAGATCGGGCTCCCCGATCTGTCCATTGATCTTAAACTGCCTACGCAACGCACTAGATGCCAACAGTTTATGAACAGAATCTTCGCTCGGTGAAGTGCTAGGTTTTGAATCACTTAGACTGTTTTTTCACTCTTACCTTCGACCTTAACACCAGAGGAAGGCTTCTCGTCCAGTAAACTTTTCACATCTTTGAGATACGGCACAATTTCCGTCTCCTTCAACTTTGTAATTCCTCTTCTAAACTCTGAACGACTCACTTCGCTACGGTCAGCTTCGACTGGCCTTCGTGTGCGATCTTGAAGAATTTTGCCATCCGTACGAGTGATTCTAAGCTTCCGAAAAAAACAGGGACTGAATTTCCAGTTGCAATTCGTCTGCCATTTCAATACCTTCGAAGATTCGGTCCAAAATTTGTTTTCATCAACAGTAATGGCGGACACAAAGCACGTAGTTTCGGGCACAACACAGAACTAACACAATCCGTCGCCACAAGCGGTTCAAAAACGATTCTATTCTTCTCCGCAGACAAGTCCTGGCGGGGTTGCCAAATTTGTTAGTCCATACCGGGAATAAATCAACATCTTAACTGTAAAACAACACATTTAATCCTTCGACATTCTGTCGCTTACTTCGAAGGTTCTGATTACATCCAGTCGGGCTCGGGCCCACTCCTAATTTCCTACGCTAGTCCCAGTCCTCTACAATTTCCTGTCTATCTTTGAGGAAATCTTGGATCTTATATTCATAAATTGAAGTTTTCCAGCTTGTGTAGCTAGAAACTGTTTATGGTTGAATTTACCTTAAAAACGTCACTTCATTATCTTCCTCTTGGTGTTCTATAATCATTTCGTGTTTGGCACATAAAATGGTAAACTCTCAACCTTTGAAAATCTTATATCAAAAAACAATTGAAACAGAATTTTCTCTTTAGGGGTAATTACAAGACCCTAACGCCCGATCAAACTGAAAAACTTGTCTGTCACACTTGTAATTGAGATGTGTGGATTAAAATGTCGAAAGTTCATAACATAAAAGAGAATTTCTAAAATAGATTGGTTTCATGAGCTAGAATTACAAACATGTCACAATTTAAATAACAGTCACGAAATTAAGTGGTATTTAAAAAATGTAACAAGGAATTGATGTTATCAAAGTCGTTGTTGACATAAAGATCACGTTCTATTTCTCATTTAATTAAAATTGAAATTTTTCACCTTGTGTCATTGAAAATTCATTATGCTTTTGGTGGCAAATGTTATCACAGGAGAACAGTTTTACTCAAATGTCACGTGACAACACATGAAATCTAACACCAAAAACGTGAATTCATCCATAACCTTGATTGATGTTCCCATATCAACTAATATGACGTCACTAACACTTCGCCTCAGTCTATAAACCACTTGAAATCACAACTTTTTTCAAGCTCATTTCATAAGTCGTTTGCTTGGCTTGTAGCCAAAAGCCCAACTAATTAATCACTGTTTTTTTTTTTTTGGGGGGGGGGGGGGGGGGGGGGGGCTTGCCGCCCACTATGCGATCAACAGATTTGTGGGTTTACGTGATCGCGTGTCGCATGGTCTTCTGGGAGGAGTTCGTAGAGAGAGCCTGGGAACTAGGTTGTGTGGACTTGTGTCGAGTGGAAATCGGCCATGTTGGCGTGTCGCATTGGCGTGGTTTTCTTTTATGAAGCGTTTGGTTTTTAGCTTGAAAATGTGTAGATCCGTTACATCGCGCGCATTCCAGCGGCCAACTACCTTTGTCACGCAACCTTGATAACATTGTGTGACAAGTTCTCCGTGACACAAGCCAAGTGCTCAAAGACCTTGTAACGGATCCACACATTCAAGCTAAAAACCTTTTTGTGGACGAATCTGAAACTCGAGTTATTCATATATTTCAACCTCTCACTGGTAAGTACAGTATTTCATGTATCGCAGCTAAATTTCTGGTTGTCGTTAATTTTTTTTCAAATTATATCTGCAGTATTTGCATGCCATGGTAGTCATGGTAAAGTTAAGTTTCTGCCATGGGTGAATTTCAACAGGAAAACTGAATCGTGGATAATAATAAACTTTTACTTTCTTTTTATTGTGGGGACGTTGAAAACCTTTAATACTCATTACTGGAGCAGAGAATTTGGATCAAGTACTGGAGAAATAAAATCGAATTCAAGCCTCAAAAGAAACATTATGTAAACACGCTGTCAATGGCTGATTATAATCTCTTCTTGCTTGCAATCCCGGGAAATACCCACACATTTGAGCTTATAACTCGATAAAATAAGGTAAGAACTTTACTGTGACGTGGTTTTAAAACCAATTTTAGGCCGCAACGTTTGAGAAATTTTCCGTTGTTCTTGCCCTATTTTCAGTGTCTGAATATAATTTTTTTACACTTTGCCTGTACACTACTCAAGTTTAGCTTAGAAACCTGACCTAAACAAAATTTATTTTACTGCATTTGTTTCTAGGTAGCGCGCCTCACAAACCATCAATTTTTGTCCTCCAATCACCGTCAAAAAGACCGAGATGGTTTGAATTAGATTTTTTCTTGTAGCAGGGAGAAAATAAAGAATTGTGTATTTCATACATGTGTACCAAAGCCTTTTCACCAGCAAAAAATAAAGGGAAACTATTTTTGGTCGCAAAATGGAGTAGACCACTTTTAGTGGGACTGCCACTTAATAAGCCAGGTTTAGAAGCTCAACAATTATTCACGATCAGCTGTTTTCTTTCTTACCATGATTCTTTTATTCATAGTGCTTTAGCTTGTTCCAAAGGCATAAAAGACCAGCCATAACATCAGAATATATGATAAGAAACAGGCATGCTTTTACTGTCCAAGTTATACCCAAAAATATCACGACACTATGAAAGTGTTCACCATGGCGAAGAAGTGGCAAAAGCACTGTCCTATGAGCGAAAGAAGCAATTCGAAAAGATACATCTTATGGGTAATTACCACCACAACATAAAAGTCCTTGAAACAAAATGTGGCAAACTAAGGCAGAAGAGTTCGATGCTGAAGATTTTCTTCCCTGTTCATATTGCCTTGCTTTTATAAGGCTGAACTTTGGAGACATTCCAAGAGCTGCCAGTTCAAGCACCAGCCTTCTGAAGAGAGCAATGAAGATCAAAAGCAATAAAAGAAGAACGCCTTTCAAGAAAAAAAAACTTATGCTGATGGCCGGCAAACCTTAGACCTCAGGAAAACTCCATTGCACAAGCTGTATTCGCTACTATGGTAACTGACAACATCTATCTTATAGCCCGAAATGACGATGTTATTTGTAAATATGGAGCAGTCAATGCTGAAAGGCTGGGCATTGATCATCGTACTGAAATTTTCCAGGGTATGTGACAGCTTGCAAGACTACTCAAGCAGCTGCGATCAACCAACACAAGCAGAACACACTTGCAAGAATTTCTATAGCTAGGATGTTTTGATGAGATTATTGATGTGGTCTAAAGAAGAAAAAGAAGCTGTCTTCACCACCTTGGCAAGTTTATAACAAGACAAACTTGTGCCTTGAAAGTTAAAATGTGAGAGGTGTATAACAAAAAGCAAGCCTCACCAACATAACATAACATTATGTTTACACCTAAATTAATATTAGTGGTATAGCAATCTTTTAAACAATAATTATTGTAGTTAGGTGTTATCAATTTTCAAGTTGAGTATAAAAAAACTTATAGTGACTAAAATTACCATGAAAGTTGGCAATAAGCCATCCTGTGTTTCTGTGGCATTGTGGTAAGCTTATGATTTTGTCATTTTAAAATCTCAACAAAACTACTATATCAATAAGAACTCTACGAGCATTACAGTCGGACTTTTAGGGTCACTAAAAACCAATTCAACTTCAACATCAATAGCCTAGATGATGCTTCTCAAATACTTTCTTTTCAACAGTGTTGATCCTTTTGTTTGTCCATCAACTGCTGCTTTTGTTTTTGAATGTATCACATGTAAAGCCAACACATAATATAGTATGTGGTTAATGTCATTGCTGTTTATACTTCAATGTCTACTTTAATGTTAGTTAATTAATTGTGACCCTCCACAGGATTTCATGTACTAAGGTGATGACACGCACACGGTACGTTAGCACGCTGTGACACGACACGCTAATAGTCTCAAGAGTTCTGATATGCGCATATTTAAAAAGAAAAACAAAAGTTACCGTGTTCCGTGTTAGTCACTATTGTTCTTACCTGCTTAACACGCAAAAGCTTTGTTTTCTTAACACGGTAAAGCTTTGTTTTCTTGACACAGTAAAGCTTTGTTTTCTTGACACGGTATAAGTTTGTTTTCTTGACACGGTAAAGTTTTCTTTACTTGACTTAGTAAAGCTCTGACACGGTACACTGCTTTGGCTTCCCCGGCATGCTAAATAATTTTTCTCGTAGTAATATCACGATAATCGCTGGCAGCCGATATGACAGAAGTGAAATTCAGTTTGACAACGTGTTGATTTTCTAACAAAAACTACAGTCAACCAGTGAGCATAATGAAGATCAGTGGTCTGATTGAAACATGTTCGTTTTGGCTGTTCGTTTTGACTATTCGTACGGCACCCGTACGTGGACTTCGATTTGCTATTCGTACGGGAGTCCAAAACTTTCAACAATTTTCGATGTTATCCTTCACTTTTGTTGGTCCACAATATTATATGTTCGTTTAGCTTTACGAAGCGCTTCTGTTGATTTGGCTCAGACTAATTTACTGCGTCTCTGTATACTACGCGAGCGACTCATTTCGTGACACTTGGAAATTTTTCACATCAAAGAATACTCCCGTTCGGCCAACTTCGATTTGTTATTCGTACGAAAGTCCAAAACTTACAACAATTTTCAATATTATTCTCCACTTTTGTTGCAGACAAGCTAGATGTTTTATGAAATTGTTGCATTGCGACGCGTTGTCAACCCGAAAGGTTCAAATTACAGAAAGCTCAAATTACGTTTGACGTATGCAAATTAAATCATGGGTGATGTTCACCTGCGAATGACAGGTATGTTTACAATAGCCTCTGTTTTCTACGCAAAGAAACCTGCTTTCCCGGGCCTGCTTTCAAAGTATGCGACGGCAAATGGCAGGCAACAAGCTTGTATTTGTTTTAGTTTCATTCAAGATTTATTTTAGAAACAACAGGCCGAATGTCCGTCGAAAGTTTCGATCAGAAAAGCGCGACTATTTCACACAGGACTCAGGGTCGCTTGTTTACGTGAATTAAATTCCTTAACACGTGGTTGTTTTTTTCCAAAGTTATTGGATTTTAACGGTGGCTTCGACGATTGTAAACAGTTAAGTAAGGAAAGGTTACTGAAAGATATTATTGGAAAGCGACAATTAGGATCACTTTCTACAGCCATAAACAGCTTCAAACTCGATCACTATGAAGCCATTATCTAGGAAGAACCGTCCAAAATGTCCAACCTTGGGAAACTCTGAGGGCAGGCAACACTTGGTAATCACACTCCAACCTTCTCTCTGAAACTTAAAAAAAATCCTTTGCATGCAGAGTGCATTCACGCACGGTAAGTGTGTTTTTGCACAGTAAGTGTGCGTTCGCACGGTAAGCGTGTGTTGTTCGCACGGTAATTTTTGTTGTCGAATGATGACACGGTTCATTATTTACCTCTTTTGTTTCTTTTGTGTTGCATAAAAAAGAAAATTTTAATGAGGCTGAAGTGCACGGCACGGTTATCATGTTAAATTTCTATCTTTTGTTTTACCGTGCTAACGTACCTTGTGCGTGTCATCACCTTAGTACATGGAATCCTGTGGAGGGTCACAATTTTTAGGTAATACCATGTATACAAATGGGAATACCGAAATAAATTGTTGTTAACTATGAACGTAAACGGATCTGGTCACATGTGCAACATTGCACTACACCAAGTCATGCCATAAGAATGTATACATAATCCTCATCCAGTGTGAAGATCTATCGCGGCCTGAAGAAGGGTTTTCATTCAATGAAAAGCTAACAAGCCAAACAACAGTAGCTACAAAACATGGACATTGAATTGTTAAAGCGATCTTGACAAATATCGACCGTTGTTCATTGTTAGTTGGATGCAAAATGGACATCAAATTGAAAGTGAGCTTGACAAATATATGAAAACCAACCACTTTGGACTAAGTCGTGGAATCGTATAACAATTTTAATAGTAGTCGATCTGAAATTAATACAATATGATACATTGTTACAAATAAACGCATTATTCGAACTAAATGGGGAAAGTAAATAACACGTTGCAAAACCTTGCCCAGATATATAACCAAGTTAAACCACTTGGTCAACAATACTGCGAGTCACGTTTGTTGAAAATTTATTAAAAAGCTATAAAACAACAAAATAATGTACAATAATTCACCACGGCAAATCAATAAGGATAACTTACTTCGTGACGGGATTCCAGAATTATCCTTAGGGATGGTTCAAAACTGGGGAGCTAAATTCTAATACTGAAAATACTCTAGCGGTTAAGGATGAAAATTGAATCGAGTTGTGCATTTAATGATAAAAGCATGAAACTTTCCACGATTGTAGACCTATAGATACTTAACAATTTTTGATATAGAGGCATTGTTGAAAATTCCTGGAAAATAAATAAATAGGGTTTTAAAAAATTGACCAAAAAATGCTGAGTCAGCATTTTCCTGTTTTATATAAATCCTGTTTTGCGACAAAGAATCAAACGTATGCTAAAAGTATGACTCTATTATCGTCTCTAGACAAAATATATACAATTTGGAGTGATGTTTGAGTAATATCAAGTAATTAAATAACAATACATTAATAATATTATATCAAGATAACTCAAATAATGGGTAAACATGGTGATTATAGCCGTATGGTCTTCTATACAACATAAATAACATTCGTTTTCATGTTTACAGTAAAGGAACTAATTGAATGATATTGTTTTGGTAATTTTCTACTATGAAACTAAATAATTTACAATAAGTAAAGGACTTGGAGTAAGTTCAGCTTTTAGAGGCCTGGATTCTAGTGTGCAAACAGTTAACTGTCATAGCGGCGCCCATCTAATCTGACGTTAAACAAACTTACAGCAGCTTTTAGCGACAAAAATATCGGGTATATAAAGTAAGAATTGAAATTAAAAGTTGCAAATTGTATATTAGAACAGCTAGCTTCTGCTCAGAATTTTCTTTTCACAAGAACGTAATTTCCGTCTTAGATCAAATAATGTCCTGATGGCAAAGTTAAACAAAGCGGTCAATCCTTGTGAAGTATCCAGCGAAAACGATGACTGTGAAAAGAGAATTGTGGATTGGGAAAGGTATATACTCTGCAGAAAACCGTCCCTCGGACCTCTTGTTTGCCCAGCAAAATCAAAGTGAAAAGACAAAGGCGCAGGTTACTTATCGCTAGCCTCATATTTATCTCAACTGCATGAATTACAATCAAATCCCTTTAGCTTTGATATAAATGAACTTGACGATGGGAGCAGTATCGCATCAACCTTGGCCGGTAATGAAGCTTGCTGGCCAATTGTGTCTTGGGCTGCTTTCCGTGCTTCGCTTAAACCTCCACCAGAACACCAGGTCGACATTGTCGCGCTTTTGCCGCTGTTTCTAGAGAACGCTCATTCCGTCGCCATGATTTTACATGGTATGAATGTTGTTAAAGATGTTGTACAACATCTAAACCTCGATCAAACACCTGTTATAGCAATGGATCAACCACTTTTTGCGATTGCAAAACAGATACAGTGGAACATTCCCAATTCACATGGAGAGGATTGTTACTTGGTCATGTTCGATGGTTTGCATATAGAGATGGCAGCAATGAAATATATAGGAGAGTGGCTGAATGGGAGTGGCTGGGTGACTGCACTCGTTAACGCCAGAATAGCTAGTACTGGTACCGCAGAGTCATTTCTGAAAGTAAGCCATGTGGCGCGAACTAGACATGCGCACGAGATTAACGCAGCAGCCATGTATATGTCTTGCAACAAAAGGCATACGAAGAGTACCAAGCATCGGTCCAAGAGTCTGAGCAGCCCTTAGACTTCACCCCATGGTGTGACAAGATGACATCAGATCAACCACAGTTCTGTTTCTGGTCACAAGTGTTGAAATTAGAGCTATTAGTGCTCGAGATAGTAAGAACGATACGAGAAGGGGTCTTTGATCAGTACGTGCAATCAATTGCACGCCTCGTGCCTTGGATGCTTGCACTAGATCGCGTGAACTATGCGCGTTGGCTGTCAGTTCACGTTTGAGACATGTCATCACTGTCACTTACACATCCAAGTTTTTGTCAGGAGTTCATATCTTACGCCTTCGTGGTTAACAAATCAGCTCGCATATTTTCCTCCATTGCTCTCGACCACGCACACGAACAAGAGAACGCATCTATAAAGGGAGATGGAGGTGCAGTGGGGCCCACAGAAAGCCCGGGCGCTTGCGACCTTGGATGATTGGCGGCCCCAAGCTCACAAGAATGGTGAACGAGTATGAAGTCCAGTCTTTACTTAAGAAGAATGAGACAAAGAAGCACCACGACCAAATGCCCTCCGTTCAAAAAACCTTCTTAAAGGAAATTAAAGCTCTAGTAGTTGACGCAGTGGAAGAACTGGGAAATCCCTTCCGAGAAGACAGCGGTGACTTACTCGTGCTGGATACCAAGGACATCATGCCCAAAGAAGTGGTTGATTCCGTGAATAACATTGAAAAAATAGGCCACGATCAGTATACGGCGTTTGTGAAGGAGAGGTTTGTTGACCAGAAGAAACCAATCACGGATCCGATCAAGAGGAATAAACTTCTGATGTTTAGCCGACTACCAGCCAGAGCCCCTTCCAAACAACAAGCTCACGTTACAGCATTAAAAGAAGACTGCACTGTTCTCAAGGCTGTATATCACATGCCAATCTCGGGAAGGAAATCTCCATGATTTTTTCAAACATGAAAACCAGCCCTGTCCACCATCATTAACGCAACAAGGACAACTTAGGCAAGGCAATAAAGCTGACCTGGTTAAGTGCCTTAAAGGCACTACTGAAGTTGTTGAGTGTCCACAAGTAGATGCAAAAGTTATTGATGGGGCTGTAGTTGTGCAAATGCTCAACCCAAAAACTGCCTCTACATTCAGAGAGTACGTCGCAAGCGTTTTCATACCGTATGTCATCTCGCAACTTCAATCAGCTCAACGCATAGATCTCATATGGGACACATACAAAGACGACAGTCTGAAGAGCGCCACGAGGGACAAAAGAGGTTCTGGAGCACGTCACCGTGTGGCGCCTTCGGTGAAAATCCCTCCTAACCGGAAGAGCTTTCTACGTGTCAATGAGAACAAGACAGAACTCTTCTGACTCCTCGCAGAAGAAGTCAGAGATATACAAGGACAAGGCAAAGAGGTGTACAGTACGTACGGTAACAAAATCCTGAGCAACACTGCCAGAGCGACACTGGATGACCTTCAATCAAGTAATCACTAAGAAGCAGATTCTCGGATTTTTCTGCACGTCCATGATGCCGCCCTACAGCACCGTCGTGTAATGATCAGATCAGTAGATACAGATGTGTTTGTTCTAGCCGTCGCCCAGATACAGAGAATCCCCGACAAGGAACTTTGGCTTGCTTTTGGTACTGGGAAGCAGTTCAGGTATTTTCCCATCCATGATATTGCCAGATCGCTTGGTCCGCAGAGAAGCTTGGCTTTACCTGTTTTTCATGCACTTACAGGCTGTGATACCGTTTCATTCTTTGGAGGCAAAAGCAAAAAAAGTGCATGGGACACCTGGAATGTCTTTCCAGAAGTTACGCGTTCGTTCTTGGAGATAGCGACTGCACCGGATAAGCTATCTGATAACTGCACACAGACCATTGAGCGATTTGTGGTACTGTTGTACGACCGCGGCAGCCGGCTCAGTTCCGTTCTGCGTTCTCGCAGCCTTGATCGCATTCCCCCAACGTCTGCTGCTCTCAAGCAACACATCCTGCATGCTGCGTATCAAGGTGGCCATGTATGGAGTCAGGTTCACGTGGCGCTACCTGAACTACCGAGTCCATCGGAGTGGGGATGGGGGATGGGAGAAGGACGAGGTTTGGAGACCTGTGTGGACGACCCTTCCCCAAGCGCAGCAAAGTTGCTACGAACTGATCCACTGTTCCTGCAAGAAGGCCTGCAGAGGGTTGTGCAAGTGCTCCAAATCCAGTTTGCAGTGTACAGCTCTATGCGCCTGCGGTGGACACTGTTTCAGGTAAGAGGCATAAAGAACACACCATTTTTCATTGAGGGTTGGGGATCAGGGATAGCATAATGCTTTCATATAACGTCGCTACTACACAATAAGGTAAACTCTAAATCAAATCACCATAGGTACGGATGCTTAAAAAACGCAGTCAGTCGTATTCTTATCGAAAATACAGTGTACGTTGTTCATCATATTCATTTCTTGCGAATAACCAATAATTTGATTTTTCAATGAATTTGAAGACGGATGTTACCTAATTTACGGCTATAATCGCCATGTTTACCCATTATTTGAGTTATCTCGATATAATATTATTAATTTATTAATATTTAATTACTTGATATTATTCAAACATCACTCCAAATTGTATATATTTTGTCTAGAGAAGATAATAGAGTAATACTCTTATCATACGTTCGATTCTTTTTCGCAAAACAGGATTTATATAAAACATGAAAATGCTGACTCGGCATTTTTTGGTTAATTTTTTAAAATCCCATTTATTTATTTTCCAGGAATTTTCAGCGATGCCTCTATATCAAAAATTGTTAAGTATCTATAGGTCTACAATCGTGGAAAGTTTCATGCTTTTATCATTAAACGCACATTGCCTTCCCTTAACCGCTAGACTAAAAGCGACAATGCTAAACTGACGGTTTTTCCTAACAAATCACTAGTAATTGAAACGTCATTTCCTTTGCGATACAATCATAATAAAAAGCGATGACATGTCCGACATTTATTTTAAGTTTTAAACTGTCACGCAAAAGTTCTCTAAGACACGCAACATAGTTTTCATAACATATAAGACTTAAGCTTATATTGTTAACCTGATGGTGTTATAAAGTCTCATTTTTTACCCGGGAATTTATAGTGCCCAAGTAATAGTGTGTGCGCTCACATGATCCTTAAATTAACGTCCGCCATGTTGGATCAGTTTGATGGGTTTTCCCTGTGTTTACGTTCCAGAGAGCGGGCAGCACAACTGCTTTTAAAATAATAACTTGCGTTTCGCTTAACGTTGTGAATTAAAATCATTAAGATAGCTAATTTACAGTGATGGATGGTTTGTCAGTTGTGCGAGTTTAAATCCCAAAACCCTTTTTTTAAAAAACCTCAGGGATATTGTGGGCATGCAACCTATCTCTCCAGTTAAGCCAGAAATTTCATCTGCTGACAAAAGGTCAAACCTATCTAAGTACAAACACTTGAGAAATATTTCCTGTCTAGCTTTGAGGAAATCTTGAATTTTATATTCATAAATTGAAGTTTTCCAGCTTGTGTAGCTAAAAATAGGCTCAGTCTCCAGCCGTGGGTGTCTCGATGCGCCCGCGATATCTCCCCACCTCACGGCTGGGCGCACGGCTTTGGTTGCTTGTCCATGATGTCATAACAATTATGCGGAAAATGGACACGTCATTTACATAATAGAATAGATTGATGCGAACTTTGCTTTCCTTCGAAGTGATCCAACACTAGTGGAAAAGCTTGAAAAATTAAGGATTTACCCGAACCAGTCGGTAGAATGCCAAATGCATCTCGTCCCAAAATAAGTTTTTTCATAGCAAGACTCTGTTTCTCCCTGAAATTATCAAACCCGCCTGTTAAAGCTTGCATAGTCCGCCACCTTTGTTTATTTATGCAAATACCCGCTAATTTATGCCCCGCAAATTTCGGCGGGTTCGTTTCTGATTGGTCAATGTAAACAATAACCAAACCCGTGCGCCCAGCCGTGAGGTGGGGAGATATCGCAGGCGCATCGAGACACCCACGGCTGGAGACTGAGCCTAAGCTAAAAACTGATTATGGTTAAATTTACCTTCAAAACGTCACTTCATATCTTCCTCTTGGTGTTCTATAATCATTTCATTTCGAAATTAAGTGGTATTTAAGAAATGTTATTAGGAATTAATGTTATCAAAGTCGTTGTTGACATAAAGGTCACGTTCGATCTATTTCTCATTTAATTAAAATTAAAATTTTTCACCTTGCATCATTGAAAATTCATTATCCTTTTGGTGGCAAACATAACATAACAACATACTTTATTTAATGTGGATATACACTTAGCTTGAGAGCTAGTTTACAGGTATTCCACCTAATAACTAATTAATTACTAACTAATAACTAATGCAAATGTTATTAGAGAACAGTTTCAACTTAAAAGTCGTCACATCACTACACATGAAATCTAATGCCCAAAACGTGAATTCGTCCATAACCTTGATTGATGTTGCCATATCAACTAATATGACGTCACTAACACTTCGCCTCAGTGTATAAACCACTTGAAAATCACAACTTTTTTCAAGTTCATTTTATAAGTCGTGCGCTTGGCCTGTAACCAAGAGCCTGACTAATTAATCACTATAATGTTTTTTTTTTGGTACATGTGATAAGCTTTTTAGATGTATGAAGACTTGAAGAATCGCTTTGCATGTCTTAATAGCCAAGTTAGTTGAATGAATATGATCACCTCATGGTGAAAACAGCTGATTAGAAAGTTTAACAAGGTTAATCTTCTACCTGTGACAAAGGACTTAGAATCCCTAAGAAAATACTGGTTAAAAAAATTATACATTTAACTGCCAGTTTTATAACAAAGACCTTTTTTATAAGACAGAAATAACTTTTTTTGGTAGTCTCCACCTCAGTTAAGCATCTCACACTAATAGTGTGTCTGGTGTAATTAAGAGTAAATTCTGGTTTTATTTCTCAGATAGCCTGGGTATATAATAAACAAAAAGTAAACAAATTTGAATCAGTGTGATGAAATACTTAATAAGCCAGGTTTAGAAGCTCAACAATTATTCACGATCAGCTGTTTTCTTTCATACCATGACTCTTTTATTCATAGTGCTTTAGCTTGTTCCAAAGGCATAAAAGACCAGCCATAACATCAGAATATATGATAAGAAACAGGCATGCTTTTACTGTTCCAAGTTATACCCAAAAATATCACGACACTATGAAAGTGTTCACCATGGCAAACAAGAAGTGGCAAAAGCACTGGCCTATGAGCGAAAGAAGCAAATCGAAAAGATCCACCTTATGGGTAATAACCACCACAGCATTAAAGTCCTTGAAACAAAATGTGCCGAATTAATTGTGGTCAGACGGCAAACTAAGGCAGAAGAGTTTGATGCAGAAGATTTTCTTCCCCGTTCATATTGCCTTGCTTTTATAAGAAAGGCTGAACTTTGGAGACATTCCAAGAGCTGCCAGTTCAAGCACCAGCCTTCTGAAGAGAGCAATGAAGATCAAGAGCAATAAAAGAAGAACGCCTTTCAATAAAAAAAAAACAAACTTATGCTGATGGCAAACCTTAGACCTCAGGAAAACTCCATTGCACAAGCTGTATTGGCTACTATGGTAACTGACAACATCTATCTTATAGCCCGAAGTGACGATGTTATTTGTAAATATGGAGCAGTCAATGCTGAAAGGTTGGGTATTGATCATCGTAATGAAATTTTCCATGGTATGTGACAGCTTGCAAGACTACTCAAGCAGCTGGGATCAACCAACACAAGCAGAACACACTTGCAAGAATTTCTAAGCCAGAATTGTTTGATGAGATTTTCGATAGTTAGAGCACTATGCAGTTTTGAGTCTCTCTCATCTGGGTCAAATGAAGTGGGAATTCCTTCCCTGGCATTGAAATTGGGACATGTACTGAAGAAATGTATTACCATAATGAGAGGAAGAGCATTAAGAGAGAAAGACCATTATGATCTTCAAGACCAGGAGAATCTTGAGAAGTTGATAGAATCTGAGTGGACACACAAGGTCTTTTGCCACTCACTATCGACACTGCAAAGCAGAAAGTTTAACAAGGTTAATCTCCTATCTGTGACAGATAACTTGGAAGCCCTAAGAAAATACCTGTTAAAAAATATCCACATTAACTGCCAGCTTGAGAGAGAGAGTCCAACCCTACAAAACTGGTGAGAATTAGCAGAAGCCACACTTTGCAGAGTGGTGATCTTTATCAAACAACACAGTGGGGAAGTGTCAAAGATGCTACTTACCAGTTTCACTAAAAGACCAGACTAGACGCAACCGACTATCAAAGCTGTTGAATAATATCTTCAACCTGTAGAATGGGAACTGTGCAAGAGGTGAGGAAGCACGTAAACTCTCTCAGATTTTCTAGGAACTTGCGATAAAGGTATCTTTTGAAGGTATGCCATGCATGGAAAAGGAAAGCTCACTAGAAGAAAAGCATTACCATAATGTGAGGAAGAGCATTAAGAAAAGACAGACCATTCTCTCCTTCAAGACCAGGTGAGTCTCGACAAGTTGATAGAATCTGAGTGGACACACAAGGTCTGTTGTCACTCACTACAACACTGCATTAAGCAGGAAGTTTAATGCAGTTAAATGCAATTTAAATAAGTTAACAAAGAGCGGTTAGCAGTCAGCAGTTGATGTCCTTTGCACATGCTCACATGGGTCATTCAGTCACATGATAGGTAGCATCGTGTAGCTTTGTTGGCCATATTGTGCAGTTCACATTCAGTATTTTCCTTCCCTTCTACTCCCCCCCTATTTCCACTGTTTGTCAGTGTCGTGGGTGGCGGGTGCCTGGATGCCTTGCGTGGGGGCTCATGGCTGGGTTGCGGGGATTGCCAGCCATGGGAGCAGTACTTGGTCGCATCTCCTCGTGGGAGGCAATTTTTGCACATGCTCTCGTGATATTCCTCATTGATTATCCCTGAGAGAAGGTGGTTAAGTTTCTAGCATGATACAACTTTGTTGCTTGTGACATGTTTAACTCAAACCTGCGACGAATTGTTTCATGTAAATCAAACCTACAACAAAAGTGTTGTAAGATTTTCAAACCCTATGACACATTGTAGCCTAGAACACTGTCAAAGGATGGAAGTTGCATACGATTTTGGTATGGTGCGAGCATGCAACAAAGTTGTGCCGTGTAAATTGGCCCTAAAGAAACTGTGGTGCTGTGTTGGTGGGGGAGTGAAACACGAAAAGTTGGTTTTATCAACTGAGTTAGAAAGGTAAATTGGCCACCGTAAAGAGATTTAAAAGCTGACATTTGGAGTCCACGAATGTCGACTAATAAATTAAAACTACCTTGTGTGTTGTGTACAAAACAACGAAGGCTTTGACCGTTACATTTAACAAGGGTAAGGAGCATAGCACTCCTTTGGAGATAAGAAAGCTGATTCCTCGATCTAGCTTGAGTCTACTTTTGGTTCATAACGATATAAAGTTGATAGTAAACCAAGAAAATTGCCATTCTCAATGACGAAAAGAAACATTCTCTCTCCTAGATAGAACAACCAAATCAGAATTAATAAAAGTCGTTTAATAAAAAAAAATTCTCATTTTTCGATCCCAGTAAATATTTAATCCAGGGCGAGGAACATTATACAGAAGGCAATGAGTTTTGGCTTAATAAGTCCATCACTGATTGGTCCCCACAGTGTTGGTATCCGACCACAGTCCCCACAATTTAAACAGTGTATATCAATGTCCTCACAATGTGTAATGTATGCCCACACAGCGAAATTATTGAACATTCCAAATTATTTTGGAGTGCATAGTCTACTCTAAGCAAGTGTACACGAACGCCATATATATCTCAAAATGTGTTAAGGAACATAGTGTCCTCTCAATGTAGGTATACGAACCAAATCCCCACAACAAGGTAATGGTGGGCATGCATGCATATATATGTATAATGTAAATGTATATGTGTATGTTTATGTATACGTATACGTATACATTTACATATTATGAAGGCTGACCAAAAACAAAACAAAAAACAAAAATCTCTAAATAACAAATTGAAATTCAAGTTTTAATTCTGGCACAGTCTGCCAAAAATTGCCATGGCATAGACACACAGCTGCGATGTTTACCATTTCTTATAAAACATTTCACGAAGACAAGATATCAAAATTTCCGGCAAAACAAGCTGATCGAGTAAAAGTGAGTGTGCAGCCAACGGGGAAATGGATGGCGCATATCAACAAATCAGAGCGCATGCTTTTCTTGAGGTATGTTATTATAACGAGGAAACTTTAGTATTTTTAGTGGTAGAAAGGGGTGGAAGGGGGTTAGAATCAACACATATGCATCTCATATAACAACACTGGACATAAAAATGGACATTACTTAAAGTTTAAAACGGGGAGGGAGAGATGTTTTTATCATTGTCACACAGATTGGAGAAGTTGGGGTGTTAGTAATCGGCGTAATGGCGTAACGAGTAACGGCGTAACAGCGTAACGAGAATCGGCGTAACGGATTTTTATTTCTTCATTTTTTTTTTTTTACTTTTTTTATGAATGATAATTTTATACTTCGTTATAAATGATTTTTCCCCAGTTTTTATTTTATTTTTATGAATGATAATTGCAGTTTATCGTCTATTGTCTGTTTTGGCGCTTTTTCCCCGATATCGAGCCCAGACTTTCTCCGTCGGTGCTGTTTGTCAGCGACTGACCGCTGACAAAGAGCCGGAGAAAGTGAATATGACAAGATATAAATCGCGGGCTCAATTTCCCACGCGAGTGCTAAAAATAGACGTTCCGATCTTCAACGTTCCAAGAAACTGTCAAGAAGATCAAGCATGGATGAAGACGATGGTTAGTACAGTATTTCATACAGTTTGTTAGGGTCTGTTTGAATTTCAAACCTGTATTACCTTTAATAGCCCTAATATGTATCGATTTTGTCTTTCAGATATTATTTTTATCGGGGAAAAGAAAAGAAGTGACGGTAAGCAAATTGCTGCATTTTTGTGCCCATCTCAGTTCATAATAAGATGAAGGAAATTATCTGTAGTCCAGCAACTTTCTTCGTTTTAAAACGTCGTGTGGACTTTCTTTTTTTTGTGGAAACCAATTCACTTAATTTTATAGTCGCTGTTATTTTGTTGCAAATGGACAAAATGTGTTTTCGAGATAAGAGAATATCTGTGTTGTGTTTTTTTTTTGCGCGCGCGCGACACAAAAAATCGCGCGTGTGAAAGATTGCACGTGCTATCGCGAGAACAGGCACTGGAGGCGGAAGTGCTAAGCGCGAGTGCTGGGGCGGAAAGATATCGTTTCGCACTCTTTTAGTAACAGTATTTAATAATTATTTTATTTATTTTTACAGATGTTTATGTAGTACCGGAAACGCCTGAGGTAAGAATATTCTTTATTCAATGGAAACATTAAATGATAACGTGTTGTTCTCAGCGGTCTGTGCAAAAGGATATCTAAACTTTGAGCCAGGATTCCAAGCTAGAATTTAATCCAGGATTTTCCCGCGTTTTTTAGCTTTTCCCGCCATTTTGATCACGTGACCTTAGGGTTAGGCTTGAATTCTGGCTCGAGCCCTAGCACTGATTCTGGCTTGGACCCTGGCTTTATTCTTAGTTAATCTCTGTGCATGCAAGGACTGTTGTCAAATTTATGTTACAGTGGGATGGGAAATCAAACCACCCCTCCTCACACCACCACCACGAAAAGTCTTCTTGTGGCCACGGGTTATTTACTGAAAAATACAATAAAAAAACACAATGTTTCTTTATGCCTAAGCTTCTCCTTACAAAGAATTTACAATGATATTCTTTGTAGAAAAAATTGTCACTTTTTTCACGATAAAAAAAATACTCAACCATGCCCATTGTACATTTTAAAATGCCAACATACCATATTAGGCAGAGTTTATTTAACACCTGAATGGAGTTTAAAGTATGTTGAGAAAGAGGATACGAAAAAGGAAAGAAATATGTCAAAGAAATCCATTGGATAGGGTTGAGACACTCCTAGAATAGGGCGGTGTTATTAACTGCATGGAAATTTGTCTTCTACTATCTACTAAGTTAATTAAGGTAACTCCCATCACAGATTATCTATAAGAGTCACTTTTAATATTTAAGGTCGGAGTCCTCACTGAAGAATTTAAATCTCTCAGCCCTGTAAAGAGGAAAGCCCCTCCCAGGAGACCTCAAAGGTGACATATCGATATTTTCGTTTTATTGTAGTATAAAGATGGATAATCTTTTTTTTCTGAATTGTTGGTGGTTATTACCCAGAACCAATGGTGCAAAACCTAAAGGAAATTATTATTTATTCGTTTATTTTTTTGCCAGATTTGCCAAAACGGAGGATGGTATTACAAGTGATTTTAGTACTGACGAAGATCTTAAAGAATGTCCTTGGCGTAATACCAGGTATGTTTCGCAGGCCCAACGCAGCACAGTTTGAGCACGAGATGTTGTTTTAAAATGTCAAGATAAAAAATGCAGGAGATATGAAACAAATCTGACCATTTTTTTTTACCAACACTGAAGCCTTCCAGAATGTTAGAGTTTCGTTTTCAGTTAAGATACTGCTTTAGTCTTAATTTTGTGGTTAGTAGGTCTAAATTTAAAACGTTTTAAAATAAAGTAAACAGTTTCTTTGAATGTTACCAGTACTGTTTAAAGGATACTTATCAATGAAGCCTAAATATCTTCTATTATAGAGTGAAAACCACTGAACAATATGCTGATGATCATGATGACGTTGAGATATTACGGACTAAAAGTTCAGGTGTCATCCTACCCGATGAAACAGAAGAACCATCACTGTTTAGTGGGGACAAGAAGACCCCGATATTTCTTACAGGGAAATCAGAAAGTCTTTCCTTCGACAAGGTCCTCGACATTCTGTTGAAGGATCACAACACTGCCTTTTATTGCACGAAACAACCAATGCGAGTTCAACAGAATGTTACCTTCTTGGTACGTACATCAAGTGTCCGCGTCGAAGATCTTCCTTATGACGACAATGGGCCATACTCTTCAAAGGGATCCCATACGTGGACATTCCGTGTTCAAAAAAGTCCCAAAGGAGAACTGATAAAGAATTTTATCGCCAGGCAATATGTCGATGAAGACGACAGAGATTTGGTTTACGTGAGAAGAAAATATCGGGCGAGCAAGTCATGCGAAGATTTCAGACAAATAGTGTCATACGCCGAGGACAGGCAAGGAAACATAATTGGAGAAGTTGCTCTGCTTCAGTACAACTTTCTAAAGGAGGAGCGAAAATTTGAAGTAATTGCACATGGTAACAAGAAAGACAAGACTACACCTTTCCTCCCGAACAATGTCACCACAAAGACAGTCATTAAAGAAGCAGCCCGCAACAACAAGCCGATAAAGGCTATGGCGCGCTTATCCAAAACAGCAAATCTTGTAGAAGCAACCAGCAGCGCCAGCACACCACGCGATCGAATGCAAATCTACAATATGCGGAAGCAAAGCAAAGAGAAAGAGAGACAAGAAAAGGGTATTCCAGGACTGGAGGCTCGAAAGGACAAACTGTATAGCTTAATGTTAATGGCAAATAAAGAGGTTGACGACGGCGATGAACGATTCATTCACGGAATTGCAGCATGGCCGGAAGCGATGTGCATTATTGGTTTTCCCTACCAATTTCATGACGTCGCGCAATTTTGTTGTGGATCATTGGAGTTCTATCCCTTGTGTATTGACACTACATTCAACTTGGGCGAGTTCTACGTAACGCCTACCACATACAAGAACCTACTGCTAGAAAACACTTGTGATGGCAAAGAACCAGTCTTCATTGGGCCTACACTTGTGCACATGACAAGAAGTTATGGTTCGTATTGTCACCTAGCATGCAAAATGAAAGAAGTTGAGCCAGCTATCGCCGATCTTAGAGCTTCTGTTACCGACGGAGAGCCAGGCCTCGCCAAGGCATTGAGAGTATTCTATCCAGATTCTCACCACTTACGCTGTGTTAAGCATTTCACTGGGAATGTGAAAGATGAGTTGAAATCACTAGGCATTAAGGGAGAGGCCCAACGTGACTTTCTGAACTGTATATTTGACCACACGGAGGATGAAGTTTATCACGAAGGTCTCCTTGACGCTAAAGATGATGAAACCTTTGATGCACTCCTCGCGTCTCTTGAGTCACAGTGGAAAGAAAAAGAACTGCAGCTTTGTCCACAAGAAACGGATCCGAAATTCTTTGCCTGGATGTCAAAGAAGGCTGGTATGCTAAAGGAGAGTCTCACTGCAGGGGTACGTTTGAAAGCTGGTCTCCAGCCTGGTGAAAAGATAACAAGTAATGCAGCTGAATCAGGAAACCATGTTCTGAAGGAAGCAGCTGACTATGAAGAGATGTCCTTGCCAGAATTTGTGGTCCTTGCAAAATCGGTCGCCAGTAGCCAACAGCAAGAAGTAGTGAGAGCTGTGCTAAGGAAAGGGCAATATCGTTTTAAACCAGAATATTCGTATCTTGAGATTAAAGAAGATGTGTGGATGCACAAAATGTCAATGGAGTCCAGAAAGAAGCACCTGTCCAAGATTCTGCAGCTGGATGTAGGGGCAAGGCAGCTGCCAACAGAGGCTGCTAAAGCGGGGCAGCTATCAGTGTCATACACCGATGCCAAAGTAAACGTCACAGATTCCCTTTTAGCTTCTATCTGGACCAAGGCAAGCGAGTACTTGGCCAATGACGACAGTATTATTCAGCTTCCTAGGAAAGACGAGGATGAGAAGAAGTTCTTTGTGTACAGTCGCTCGAAGCCAGATAATCCCAACACAGTAACCCTTGCTAACAATGGGAAAATGAGCTGCTCTTGCTTGATGTTCCGGTCAACGCCAAATCTGTGTTCTCATTCTGTGGCCGTGGCTGAGAAAGAGACGGTTTTAAAAGAATTCTTGAGCTGGGTGGCCCAGTCAGATGACAGCAACCTGTACAGGTAAAGATAATTAACCTTTCAGTTGATAACACTAAAAGCAGGTTGGCATGTTCTGATTGAGGAATGTACTCAAAATTACAAAAGTATTTAGTGTTACATGTACGTGATCATGAATCATGGTCATTTTGACATCAGACATGTAGTGTTTGGCAATGTTTGCAAATGGAGGATGGCTGGTTTTTTTACCGTATTTTTAGTCATGAGTTAAGATATGTCGATTGCCCAAAATGGTTGAATCCACTGAATTCGGTAATTGAGGTCAACACACCGTGAATCATCAGAATCATGCAAAACTGTTGTGACACAATGCATATTTATAACATACTGAATTTTTTTCAGGCTTGATTTTCTCAACTGCTTAAGTTGAGTGCATTACTGCAAAGATCATTAATTTCTGAATTGTATATCCGCAGTAAAAAAATATATGAATTTCATATATTCATTTCATTCTGAAAAGAACAAGTATTGTATCGCACACCATGGGTACGAATTACTAAAATATACTACATACCGCGGCTTTCGATCTTAAGGGTCCTGTTCATTTATAATGAAAGCCCTTTAAGAGGTTGAGAGACCGTACAAAGCTCCAGAAAAGATAATCTCAAAGAACGTAAACTTTTTAATACTTGACTTAAAACAAAACAAGTTTAACAACAAGAGCAATCTGGTTTAAAAATCGAATTGATTCATTCGACGTCCCCAAAAATACATATCCGCTCGAAGCGTGAAAATGACATCAGTTTGCTTTTAAACAGTTATGGATTAGTTTTCCGAGTGAACTTAGTACTTGACCACTATTTATATGAGAACTTCATGATGACAAATGCACAATAATACAAAACAAAAGTGAAGACTTACCAAACTTCCAGTGACTCCTTCCCTTTGACATTTACGAATGTGGACGTCACATTTGCCTCTGCGTTCGTTAATTATAATGTAGACTATTTTCAGTTCTCTATTTTTGACATCGACACTGACCTGACTGACTAAACGTTCGCGTGCTGAAAACGGGGCGCCATCTTTGTTCTCATTACGAGCGTAACCTGGGAAGAGCACGAAAATCCACCGAGGGGACTGTGGTGGACTTTTGTTCTCTCCCCAGATCACGCTCGTGATAAAAACAACGATGACGCCCCGTTAAAATAAAGTTTGACCTTTCTTAGTGTCTATGGTTTAGACTCATTTTCTCTACTTTTTGTTTTCTCACGTTTCATTCCCGTTGGTTACTTTTCGTTGAACCCGCAGGTTGTCTACAAGTAATGTTAATGTAAAAGCAGCCGGCCAAAAAGGGAGTCAGCAGAAAAGGGTTCGAAAACGGGCACCTACTGTGACAGCAACCATCACCGTTCCACTACAAGAAACGATAACCCGAAGAAGCAGTTACCCAGCTGCCCAGATTCCTTTACCTCCTGACGGGCTTCAGGGACGTACTGCGCAGAACAGAACACTGCATGGTCCGGGGCCAGGAAGTGGCGGATCACAACCATACGCCAGTCCGATAAGTTGCTTCCCGGTAGATACGGCCTGCCAAACCTTCAGCCGACCCCAGGCATTCATGCCTACCCACCTACCTGGTGAAACGTGCCAGCAGTATGCTCCAGTAGGATATTCCAGCAACAACTCTCAGCCCAACACCCTGTCCCAAACAGGCCAAACCAGCAGAACATACCAGCCCTACCCCCAAACAGCCGGGCAGGTCAGCAGCAGCACATCTCAGTCCTACAGCACGTCAGGTTTTACTGCAAAGCCGTGGCATAACAGCAACCCTTTTGTGGTTTTAAAATTAAACAACCGCGTGAAGAAATGCTGCGCTTGTAATTTAGAGTTTCGTTCCCCGGCAGGACCACCTTTCATAGGATTGGTTGTGAGGCACGTAGAGCGCGATCAGTACAGAGATAAGTATGGCCAGTTTCGCCTAAGCAGTGAGGCCAATCATTATTATCACTGCACGATGCAATGCATCAAGTGCAGGCATCCATTCTTTCATCCTGGATTGCTGCAAGTGGAAGGTGCTCATGACATGGATGAAATCCAAATAGACTATCTGAAAAAAAATTTTGGATCCTAGACACTTTTAAAAGGACATTTTTGTCTGCAGTTTGCTTTCTGATTTATGTACTGAACAGTTTTTCGCAGATAACTGCAGTGTCAGTTTCTGGTGAAAAATAATGTATTTTTTTGTTTATATTAGAAATTAACCTTATCAGGATTTAAGTATGAAAAGACAGTTTTTCACAGACAATTGCAGTGTCAGTTTCTGTTGAATACAGTAATATATATTTTTGTTTATATTAGAAATTAACCTTAACAGGATTTAAGTATGAAAAGACATTATGGACTGAAAAGTTTTTCACAGACAATTGCAGTGTCAGTTTCTGGAGAAAAATAATGTATTTTTTTGTTTATATTAGAAATTAACCTTATCAGGATTTAAGTATGAAAAGACAGTTTTTCACAGACAATTGCAGTGTCAGTTTCTGTTGAATACAGTAATATATATTTTTGTTTATATTAGAAATTAACCTTAACAGGATTTAAGTATGAAAAGACATTATGGACTGAAAAGTTTTTCACAGACAATTGCAGTGTCAGTTTCTGGAGAAAAATAATGTATTTTTTGTTTACATTAGAAATTAACCTTAACAGGATTTAAGTTTGAAAAAGACAATGTTCATTTGATGTTAGATATCTTTGAAGCCGTTACAGTACAAGTATCACAACCAATTACTTCTGGAAGTATCACAAGAAGCGATGTGGTACGATTGGGTTCTACTTAATAAGCAATTTTAGGCGGTTGAGCGAAAAAGCGTCATTACCTTTGTTTTTGTTTGATCGGCGATACTTTTCTTTCTAAAGATATCAGTTGCACAAAATTTCGACCGATTTATGGGAAGGTTGAAGACCAGCAAGACCGTAGGATTTCGGTAGCTTAGAATGAAGCCGGGCATGCCGTGTTTTGTTTAAATTTCTTATAGAGGCAAGATAAAAATGGTTTAATTTGTAAGTTTGAAATCGCTTTTCTTAAAGCCAATAAATGTTGTTTTATTTGACGCGTACAATTCTTAGGGACTTAATCGCGCGAATATAGTATTTGCCTGCATTTGCAACTGCACTGGGTAAAACTGAACAAAACCTAATAAAATTCAGGCGGCGCCTAATGGTCCGTGAGCTGGAACCTGAAGTGCTCTGGCTTTGAGTCATACCCAAGGCAAATAATAATTTCATTGAGCTCTTGAGGTGTACGCCTCACTTGGTTTGGCTGGGAAAATAAAAAGGAAAATTCGAATGACGACTGATTTTTTGGTGATTTCACGCCTTGAAAACACCCTGTGAACTGAAGAATAAACTCTGGCCTGGAGAGCCAAATGGATCATATGCGTATCAGTTGTCTTATCTGGGTTCGATCCGTAGTGTCTGAAGTCCAGTCCGAAGGCCTGTTCCAATTTTTCCAGTGGCCACGAAAAAGAAGATTGCGACTAAACCACTCTCATTCTGAACGTAGCGTAATACAGAGAGTAGAGTGTTGCTTCTGGTAAATATGCCTACCGATGAGAAGCGGGCCACCGCTGAGAGGCTAGACTTGGCGGAAATGATCGAGGCCTCTGTGGTTTGAACTCGGGAGACGACAGCACCATGACGATGCAAATGTCAAGCGGCAAAAAGTTTACGACATATCAACCAACTGAGCGCCGCTTTCACGCTAACCGATATACTCGTTCATAAACTCAGTCGTAAAAATGAAAAAAAAAAAAAAGTCCGTTACGCCGATTCTCGTTACGCCGTTACTCGTTACGCCATTACGCCGATTACTAACACCCGAGAAGTTGAACATTGCAACGTATCGTTCACAAAAAGAGAAGAAAAAGAAGCAAAGGTTAAAGCA
Source organism: Dendrophyllia cribrosa (assembly GCA_024195265.1). NCBI lineage: Eukaryota > Metazoa > Cnidaria > Anthozoa > Scleractinia > Dendrophylliidae > Dendrophyllia > Dendrophyllia cribrosa. Next base: position 23,889,355 of record JAJLRJ010000004.1, read on the forward strand.
AAGCATTAAATGTGTTGTTCCCATAAACATCCATACCTCCCCTTTGGAAGGTTATATGTACCTGCATTCCCCTTGGTTTTTCCAATGACATTCCATGAGATAGTGAGCATATAGGAATATTTAATGAGAGGAGGAGTAGGGATATTTCATGACAGGGGAAGTATGAGATAGGAGTGGGGTTGTTCCATACAGAACCATTATCCTACTTCATTGTATAAGCCAGATTAATACCCCTTTCACGCCAACAAAACACGTTTTGTTTTACTAAATGTGTTTAGAGCTTGAAAATGTTCACACTGAAGCGCTTGTGTTTATTGCGTGAAGCCTCGCTTTGATGCTAAGGGTATTGCATGGAGCCTTGGCTTGATGCTAAGTGTATTACGGGATTATTGCATGAAGCAATTGTTGCCATGGTTGCAATTTTTTTATAATATGGCGGGTGCTGACAATAACTTTTTGGTACATTTATCTGCCCTTTTGGAAAATGAAGAATGCCGTGTTGTCTGGAATAGAATGCAAAATGCAAGGAGGCGTCAGTGTTTCGTTTTTTTTTTTATGCTGTTGAGTCAACAATTTTTGCTTCATTTACCGCTTCGTACGGTGTGGTCAAAGCCGAGGTCCGGGATTTTTGGGAAGATACCTGTCAGGGATGATGTGATGGTGATTGGATCAGGAACTTTAGAATGTCGAGGGAATCTTTTGAATATCTCTGTGATGAACTATCGCCCCACATTGTGAAAAGGGACACAAACTTTCACAAATCCATTAAAGTTCGTCATCGGGTTGCAATAACTTTGTATTGGCTTTCAGACACCACTCGCTACAGGACCATAGGAAACCTGTTTGGGGTTGGCAAGTCCACGGTTTCTACCATCGTAAAACAAGTTTGTGAGGTACTTGTGGGCATTCTCCATCCGAGGTACATTTATTTTCCCAAAAATCATCAAGAAGTGCGGGGTTTCCCCAGGTTGCCACACTGGATGGTTGTCATGTGCCCATCACTGCACCTCTCCAAAGTCTGGAAAACTATGTGAACCGGAAAGGCTTTCATGCAGTAGCATTACAGGGATTGGTAGACAGCAATTACCATTTTGTTGACATAGTAGGATGGCCGGGAAAAGTGCATGACACGTGCATTTTCAAAAATTCACCGCTGTTTTCTCACTGCTGTGCTAGAACTTTCCTTCCACTCGACTTGTCCCAAGAGATTTCAGGTGTAAGAGTTCCACCACTGATATTACCGTAGAGTTCCGATAGTAGCGACCCTCGTTACTTTCAGAATTAGCAGCCTTTGGGGGTTGCTACTTTTAGGGGGTCGTTACTTTCAGGGAACAAAAATCGTTTACAAATAAAGCTGGCGCAAGCTTTTTTTCCGAAATAAAAGATGAACAACAAAATTAAAAAAAAAAAACAATTTATTTGCATTCCATATGTATAGATTGTGTTTCATAAAAAGGTAACAATGATAAAAACAGCAATAAAATAAATCAATATCAACACCAATAAACAAATGAGACAAAATTCGTCTATCCAGTTTCATGCTTTAACTGCGACATGGGTGGGCTCCGGATGTCTTCCTAGATTGTATTGTCAGTGGTCGAGAGTTGTATTAGTTTGTCTCTCAGTTCTTTTCTTAGACTTCAAAGTCCTTTCTTAACGCCAATTTCATAAACACAAGGAATCTCGATGCCTCCTCCTTGAACCCATACATCTTCAGGTGCAATCCTGCTTTGGCATGGTTATAAATGGGGTTGACAGACCTACACGACTCCTGTTGTGTGACCATTGTATCGTTTTAAGCCTTCAAGCATGTCTTTAAGCACTTCTCTGTAATAATAGACAGGCTAAACACTACTACCGCTCATCGCTAGAAAGTACTTAAAAAGCATAAAGCTTTCCCAGTAAGACTTAAGAGAGAAATGCGCCTTTAGATCAGTTATGAATTTGTTCTCTTTGTTGATATTGATCTTTTGATCTCGGCGCATTATCTCTCAAATTGATAGGAGGATTTCATGCTGTTCAGAGCCGTTAGAATTACTATATTTCTTTATGCCTGTTTGGTGCTAGCTCTATTGGCATACATTGCGGTTTCTTTGGCTCACTTTTGTAGCAAGATAAATACTAATCGGCTAAAGTTTGTTATAGCTTTAAAAGTGCAAGGATCGTTAAATTTCTCAGGCCGTGATTTCAGTAGTGTCTAAAGTCTGCGGTGTGCAAGACTTGTGAGAAAGTGTTTCTCATCACGGATATAGGCATCTTAGATCCAAGTCTCAAAAAGCCGTAGTCTACAATTCCACTGCAATGGAATAATGAATTCTTGCAATAATTTTTAGCTCCTTAGTTAGTTCTGTAGTTGAGTTGTGTGTCTCAGTGGAGCTAGGATAAACCTCCGTTGTTTTGTAATAGTGTTTGATTTGGCATCCAACAGATAATCTACAGCATGGATGCTGTTTTGTAAATCTCACGGATGCTAGTATATTCTTCTCTCCATGTGTAGATGTTTAAGCTAAAGCAAGACTGCAGTTTCGATTCTACTCGTGAATCTCGTCAGTTGCTAGAGGTATATCTCATGGATATTGGTAACGTTCAAAAGTTTTAGCCATTTATATATCGCTTAAGCGGATCGAAAATGTGCGTCTATATTTCTATTGGTCCAGAGATTCTGGCCAATGAGGTCAGTCTTGTGCAAATTTCGATCCGGCATACAGTTGTGTTTCTTTAGAAGGACTTTTTTTCAGTATTTGAACCATGTAGGATATTGTCCTTTCTGAAAAGTACATAGACTTCAAGAGTAAATATAACTTTTCAATGTCTCCAAAAATGGAGACCTGAATAAGCGTATGGACATAATAAATTCTCCTCTTTGGTACAATTGTACGCGTTCAAATTCTGATTGTCTAGCACGTCACAGGACGGGGTCATGTCTAAAAATGTCAAGCATGGTTATAAATGGCGTTGACAGACCTACACGACTCCTGTTGTGTGACCATTGTATCGTTTTAAGCCTTCAAGCATGTCTTTAAGCACTTCTCTGTAATAATAGACAGGCTAAACACTACTACCGCTCGTCGCTAAAAAGTACTTAAAAAGCATAAAGCTTTCCCAGTAAGACTTAAGACTGGGGCAAGTGAGCAATTATTGACACAGTGGTCTCTCTCATTTTTGGTTGAGAAAGACTGGGAAAGAGTAAGCGTTCACACACGTTAAGAACTGGCCCGTCGGCCCACTGAACGAGCAGAGTTTCGAAATGGCGGGATCAGAAGCAATGGACGTTGAGTCGATAGCAAAAAAGGTAAGACTTTGCATGTTTTTCTACTTCTGCAAAACACAGAATTTTGAATTTTAAGTTGCTTTTATAGAAACTAGCTACGTGTTCTTCAATTTCACCTTCATATTTTATTGCTATTAAATGAGCAAAGTTTGCCTGTGCATACGGGAGCTAGCCATATGAAACCAGGAGTTGTTTTGCTGTTGATATATGCTTAAATAAATCCATTTATCGTTCTACAGGTGCTTGTTCAATACGGTGAAAGGAAAAAAATAATATCGATCATGTCATTCAAAGACTTGAAGACAAAAGCGAGTGAATTGTTCGAGGTTGGTCCCTCAATCTTAATTCAAAGATTCGACAAAGATTTTGAAGAATTCGTCAATGTCGAACAATACTCGGAAATCCAGAACTCGGACAAGTTGAAAGTCATAGTCCACGAGAAGCAGCAAAACGCTATTGCCAACAAATCGTGTGATAGCCCTGATGTCCAGGTAAGAGTTTGTTTACATTTTATATCAGTTAATTTATATTAGGATGCCAACTCTGGTTGGGTTCAACCTCATTCACAGGCCATCTATCTAGAGCTAATAAATTTAAATGATTCTAAACCAACTTGAGGTCTAACTATACAGACCATCCTGCCTGCAGCCTTGTAGTCTATCATAGCACAATCAGCTTTGAGGTCTATTTAATTGTCAATCATTGTCAAACATCCTGTTTGGTAATATTAAAGTGTATTCTCTACAAAAACCATTAACAAATTATGAAGAAAAAAAACAGTCGTATTTAGATACACCGATACACCCTGATGAAGGCCACTGAATGTGACCAAAATATTGGTGTAACTAAATAAGATTGTCTTTTTCCTAATTTGTTAATGGTTTTTGGCAGACAGTTTTTATGGAGATGCTTGTTATGAGTGCTGTAATCTAAAAAAGTATCCAGACTCCCCGCACAAAATGAGGATTGATTATCTCCCAACCACACATTTAAAAAGAACTAGCATCGATTATAACTTTTGGGACCCATATACAAATGGCTCCAGGACCCAGTAAAACAGTTCTAGCTCAATCCCTGGGTATAACCCTCCATCCCCAATCTCACTTAGTGAGGGTAGAAATCTTTAGTTATTTGCCTGCATGTTTGCAAGTAAACATTGTTTCAGGGGTGTTGTACATCTCAACACTTATTTTTGCTGTTTCTGTCAATATGAGTGGGGCAGTAGGATAGTTTTAAAATTATTCATTTGTGGTAGAGTTCTGGATTTTTCTGAAATCAGACATTTGAGAAATACAAATTGAAGCCTTTTCAGGGAGTGAACCCTTACCAAAATCTATGGCATCCATGTATACATTGTGTACACATATATGGCACACATCCATTCAAAAAGGGATTCATGTATATTTGATGTATACCTCAAACGTACATCAATGGAAAACTGCAGTTTCGCTGATGGTGTATGGTGCTGTGATCACTGATGTATGAAAAATGTATACATCATGTACATAAACCATACACCACATTCTTAGTGTATCAAAAATGTATGCATCATACTGTTGGTAAAAATCAGATCTACTAGCAAGCTTTGGTGTATATTTTATGTATACATCATTTCAAACTTAATGCCATGATCTATGTAGAAACTGGTGTAGACACTGTAATGTTTAGGTCAGCGGTCATGTTATTGTAGGACATGCGCACTCGAGATCGAGGAGAGCACATGCTTTGTAAACGTTGTTATCAGGGATCGACCATTAAACATTTTGAGTTTCTACACGTTCAGTCTCTTGTGTGGACATTATATCTGGCGACGAGGACATGTCAGATCATGAGGATAACACTGCATTGACAGCTCAGGTTCCAGCGCCGCAAATTTCGTCAGCAGGACCGGCGACACAAGCAGCTCAACCTTCGTTACACGGACCGAAGGACATCAGAATGCACGCGTTCACCGCCGGCACAGACCCCGACGAAACTGGTCGCTGCTGGAAAAAATGGAAAAACGAACTACTCACTCGTTTCAGGTACTTTAGAATTTCAAACACGCAAGACCGCGTTGATGCACTTCAAATTTACGGCGGCGAACAGATTTGCGAACTGACTGAATCCCTCGAGAACGTTCCACTCGCATCGCCAACCTCGGCCGAACAAAACGAATTCGACAAGATTGTCGCCAAGCTCGACAACCATTTCATTCCTATGGTTAACCCGGACTGTGCCCGCAGTAAATTGGACAAGATGTATCAGAGGGAAGGAGAATCAATCGCTCAATATCACGTTCGTTTGCGACTTCAGGTTTCTAAATGTGGCTTCGCCGACCCTGATGATGCAATACGCAGCAAAATTTTGCAGACCATGCGAGACAAGAAACTACGTAGAGAAGCCATGGTTAAAAGGTACACTCTTCTACAGCTATTGGAACACGCAGCAAACACAGAGGATATCGACAGACAGGCTCAGGACATGGAAAAAGCATTATCCTCTGAAACAGTTCCAGTAAACAGAGTACACGAGCGGAGACCCCGAAATCCCAAGGGAAGACGGAACAAAAAGAAACCTCCACCAAAGCCTAACGAGGAAAACGGGAATATTTGCCAATATTGCGGATTTAACCACGAAGGACCACGATCCAAGTGCCCAGCATCAGGGAAGACATGCTCAGCCTGCTCCAAGAAAGGTCATTTTGCAAAAATGTGCAAGGGGAAACAAAAAGGCAAAGATAAACAAACCTCAGGCAACTCAGCGGCAAATTCGGTCCAGCCAGAACAAGACAGCTCTTCAGACTCTGATTTTGCTTTTCAGTTACAGCCCGGCAGTCCACGCCCAGGCAACACCCCCACGGTTCATGTTTTAATCAATGGTGTCAAGGGAAGAATGGAAGCAGACTCAGGTTCATCAGCTAACATCCTGGATGAGGAAAAATTCCAGAAACTCCAAAACTCACTCAAGCACAAAGTATCACTGCAACCCACCGACACTAAGCTCTATGCCTTTGCCCAGGAGAAACCAGTACCTCTTCTTGGCTGTTTCGACGCAGAAGTAGAGAGTATCAGCACAGGGAAAAAAACAATGGCCCCTTTTCTTGTTGTTAAGGGAACCACAAAGTCCCGGCCTCTCCTAAGCCTGGACACCAGTGTGAAACTAGGTCTATTACAATTAGCCTACTCCACCCAAGCAGAAGTCGAACCTCCGGTTAAGGACAGTGAACAACAGGACAATACCGTGTCACAGCTGACCTCTGAATTCAAGGACGTTTTCTCTGGTTTGGGAAAACACAAGAACATTAAGGCAAAGCTGATCGTCGATGGAAACGTAACCCCTATTGCGCACAAACCGAGAAAAATCCCCTACAACCTAGCCAAGAAAGCTACGGAGGAGGAACAGCGACTAAAGGATATAGGAGTAATCGAAACTGTGCCGGACAACCAACCCACTACTTGGTGCACTAACCCAGTGGTAGCACCCAAACCACACAACCCAGTGGCCATCAGGTTCTGCTCTGACATGAGAGTACCCAACACCGCCATCCTCCGCCGGGTAACAGAGGCCCTAACCGTAGAAGACATAAAGTTCAGGTTGGAAGGAGCTACAGTTTTCAGCGTCCTTGATATGAATGAGGGTTATCACCAACTCGAACTAGACGAACCTAGCAGACACCTCACCACCTTCTATGGAACAACCTCTAGAATGCGATACACTAGGTTGAATTATGGTACCATCTCTGCACAAGACATCTTCGATAAGGCAATGGACGACACCATTGAGGGCTTAACTGGCGTCCTTCACATCCGAGATGACTTCATTGTGTTTGGAAGTGACGTTAAGGAGCATGACGACACACTCAGAAACCTCTTACAGCGATTCAGAGAATGTGGGCTCACATTGAACCTCAAAAAGTGCAAGTTTCGCCTGCCCCAGATCGAATTCTTCGGCTTCGTATTTTCCCAAGACGGAATCAGGCCATCGCCCAGCAAAGTAGAGGCTCTTCACAAAATGGGCCCCCCTAAAGAATGTGTCGGAAGTGAGGTCCCTGTTGGGTATGGCTCAATATTCTTCACGATTTATCCCTAACTTCTCAGAATTGACCACGCCCCTGCGCAAGCTCACCCACCAAGGCACTCCATGGAAATGGTCTCCAACAGATCAAAGAGCTTTCGACAAGCTGAAGGGAACATTATCCAATGATTCAGTACTTGGATATTATGAAGTAGGCGCGGAAACCAAACTGCAAGTCGACGCAAGTCCCAATGGCCTAGGATTAATCCTTTTGCAGAAGAAACCCCCAGGGGTGGAAACCAATCGAATGTGCCAGCAGAAGCCTGACCGAAACGGAACAGCGCTACTCACAGACCGAACGCGAGGCTCTTGCCATCAGATGGGCCTGCGAACGTTGTTACATGTACTTGATCGGCAGCGTATTTACCATTGAAACCGATCACCAGCCATTGTTGCCCCTTTTCAACAATCCCCACAGCAGACCCCCTATGAGAATTGAACGCTGGCTCTTGTATCTCCAACAGTTTGACTACAAGCTAGTGTACCGCCCAGGAAACAAGAACGCCGCAGATTACCTGTCAAGACACATGCTACCCCTTACTGAAGGCGATGCTAAGACCAGTGAGACACGGTCTCAAGTGGTACACAACATCATAGTGAACACTGTGCCGAAAGCTATCACACTCACCGAAATCCAGAATGCCACAGGAAACGACCCAGAGCTCCGCAAGCTCGCTCCACTCATTCAAGCCGGGGATCATCGCGCTTGTAAAAAAGACCCTGATCTGGCCAAGTATGCCCAAGTCTTTCACGAGCTCACCTACACAGAACGAGTAATCCTCCGAAGTCAGCAGATACTAATCCCAAAGAGTCTGCAGGAGCAAGTGATCAACATATGTCACGAGGGTCATCTTGGAGTCGTGAAAACCAAACAACTGCTCCGTTCAAAGGTGTGGTTTCCGGGAATTGACAAGAAAGTCGAGCAGCGTATCGCCAACTGCATACCCTGCCAAGCCTGTGTTAACATGACTCAGCGCGAGCCCCTCCAAATGTCCCCTACGTCAAAGGGACCATGGGTACAAGCCTCAGCGGACTTTTGTGGCCCATTTCCTACCGGCGAGACAGTACTTGTTGTCATTGATGCTTACTCAAAGTACCCGGAAGTAGAAATCATCAACAGCACAGCAGCGAAAGAAGTCCTCCCTGCCATGGAGCGAATTTTCGCCACTCACGGCATACCAGAAGTTCTAAAAACCGACAATGGGCCCCCATTTCATGGCCAAGCCTTCCGTTCCTTTGCAGAGGAGAAAGGGTTCACTCACCAAAAGATCACATCGCTGTGGCCGGAAGCAAATGGCCATGCGGAGAGCTTCATGAGTAACATCGGTAAAGTTGCAAAAACCGCCCATTCTGAAGGCAAGGACTGGAGAAGAGAGCTTTACAGCTTCTTGAGCAACTACCGAGCTACGCCTCACCCAAGTACCCGAAGAAGCCCATATGAGCTATCCATGAACAGAACTGTGCGAACGAAATTGCCAAATTTTACCCAAGCATCACCAGACCTCAACGTCCAGCTGAATGATCAGCACTTTAAAGCGCGGATGAAAGCTTACGCCGACACCAAACGGAACACGAAACCCCATGACCTCCACATCGGTGATAGTGCCCTAGTGAAGCAGAGAAAACTGAACAAGGCTAGTCCACCTTTTGAACCAGTACCATACACCATCCGTGACATCAAGGGTTCCATGGTTACCGCAAGCAGAAATACAGACCTCAGAGAAGTCACCAGGAACAGCTCACATTTCAAGAAGCTTGGAAGCCAACCGGGCCAGGCACAAGCGCAACCCCAACAAGCACCTCAACCAGAGCCACCTGATCCAACAGACTTTGACGGCCTGGAAATGTGTGAATCTGCCCAACCCCCCGACCATCAACCCGAGAGTGATCAAGCAAACCCGGAAGAGTCTAGCAATGCCCCATCGACCTCCGTAAATGATGGTCCAGACACCACAACGCCTATCCGATTTTCCCGGAGTGGAAGACAAATCAAAAGACCAGTGCGGTTTAAAGACTTTGTTATGGACAGTCATTAGGACATAGGTCAAAGAAAACCTCTCTAAGCATCTTTGAGTCGACTAAGTTTTTTTTCTTTGTTATTTCTAGCTAACTGTTTTGTTTTCCTCAACGGGGGGAGAAATGTAATGTTTAGGTCAGCGGTCATGTTATTGTAGGACATGCGCACTCGAGATCGAGGAGAGCACATGCTTTGTAAACGTTGTTATCAGGGATCGACCATTAAACATTTTGAGTTTCTACACGGTCTCTTGTGTGGACATTATAGGCACTATGTATCATTCCAGTGTTTATTTAGGTTCCAAATGATTAGTACACAGTGTATATCATCACCTTTGTTCTTATAAGTGGCTGATGTATACAAAATGTATACCTATTGGTGTACCTTTAATGCACATGAGATTTTGGTGGGAAAGGATATTGATTTAGTACCAAGGTTAAAAGTACAGTAGACACAACAACTAAACATTTTTTTGGAAAAAGCAACATTCTAAACAAAACTGTAAGCTTCATGAGTCCATGCACCCAACACGTCCATGCTAGGACATCAAATTCTGAATAGAAATATAAGTTACTTGATTTGCTCAATCATAAAATTGAAGATAAGAGTGTAATGTTTGATTATTGGTGGATTATACAAATGAAGATTGCCTTGCCCAGTTCATCTTCTTAAATTCAACCCTGTAAAGATAAAAAGTGTACTACCTTTGAACGTAAACATTCTTACATCTTATTTTTGTGAATTCGAATCTTGTTTCAACAAAATGAAAAAAGTGGTTATGTGGACTAATTATAGTGACTAAGTCTGGACCTGTTTGACATCAGGCTTCAAGAGACCTGAACAAATGTAACTGAGCTTCATAAACTATGGAACACTGCATTATGCTGCATTTTATAATTATGCTGAAAATATTTTATTTATGTATTTCATAGCCCAATACAGCTGTGAAGAAAACTCAAAGAAAGATATGTTTTGCTGGTGGTAATATGGGGCTGACAGAACCTATGGAGGAAGATGTGAGTAAAAGTCAGGTCAACTACATATTCAAACGAAACGTTAGTTCTACTGTTTCTGTGAGCTGAAGACCTTTCTTTAATAGAAAAACGACACTAGGATATAAAGATAGATAAAGCTGATATTTCAATCAAAAATTCTTAGAAACCCAAAGGCACCAATCTAAAACGTTTAAGTCATGAACGAAATTTACTGCAGGCTTTCCACCAGAAGTTCTTTTGTTGACAACAGTCAATCTATTTTGCCAATTAGCCAGTAAACTCTGGTCCTTTTTGTTATTCTTTTAGAAAATCGATGCACTAAGCGACAACGATCTCAAGCAGAAATCTAGAATTTATGGAAAGGATAAGCCTGATGCTAATCTAACAGAATACCAGAGAGCAGTAAATGATGCTTCTTACCAGATAGTCCAGAACAACCAAGTGCTTTTGGTTGACAGGAGAGAGTTAATGAAACAAGCCCAAGCTCAAGTGCAGAAAACGTACACATTCAAAAAGGGCTACTCTAGATCGGCATCTGCTGATAATAATCAACAGAAGAAATCAGAGACATGCAAACAAGAGAAGACATTCAAAGAGGAAAGAGCCATTAGGCACATGGAGTTGACTGAAAAAATCAAAGAAACCAAAAACATGATCAGGTATAAAACAATAAGACGGAACAAGTGTGCTTCTGCCAAAGAATGGAAAGCTTGTGAGACGTTAAGTGATGAAATCAAGAAATTGCTGTCAGAAAAAGGTCAACTGGAAAGAGAGCTTGTGCTGCTTGAACGGAAACAGAAGAAAAATCAGTGGTGGGAGAAGACAGGCTCATCTGAAACAACCTCCAAGAAAAAGAAGACAGCTAATTCATCTGAAACAACTTCAAAAAGAAAAAAGCTGTCAAGTCAAAATGATATCAGAAATGCATTTGGTAATGCTGGCAGAGAAGGAAGTACAAAAAGCACGAGTGTTGACACTTCAGGCCCAGAAGTGGTTGTTGTAAGCGAGAGTGAATCAGTAGTTACACAAGTTGCAGTGACAGCTACAGCCACAGTTACTAGTAGGCCAGGATCTGTTGTTGCAAGTGAAGGTTCACTGAGTGCCTCTGTGGGTGGATGTGCAGTGACATCAACAGCCACAACAATTTCTACTACTCAACATGTCGTTTCGAGGGAAAGCTCAGAAAGTGCTTCGGTTGGTGATGGTGGTAAAGGCATGCAAATCGAAGCAACAGTGATCACATCTACTACATACAGTCAAGGTCTAGACACCACCACAAAAGACAGCAGTACAGCACAGGATTTTTGAAGGAGCCCCCCCTCTACAGAGACACTGTTGAGGGAGGGCGTTTAATTGAACTCTTTCAGTTTCAAGAAAAAAACTGTAACTTATCAACTCATATCATTGATGGCCAATTGACAATTTCTCGTTTCGAGGGTTTGACTCTTTCACAATATGTTGATGTTAGAAAATATGTCTGTGAAAATAACCACGGAATTAACTGTAAAGTCTGCCCGCCAATGGTACACATTGCTGAAACTGTGCAAAAGTATGGATACTGGAAGCTAAAATCTGCCTACATTTGTAGCATGGACCACGCACAACCATGCCAGATATGCCGGCCAGGTGATCCTCCGATGATAAACGCACAATCAGCTAAGAACTATACCACGGCCCATGCCAAACGCAAGTTCCTACGCATGCCTCTGGCCTGCATTTCAGTTCCAGTTGATAAGGGATCTGTAAACTTTCTTATTGATAAAGATAGTAACTATACTTTAATAGCTAGCATCCTAAAGCAAATCAATGAGAGGAAACGACCTGAAAGAACTATCAGCAAAGACACAGTCTCGCTGATAAAAGCGTGCACGTCAGATGCGGAAAGGAAGCGTTTAAGATACGCAATTAGTGAGACTAGTAACTTATCCAGAAGAGCGTTGAGAAGACAGTTTGGATTTGAAGACACTGCAAAACGAAAAGAGGAGGTAGAAACATCTCTGCGAAAGCAAGCAGAAATAAGAGATACGGACTTGCAAGCATTAAAGAGAAGGCTGTCCTCCTCTCTCTTGGAGTACAATTATCTGAGTCAAGTGAGGAATCTACATCGGAAAGTGAAACTGACGATGAGCGCTGTAGTGGTGGTGAGCAGGAGACAGCTATAGATTCCAGCCAGCAGCTTCATTCTGATTACTCTAAACATCATGATAATTTGCAAGAGCATGAATTACAAGCAAATAAGGAAGACAACCAACAGGAGCACCAGCAGGCTGGATTCAGGGACAATTACGAATTGCCCTTAAGTAAACAACGATCGACTACTGGAGAAATGTGTATGAACACAAATCAGCTGTTAGACATGTAGAGTCTATCCACGAGAGGACCAGGCAGACGTGACACATGCCATCTCACCGATTTCTTTCAAACTTTGACAGATTTTTAGGTTCACTAAGTTATTCAAGAAACCAAAGTGGTTCGGTCCCCTGACCATTCCCTGGGGTATTAGAGGCCCCACCTCAATTCTCAGGGGTAAAACCCAAAAATATCCCTCAAAATGCACTGAAAAGAGACTTCTCTTAAACTAACAGAATGTAATGAATTCTAATCTAATTTCATCCAATAATTGCTGGAACCCTTAGGAACTAAAAACTTAAAGTTCATGTAATTTAATATTATTCCTGTCAATTAAGAGCTGTTAATCATTGACCATGTCACGCAACTTCGTCAAATTGTACTTTTTCAAATGCAATTATCTCCAATGGGCAACATTGTAATTCAACAAACGTTATACTACAATACAAACCTATCCTAGTACTATGTTTATGTGAAAAAAAATTTTTGGCATCTGTCAAATATTCTTAATGGCATCCATTTAAAGTAAGTGACCAGCGTCTTCAATGTGCTTTTTTTCGACACAGAATATCAAAAAAATTGAATGCTGACGAGCCATTCGACGCTGTAATTATCAACATGCATCCTTTCACCATATATTATGCGTCGAAACACATTTTCAAGACAGTTTAACTGCTAAATTTCTCGCTGATATGCTAAATATTCGATGACAGCGCAACGTGGACTACGTTAATAAGTATACATAATTAATTAGCATCCACGTCTCTGCTTTATCGGCTCCATTTGTAGCCTACACATTGTTAGGGCAAAATGTTACCCAGTTGAGTCATTTGAGAACTCTTTTGGTTAATATTTTTGTTGAAATTATCGCTCTGCGCGATTACCTATTTTGGCCATGTTACTCATGTTTCATTCGGGGTTGGTTTTGTTGTGTTATCATATTTTCCGGCGTATTTTATACTATATATTACGGGGGAATACGATACAATACAAACCTGCAGACGATGTAAAGTCAACTTTGGACAAATTCCCAGCTTTGAAATAATTACTTTTCTCTTTTTAAGTCATTTTTGAGTGTATCGAATGTTCTGAGCGACAAATGAAATCAACATTGTGTGACAAGGTGAACATAAATGTTCATAAAATGTGGGTGCGTGACGTGACACCCGCCAGGCATTCTGGCTTGAAAATAAAGTTCAGGTTCACATTTATTATAATTACTTGAGTCAAGTACTTAGAATATGAAGTTTAGCTGAAAATCCGCTTTATACAGAAGTTTAACTTTCTCTTGTGCAGTCAAACCCCTATTAGGCGGCCACCCATTAAGCGGCCACCCCCTGTTAAGCGGCCAGTTATCAAAGTCCCGAATTTAATGTCAGTATAATACTGTAAATAAAACCCCTGTTAAGCGACCGCGGCCACCTTTTGGCGGTCCCGATGAGGGTTTTCCAATTGTTTTTACCCCGGTTAAGCGGCCACCAAAAATTTAATACAAGTAGCTGCCATCGTTTTGAATAACCTGATGACAGATGAGAGTCCGAAATAGAAGGTGACGAATCTTTGCGTGATTTTGTTGTCAAGTAATGTACTATATTTTGATTTGTATAAACAACATATGTAATCAGCATATGAAAAAAGTATAGAGCGTGTCAAATTTGAACGTCGATAACTGTCCATTAGACTGATGTGAGTTCAAATCCTTCCTTTTCAAGCTTAGATTCCAATTATTCAATGGAAAATTTGTCTCCCGTGAAGTGGTATTGACATGGAACTTCCAAGCCATAGCCGTCGCCTCTGTTTATACGTTTGCCCCTTAACACGCTGTGCCATTGGATCACGTTTGAGTTGAAACTTAGACTGCAAAACAGTCCGTATTTTTGCGCTTGTCCTCCGAAAAAAGTGCGCGACCGAAAAGATCTGGAGCGAGTGTGGATACGGGAAGTGAGACTGGGGAGGGACGCTAAAAATACGGACTGTCCTGATTCGTTCCGTTCCTCAAAAACGGGGAATCCCATTGGCTGAAAAATTACGCTCTCTGTCAACAAATGTCACCACATTTTATCACACCTCATCAAAATTATAACCGACGGCATATCAATCTCAGTTATTTGCGGCAAAATGGAAAATGTAAACTTAAGACACGCTTGCTGGAGACAAATTGGGGATTGTGTTTAAAGCCGAACAGAAGGAAGCAATGAGACCGCTTCTCGAGGGAGGAGTTGTGTTCGCAGTTCTGCCAACAGGTTTTAGAAAAGGCCTGATTTATCAGCTTTTAGTACTGGCAAAGAAAACCCTTTCAATTTCAGCTGAACAGCCCACGATCATCGTGATCAGTCCCCTCAAAAGCATTATAGAAGAGCAGATTGCAACGAATGAATTTAACCTGTCTGTCTACCTCTAGGTTCCCCTTTGTCGCCGTCATCGCAACTCGCGGTGGATACCCGGCGTTTTTTTTAATTTGCGAAGAATGAGGGGATTTGCTCATTCGCTTCCATCGTACTTCTTCGACATCATCACGGCAAACTGTTGGGTTGTCTACAGGATGCACTGTGCCACCAAATTTTTCTTTTAGAAGGCAGAACACAGCGGCACAGTTTCTTGTTTTCGTTAAACACGGCGAACAGACTTTCGAAGAAACAGCACTAGATTCCTCTACATGGATGGAGAGGTCAAGCTTCAATATCTCGGCCAACATTCTCCTTGTTTTTCCATTTCCTTGCGATTCGGGGAATATATTTTCTGAAGAAAGCCATCCACTTTTAAAACTACCGAATTGGGTTTTAAAACAACAGCCACACAGCCGGCAAAAATCGGACACAGACGGCGGTTTAGGCTTTGATCCGCGTCCGCGGGTTGGCTTTTTGGGGGTCGTCTGACTCATCAAGATCTTACATTTTCCTGTACGAGCAAGATAAAAACTTATTTTGTCGAAGCAAAAGAAGACTAGAATTTTGCCACGTAGATCGACAGTCGTGTGCTTACCCGCAAATCTCATATTTACGGTATCAAATTCTCTAGTAGGCGGAGCTGCGAAAGAATTCTTGACAACTGAACGGAAGTAATCAGACCGCCTAGTCGGAACGAAACAGGACAGTCGGTTTTTTCCTCGCCTCAAGCGCCCTGCGGGCGCGTGAGGCTCGCGCGCGGATCGGCGCTTCGCGCCTCTTGCTTCGAACCTCGCATGGCTTTAAGAGGAAAAAACCAACTGTTTTGCAGTCTAGTTGAAACTGCGAGTTGTGGTTTTATGTTGGACTCTTTTGTTGTTCTTTTTAGCACACGAACTTCGAAATTATGAACTTGGATTTACAGTCCGAACACAGGCTGTGTTACGTTCAACAGTCCTCCAACTGCGTTGTATTAAAATAAAGTAACGTTTATACCACGCATTATGCTAATTTCTGACGAACCCCTATTAAGCAGCCACTTGCCAGTTCCCCGAGGGTGGCCGATGTTGAATCTGGTCTTTTCGGAGACCATCGTTAAATAATAATGACATACCGTGAAAAGAAAGTCTGCAGCTGCTTAATATTATCATTTTTTCTACATTTTTTCATACTTCGCACACGCGTATTAATTCAAAACTGTCATTTGGCCATTTCTTGGAAAAAGAGGTGAGCCAGAAGGAGGTCCAGATGTGGGTCCAGAAGGGAGTCCAGATGGGGTCTAGGTGGGGGTCCAGATGGGAGAAATGGGAATACTGAAATAAAGTTGTTGTTGTACAGTGCAATCACCAATTTCCGGCTGCATGCAACCACGTGTCACTTCCGATTTCCGATTTCTATTCTAGACTAAATTCTTCATACTACTAATCGTTTTCTCGGTAAATGATACTCTATTCTAGACCAAAACTATCTGATTTCTATACCCTATCACGTACAAAATTGTTTGAAACCCATGCCCTACATATAGTGTAAATATGAGAGTTAAATCCACGGGTATCGTCTGCGTTCATACCTGCACCATCTGGAACAAGAGCGTTCCATTTAGCCATGATCTCTTTGTGTAACGAGCTTTGCTTATTTGAAGGTTTGCTCCTCCTTCTGCCTGGTTCTTCGGGAATTGCCGTGAAGAGGATGGTGACATTTCAGGCTTGATCTCCACTATGTTCCTAGCGCAGTACGATGCTTTGGACAAATGGTCATATTATGTCCGTGGTGATCAAACAATCCAACACGCGCTAAAATAAGACATCTTTCTGTGCTAACGTTAGTTTGGGCTACTTTAGCTGTCGCAGATGATGTCCTCCACACATGCAGACAGAGTGAAACACACAATACACCGAATGTGAATATGGCCGTCAGGCAGTTTTTTGTTTGGCCAAGTTTTCAGAGAAATTAATGATATCACGTAAACAAGTGCTGCAAAGTGTACCATCTTGCAAAGTTTGAGTGTTTTTGGTTAAACGATTGCAAAGTTATGGCTCACTGAAATTATAAGCATTTGTATGAGAAAAGACATTCTAGCCTCACTAGCCTCGCTTTCATGTTTTTCCCGAAATTTGATTGCATATAACTTCTCCTTAAATAAGAATATGACCTTGAAAATCCACACAATGACTTATTTCGACCTGATCTTTATCATTATTCAATTGCTTTTCTTTTCTTGAGAACCTGTCCAAACAAAAAATTGTTGTGCGGCCATATTTGCATTCGGTGTATACGCCCAGGAAATGGTGCCGAAACATCGCAACTGTTGTTGCAGTATGCAACAAACGAACACGACAATTCTGACAATTGTGCAGCCGTAAAGGCTGCTGTAGTAAGACGCAAGCTATTTAAAACTTCATATATTCTCTTTTCGTTGCACTGAACAAGTAAACAATAATACGACTCCGGCCGGCACGAAGCGCTTCGTTTGTGATTTACATTTTGTTGTTTACAGAAAGCGAGACCTTGGTAATTAGAAACATGTGAACTGAATGTGATGGTAAAAGTCAGATATACAAGAGAAAGTTAAATTTCTGTATAAAGCGGATTTTCAGCTAAACTTCGTATTCTAAGTACTTGACTCAAGTAATTATAATAAATGTGAACCCGAACTTTATTTTCAAGCCAAAATGTTTTTAAAAGAATGCCTGGCGGGTGTCACGTCACGCACCCACATTTTATGAACATTTATGTTCACCTTGTCACGCAATGTTGATTTCATTTGTCGCTCAGAACATTCAATACACTCAAAAATGACTTGAAAAGAGAAAAGTAATTATCTCAAAGCTGGGAATTTTTCCAAAGTTGACTTTACATCGTCTGCAGGTTTGTATTGTATCGTATTCCCCTGTAATATATAGTATAAAATACGCCGGAAAATATGATAACACAACAAATAAAACCAACCCCGAATGAAACATGAGTAACATGGCCAAAATAGGTAATCGCGCAGAGCGATAATTTCAACGAAAATATTACCCAAAAGAGTTCTCAAATGACTCAACTGGGTAACATTTTGCCCTAACAATGTGTAGGCTACAAATGGAGCCGATAAAGCAGAGACGTGGATGCTAATTAATTATGTATACTGATTAACGTAGTCCACGTTGCGCTGTCATCGAATATTTAGCATATCAGCAAGAAATTTAGCAGTTAAACTGTCTTGAAAATGTGTTTCGACGCATAATATATAGTGAAAGGATGCATGTTGATAATTACAGCGTCGAATGGCTCGTCAGCATTCAATTTTTTTGATATTCTCTGTGTCGAAAAAAAGCACATTGAAGACGCTGGTCACTTACTTTAAATGAATGCCATTAAGAATATTTGACAGATGCCAAAAAATTTTTTTCACATAAACATAGTACTAGGATAGGTTTGTATTGTAGTATAACGTTTGTTGAATTACAATGTTGCCCATTGGAGATAATTGCATTTGAAAAAGTACAATTTGACGAAGTTGCGTGACATGGTCAATGATTGACAGCTCTTAATTGACAGGAATAATATTAAATTACATGAACTTTAAGTTTTTAGTTCCTAAGGGTTCCAGCAATTGTTGGATGAAATTAGATTAGAATCCATTACATTCTGTTAGTTTGAGAGAAGTCTCTTTTCAGTGCATTTTTGAGGGATATTTTTGGGTTTTACCCCTGAGAATTGAGGTGGGGCCTCTAATACCCCAGGGAATGGTCAGGGGACCGAACCACTTTGGTTTCTTGAATAACTTAGTGAACCTAAAAATCTGTCAAAGTTTGAAAGAAATCGGTGAGATGGCATGTGTCACGTCTGCCTGGTCCTCTCGTGGACAGACTCTTAAGAGCATGTAGGCTAAACTGGATGCCTTTTGTTGAATTACTGAAAACTGAAATCCCCAGTGTCACATCAGAGGCCTTGGATCAGCTTCTTCTTGACTTTGCCTCCCAACTTCCGTACCTGGATTTAAAAGAAAATGAGGAACATTTGATAGAGGAAAGTCGGCAAGTATACCTTATGAATAGAAGAATGGAAGAAATGAATGACGAGAATGTGGTATCAGAGTCAGAGGATAGTGATCCAGAAGAGTGGATCAATGTAAACAATGTCTTAGGTGCTGAAAGCCGAGAACTGATTTCGAAGAAGGTAAAAAGTCTACGAAAACAGGCAACAAGAGAAGCAGCGAAGAAAATAGAAGCTGAGAGATTTTTGAAAAGGAAACAAGCAAACACGTTGGTACAATTCTGAAAAAGTATCCTAATATCGGAAATGACATAGAAAACTTCGTAAAATCCTGTGGCGTTGGCGCAGAAGCATGGAGAAGGACGGGTGTTTTAACGTTTGATGGAAACCGAAAAGTACAACAGAAAGTTACGTTTTCACGAATAAAGGATCACTTAGAAGAGAAATATGAAACAAAGTTCTCATATGGAACAATTGTTCAGATGTGTGTTGCTCGTAATCGTCGCAGGAAAGTGTCAGCTAACTACAAAGGTGTGGCCAAAGTTACCTGCAGACGAGCAAGGAAGGGTTTTGAAATTAAGTACAATCCTGACAGCCATTGGTCTAATGCATTTTACCAGGGACTAGATACTGTGCAGTACAAAGATGGTGGAGACAAATTGCTCCTTAACAGAGATTGATCTCTCAGCTTTTCGTTTGGACACTATGTGCACAAGTAACAAGGCCCCAACACATTGCATGCAAGGTCAACCAGCACTTACAACCAAATCAGATTACCAAGCTCGCTATCACAACACATTGCAAACAACGTCCTATAATTTTACAGCTTCTGAAAACACAGGAGAGGTCTGCGTTGGTGTTGTGAAGAGCGCCACTATACACACAAAAGGGCCCTCGCAACCTTTGGCCGATCTTATGTTTTTAGAGCAAAAAGACGAGATCAGACACTATTTCAGAACATGGAAACAGACAAAGCCAAAGAGATTGAGTGCATTCGGGTGACTCAGGAGGTGACGAAGCATTGCATCACGATGAGATTCAGTTCTGGTGGACATTGAGGCACGTGGAAAAGCCCACCCGGATGCAGCTCGTAACAAGTCGATACAGTGGCGGTAGCAGTTTAAACAGAGTAGAACTTCAAAATGGCTGTGAAACCAAAGCCCGTGCTGGGTTATTTATACCCTCGACACTAAACGGGTCTAACTATAAAAAAGACTCAGGCCAAATAGACCAGGCTAAACTCGAACAAAATTTATCTGATGCGATAGACGTGTATATCTCAAGAGTATCTGGCGCTACCTGTGGGGATGCTACAATCACACTCTTCCATGGTGAACAATCTGAAAGGCACAAACAACTGAAGGAGCATTATACGATATTCAGCAAGGGAAACAAAGACGATAAGAAGAAGTTACAAAAAGAGCATCCGGATGATTACAATCTTATTGCAAAGGTTCTGGACGTCAAGAAAACTAATAGGAACAAGAATGGAATTCCCTTGCGCTATGTCTTCCAACTTGAACTGC
>JAJLRJ010000004.1:23912433-23922433 GCA_024195265.1 Dendrophyllia cribrosa
CAAATCGAAGACGAAATCCATTTTCTTTTCTGTTGTTCAAAACACGCAACAATAAGAGATAATTTTTACAATAAAATACAGACTTTTATACCAAATATTAGCCATTTACCTGTAATTGAATTGATCATAGAGTTAATGAATTCTTCCATTTACTTTGTAAACATGCAATTAATTAAATTTATTTCATCTTGTTTTGATTCTCGAGATAAAATTGTTACCGATGTAATTTAATTATTCCAACGTGAATATCATTATCATTTTTGTTTTCTTTCCTTTTGTTAGTTAGTTGTAAGCTTTTTCAATATTGTAAAATCTACAGTGTGCAAATAAAGCTAAATGTTGTTGTTGTTGTTGCTTCGATTGTACTGCATGATGTACCGCTACCGGTATCTCAGTGTCATTTAATTGGAAGAAACACGTTCATGTTAATCGACGAAAACTATATAGAGTTTTCAATTTCAATTTGAAGAAACGTTCCTGTTGTTAATACAAAATTACGGTATACCGGTTTAGTTCTTACATCGCTACATCAGTGAACTGATGTCAAGGACGAATAGTGGCATAAAGCTTCCCCTTGGTGTAAATTAAAGTGCCTTAACCTGAACAATTTGTGACACTGCACGAACATATTATTGTACATTAAAATTTTGACTATTGATTGACAAATTAAAGGTATCTACAATTTAAAAAAACTTGGTCATCTACTTTCGGGGGGGTCGCTACTTTCGGGATTTACTAGCGGCCACAAAAAATTGACCTTCCTACTTTCGAGGGGTCATTACTATCGGAACTCTACGGTAGGAGATTCTGCATATGCACTCTCTGACTGGCTGATGAAGCCATATATCAACCATGGGAACCTAACACGAGAACAAGCGAATTTCAACACAAAGCAAAGCATGACAAGAGTAGTGGTTGAGAATGCCTTTGGAAGGCTGAAGGGTAGGTTCAGGTGCACAGCAAAGAGGCTGGACCTTAATGTTGAAAGTGCATGTCTTGCCATTGCCACTTGTTGTGTGTTGCACAATTTCTGTGAAGTCATGGGTGAGGAGCTTAATGGTGTGCAGCTCCATCTTGGAGCTTTCCCAGTTGACCCAAACCAAAGGCAAAACAGGAATGCTGTAGTCATGAGAGGCCATCAAGACATTTTTAATGTAATTTCTGCGCAGATATCTTTTTTGGATATGAAATTCACTGCTGGGAAATTGTTGTTCTGGTTTAGGGGCAAATAATTTCTGAATCTGAAAATTGTGAACACTATGATTTGACTTTCACATTTTAATTGTACAATGACCGAATCAGATAGGATATCAAACCACAAGAAAATAAAAACACACTACACAGCTAATTACATTATAGCTTGCAATCGTTCATCTTATATCTGATTAGCACATTCCAGAAGTAACAAACCGTCTGAAAGCAATGGTCGCACTACACAACCCCATGGTGTGACCAGTACCTTACACATGCGCACAGCCGGCCACTCAAGCAGTGGCAGCCATGGACAGCTGTTTTGACCTTGTTAGGCCTCATCATGCCTCATCAGCCCCAGGCAGTTAGAGGACTGAAATCACTGTCAAATTGCCTGGGGCTGTGCCATGCTGATCAAGCCTAATAAGGTCGAAACAGCTGTCGACATTTGGGTTTTATGGGTGTCCGAAATTCAAATATGTAAATCAGGTCGGAAAGTAAGTCACGTGATATGTAAAATGAGAGAGACCTCGTGGTTCAAAACATGGCGGAGACATTCTGACTTTTGTGTTGACTCAAGGTGGTTTATTAAATCAAGTGTCAAACTTGTGAATTTTATTTGGTGTACTGAAATCACTGTACTGGGTGAAAACGTTTCCCACACTAAAACTGGTGATATCAGCAAAACCATGTAAGCTTCGGCAAATCTTGTTAAGGACACCATGTTGGATGCAGAAAAATCATTTGCAGATGTAAAGGGCTGGTCAGATGCTCACAAGGAGGATTTTTTACCTATACACGAATTGAGAAGCAGACTTAAGGATGAATTGATAGAGCTGGAAAAACAAAAGCTGCACAGATTGTTTCAAAAAAAAGGTTGAGCTCGAAATGGAATTGGAGAAGAAGGCTGGGCAAGAAGAGGCCAAACCTCAAGCAGTGAAGTTGCAGAACTGCACCTATCACCATTCAAGGGGGATTGCAAGGACTGGCTTAGATTCTGGAATCAGTTTGTTGTGGAAGTGGACAGTATTTAATTACTTACTTAAATTAGTCAAAGGGGAACCGAAAAATCATATTCTGGGGCTGCAACACATCCCTGAAGGCTATAATGAAGCCAAGAAAATTCTTGAACTAACCTTTGGAAAGGACATTAAGGTCCTCAAGGCCTTAATCAAGGATTTAGAAGCCTTGCCAAACATCACCAGTATGCCCAAAATCAAAGAAATACACGAGTTTCACACACAGTTGTCCAAAACAGTTCGAACCTTAGCAACAATGAAGAAACTGGAGGGTGCCCAGAGTTATATGTACAGCATAATGGATAATTTGGGTCCTGTTAGAGAGGTTATGGCCCAAACGGATGATGACTGGGAAGAATGGGGACTCGAGGAGCTAGTTGACAATCTAAGAAAGTACACAGACCGAAACCCCTTACCCTTAGTGGAATCCAGCCCACCCACAACAAGTGGTTAAATTTTGGTCCTATCTATTTTTCCTAGGGCCCCTGTCTATTACTGATGCAGTGGAGGAATTAAAGAAAGATGTGCAGGCCTTATTTCCGTCATTTGGATAAATGTGGCAGAAGAAATGAAATTCCTACTTCCAGGCAGCACTACATTAGAAAAAGAGGTCCTGGAGCCTATGACATTAACACGTGAATTGCTCTTGGTTCCATTAACAGTGGCACAGGATGCACACACATCAACACCTTTTTCAGTACTTTGAGGTGCCTCAAAGTAGTTTTTTTTGGGCCACACTTCCCTTTTTGGATGCGCTTAAACAGAATCTTACACCCCATTCACACCAACGCTTAAACATGTTTAAATGTTGTTCAGATTAAAACAGGTTTAGAAAAATATCTCCTAACCTGCCTTAATATTTGGAGTGAAATCTTTATTGAAAGAAACTTTATTGACTTTATTACCATTCCAGGTAGTTTGAGTCATCTACATTTAAAAATGTTCAAGATAGAGGCTAAAACGTAGTTAAACTAAACAACATTTAAACATGTTTAACCGTTGGTGTGAATGGGACATTAGTTTACCTCAATGAATCTGAATTTGGTACTAGATGCTAGGCTTGGATGAAAGTTTTGAGCGATGCTCTTTTTATGCTAATCAGCATTTCATAGCAACGGTAAACAAACATGGCCAAAAACAGTTTTTCTTAATATCTTTCGATTTTGGGGCTACCCGCAACAAATGAATAAATGCGCTATAATCTACACAGTCTATCACACTAAATGGCAAAATGTCAAACAAATTAAACTGTTCGATTTGAAATAAATCACTGAAAAATTTTTAACACACGATTTTTCATGTTTGAAATTTAAGCGGTCAAAACATTCCATAGGTATCGCAAATTATCATTAAACTACCACAGAACGTCTCCTCAGACTTATATTATTACTCCCTGCAAATAGCTCTGACTAACTCGTCGGTAATAAAGAGATCGAGCTTTTCATTCAAATGCAGTTTTGCTTGGAGTTTTCACTCTTTTTAAACTGCATTTAAGAAAAACAATTTCCCTGGAGAATCTTTATTTTATTTTTTTTTTTTATTTTGCCACACAATGAATTACAAGCAGAATAAAAACGATAATAAATAGGTTAATTAATATTAAATTTAAAATTTATACATAACTTGGGAGGAGTGACTGTGGCGGGGAAATCTCCGAGAAGCCGAGCTTATGAGGAATAGAGATTCCCCCCACGGGCAATTTAAATACTAGGCGGCATTTTAAGAAATAAAGAAAAAAAGTCGTTTATTTGAGTATATAAGTGTGTTTAGGGGAAAACATAGATGCAAGGTGTTAAAGTATTTAGGTTGCATTCTGTCTGACCCTTAAAAATGGTTTGATCATACGCTTGAATATACTATAAGACGGGGTATTTTCGATGTCGTTCCTTAATGAATTCCATATTCTATTATCACAGAAAGTTATTGACTATTTTGAGAAAAAAAGAGAACTTCAGTTATGGCTATTGGGCCCCATGCATTTGGAGATCACAAAAAATGCGAAGACAAATTGAGCTGGTGCAAGTGGCTCTAAAATCCTGACACCTTTTCCAACAAGGATCCACCAAATGGCAAATACTTAAAGGGAGAAAGTCTGAAGGAGAATTTATTTCTTTAACGTATACTCGAGTGACATTGTTATTAACAAACATGTGGAAAATGCTTTTGTATTTTCCTTTTCGATCATTAATGAATTCTATAAACATAATAATACTTCGAGGTTTACATGTGGTCGTGGTATTGGTTAATAGCAAACACCACTTCATTACCACAACCCACATCTGTCACCTTTTTTAATAGAATGAGGGAAACTGTCTCCAGGAAAAAATAGTTTCTGCTGCTGTTATGTTTGGTTTTTATATCACAATACAGTGTACCTCTGTCAGGGGATGAAACACAAATAATTACAACTTGTTTTTTAATCAATTTAAATGAACTGAAGTTATTAGCACACTAAAAAACACGTATATAGAACTTATAACACAGTAAGCTGTGGCTGTTTTTAATCGCCCGCCTGGTATTGGTCAAAGCTGCACCTTTATCTGAAACTTAAATTTCCTTTATTTTTTGGGGGGGAGGCGAGATATTGCCATTTCTTTCAGTGTAAGCTAGTTTTCCTTTTTTTTTCAGGGAAATGGGGACAGAGAATTGACTAAAGCTGTTGAAGATGGTACTTGACAGGGGATGAGCAGAAAGGAGATCTTGACAAAACATGCCAACATCTCGCCAGTTGCCAACAGAGAAGTGCATGCTCCGATATCCACCCCTCCAGACAAGTTTATTACCCTGGAGTTGCCAATTTTAAGGGGCTATGTCATGGCAGTTTTAATGCTTTTGTCTCAGACTGTGCTAGAATTAATATATATATATATATATATATATATATATATATATATATATATATATATATATATATATATATATAGATAGGCAGAGCCTAACAGCATCGCACTTTGAACAAGCTTAACTGAGGTGAAACTTAATTAAAGTGAAAGGTGGGAAGCACAAGAATTAAGATTGACGACCGGGCTATTTTTCAATTTTAGTAATTCTCAAAAAACAGTACATTCACACTGTACAAAAGTTCACAAAAACAACTTTTCTCTGTCTAGGATAACTAGTACGACTACTTTTTGAATAAAATACAGTTTTTGTTTGTCAAAAATTGCCCGAGGAACTTTCAAAATTGCAAAAATACAAACATATTTGCATAAGGCGATGCAAGTGAAGACAGAAAATCTAAGTCTTGTTTTGTTTACATAAAATCCATTAGTTTATGTTAAAAGCAAAACACGTACCATCTATAGCACATCAAGGCAGAGCTGTCCTCGATGAAATTCAAGATAACAACACGACTTAATTTGAGCAGGTTTCATAAACATGTCTCCAAAACTTAAGAGAACACAAAGGAAAAGTCAATCAAAAATTGATATCAACATAAATTCCCATCGAAAAATGTGATTTATTTTACCTTTTAGTCACTGGACTGTTTGGAAATTCTTTAAAACTCCGCTTCTTCGGTTCTGAAATCCGTAATAAAAGCAAGGCATCTCCCCGCATTGCTCCTTCATTGATAAAAACGTATGAGGGTTCCTTGAAGCAAGATTTTATCCCTGAAAGCTCTTCTTTTTCCACTAAAGCGGCTTCCGAGTATCCCTTAAGAGCAGATCCGTGCAAGAATCAAACAAAATCGCAAATCTTCGGCAAAGCTGAAAAAAATCAAATTGGCTCCTCTTTTGCATATAGATAGTCTATAGTAAGTACATGAATGCCATGTAGTTTTTTCCTTGAAATATTTATTTGTTTCCGAGAAAAACGAAGAAAGTCGTTATCATCTCAGGGCACAATTTGGCAATCCCAAACACATGCAAACGGGGTTGAAATAAGTCATGATTCACTCGACTCGCGTATCAAAACTACTGCGCTAGAAAAAGCAGTCATAGTTCCAATTTGTTGTATAACTTGTCATAGTCTAAATACCATGATTTCATAAAAATTGGATTAATCTAAGTATTCAAGGGAAGCAAAAAGCTTATGGCTCTCCCGTGCTCCGTAAAACGGTAGGCGAAAAACAACAATGATTTTGAGCATGTGCCTTTGTTCAGAATTTTGTAATATTACGAATGACAATACTAGAATTGACGATCTTTCAAAATATGTAAAGTTTGGTCTGGGGAAATGAATTTGAGATTTTTAAGAATTTGTTGAAAATCGTGAACGAAAGACAAAATCACGCCACCTTGTGTATGCGTGACCAACAACAAAAACACTTTAAGAACGTTTTTCCTTGAGAAATCTTGGCAATTAAACTCTGACGCCAAAAAACAATGGAAATATACAAACCTTCACTTGGATATGACATTCTTGAATGTCCAAAATGTTTCGTTTTGCCGTCTGTTCAATTTCATTCGTGAAGTTGATCACGAACAGTGAAGATCAGTGAAGCCCGTAGCCACGATCAAAACCGCTTTACTTTTCGCTGAATTCTTCGTAGCTCACTTTGCATTTTCGTACTCTTTATGCTGTTGATACAATTTTTTCTGGTGGAAACTGTAAAAGGGCTCACAATAAAGCGAACTAGTTCAAGCATGTGTTCCCAGTTTTCCATGAACCAATTTGAGACCATATGCAAATTACGTCTGAACAGTTTGCATATCAGGCTGAGCAAGCGTTCGTGACAGTCACGGTTGGTACACAGGGTGGATATTAAGGTATTCTCAGTGGCCAAAATTCCATATTTTTTTGAAGTTTGATGAGTGTTGTTCGGAAGTCTTCAATTAATACAGTTCAAAACAGGAAAGAGATCTCGTGGGTTTTAAAATACAGTATTGACAGAAAACCAATATTTATTACATGGGTGGGGTTGGGTTGGGGTGGATCTTGTCGGCCTGGATTTCGCATGTTAAGCTACACAAATAATCTTTCAAACGAGAACGCAGGTACAAAGATTGAGAAATTTTGATCCATTTACTTGTCATTGTTTTTATTTTTAGAGTTTTATAAAGTCCTCTACTTCCGCTTCTGGTATCTGATTGGACTGCTATGGTAAAACAACAACAAATACAGGCCAGCCCTAGTTTCATTTCTAGAGTGTGACAATTGACAATGCTTTAGTTGTGAGAGGAACATTCCTCCTTCATTGTCCCGCTTTTAATAAGAAATATTTCGGTTAATCTTCTCTTTAGCCGATACATACATGACTCGCGCTTTCCGCTCATTCATTGCTCTGGTATTACCTTTTTCTGTTTTCTAAGGGGGAGGTCGGGCCAATAAGAAATCAATTCCTGCAAAAAATTGCAGACGAAAAAAAAATAAACACAATAAAATGAAGTTAAAAACACATTGAAAACTAGCGGAAAAGAATCAATGCAAGGCACGTTTCATGCACAGAATTAAGAAATATAATTGATCAACTAATCAATTAATTAATTAATGCCAATATAATGAAAAGAAAAGAAACTGATGTGATATTTTTTTGGTGTACATTGTAGGAGAGCTATTAGGCATTTAACTCTAAAACACCCTTATGGACTACTGGTCCTAGAAAGAAAATTAGGAAACCATGGAACAAAGAATCTTCCGCGTTCTGAATTCTTAGGGGTTTTTACAACAACAACAAACAACAACAGTTTTATTTGAAACCTTCCAATTACTACAGTACCTCCCATCTATCATACATACATAATTTCATTCCACTTTAAGCGAATGCTACGTCGCTTGTACAATATATGATAGTCCAATACACCATCTGGTGTCGTATTCAGGGCCCATGCACCCCATTGGGAGAGATGGGACAGAAAACGTTTGGGAAAGTTCTGCTTTCTCTAGTTCAGGTACTGCAGTCGCACAGTGTTCAGAGCCTTGAAGCATACCGCACTGTACATAGCGCGAGCATCAAGCCTTTCTAAAAAAAATACATGAAACATATGGCAAAAAGACCCAATGAATACCTTATCCACCCATATACCAACCGTGACTGTCACGAACGCTTGCTCAGCCTGATATGCAAATTTGAGACGTAATTTGCATATAGTCTCAAAACGGTTCACGGCTACGCAAGGATGGAAAACTGGGAACACATGCTTGAACTAGTTCGCTTTATTGTCAGCCCTTTTACAGTTTCCGCCAGAAATCTGGTAAAAAAAATTGTATCAACAGTATAAAGAGTACGAAAGTGCAAAGTGAGCTACGAAGAATTCAGCGAAAAGTTTGTAAAAGCGTTTTTGATCGTGGCTACGGGCTTCACTGTTCATGATAAACTTCACGAATGAAATTGAACAGACGTCAAAACGAAACACTATGGACATTCAAGAATGTCATATCCAAGTTAAGGTTTGTATATTTTCATTGTTTTTTTGTTTTTTGGTGTCAGAGTTGCCAAGATTTCTCAGGGAAAAACGTTTTTGTTTTTGTTGTTGGTCACGCACAAACAAGATGGCGTGATTTTACGTCTTTCGTTCACGATTTTCAACAAATTCTTAAAAATCCCAAATTCATTTCCCCAAACTAAACTTTGCATATTTTGAAAGATCGTTAACTCTAGTATTGTCATTAATAATATTACAAAATTCTGAACAAAGGCACATGCTCAAAATCATCGCTGTTTTTCGCCTACCGTTTTACGGAGAATGGGAGAGCCATAAGCTTTTGACTTCATTTGAATACTTAGATTAAACTAATTTTTATGAAATCATGGTATTTAGACTGTGACAAGTTGTACAACAAATCGGAGCTATGACAGCTTTTTCTAGCGCAGTAGTTTTGATACGCGAGTCAAGTGAATCATGACTTATTTTAAGCCTGTTTGGTGTCGCCAAATCGAACCCCGGGCTGAAAACTAATGTTTTCGTTTTCCAAGAAACAAATACGTTTTTCAAGAAAAAAACTACACAGCAATTGTATACTTACTAAAGGCTACCTGTATGCAAAAGAAGAGCGAATTTTAGTTTTTTATCTTTGCCGTGTAATGTTTGATTTTTGCACGGATTTGCTCTTAATTAGTATCCCTGTCTTGAGGTAGCGCCAATCTAGCTGATATATATGCATCATTAATAAATATATAAATGTGATCTGGTATTTGCGTTGCACAGAGTTTTTCCACTTCTAATGAACAAAATAGTGGCTGTAATCATTCAAAATCCATCCAGGTTAGCAATAAACCATGTTTTACAATTTAGTAAGAGACA
Source organism: Dendrophyllia cribrosa (assembly GCA_024195265.1). NCBI lineage: Eukaryota > Metazoa > Cnidaria > Anthozoa > Scleractinia > Dendrophylliidae > Dendrophyllia > Dendrophyllia cribrosa. The sequence continues at coordinate 23,921,828 of JAJLRJ010000004.1, forward strand.
GCTAAAAAGAAATAGATAAGACTTTAAAAACTATAAGATTAGAAATGGTAAATGTGTGGTGTGCATCCATCAAGTTATGGATGTACGTTGGAGGTTGCTAATCACAAAAGAACCATAAGAGTTGCTTGAGGTGATAGCCGAGAGTAACTTTACAACTAGTTGCAAAGTGGTTGGAACAGTCTCCCAAAAAAGCGCGTTTTCCTTAAAAAAAGTACAAGAATTGGAAAAGTAACAACGTAATGTAATCTATCATGTCTCAAAGGGGATCAATTTGGAGTTGTCAAGAAGTCTTTTGAGTAGAATGGACAGTGGTTCAAAAAGTGTATCCTCAGGGAGTGTAATGCCTGCCAGTTATGTGAAAGAAATACTATCAGCTGCAGATTCGGAAGCTGAGAGAGAAAGACTTACGTATGTTACAGCAAAGGTATCTGGGTAAAGCAATACAAGGTTGAGGAGCTTGTATGGCTTTGAAGATTTAAAAAGAAGAAAACTTTAGGTAGAAAATGCATTAAGGAAAGCCAGAGAGATACGAGAAGCAGTTAACTCTATTGCTCATATACAAGAGAAAGCTGTGCTTCGATCGAATTGGAATTGACGTTGAAAGTG